>CP093830.1:6808077-7113571 GCA_033063855.1 Smittia aterrima
GTGCGAATGTAGCGTGACTAAAGACATTTTGTAAGAGAAGTTTACACGTAACCCCATCGCAGAGATCAGCGCAGCGCGCTTGGGGTCAACGAGTCAATTGCTAATTCAGTAATTCTTATATTTCACGCGGCTGATCATGTTCCTCTCGTGTTACGATAGATAATTGCTACGGACACTTCAAAGCTTCGATCAAACTTCGTTACAATAGAATTCCTAAGAAAGATTGTTTTCTAACGAGTCATGTATCTCCTCATAATAATTATTTCCCGTTCTCTTGTTTCAGAGTTCGTGCAGCGTATCATCATCGAGTAAACGACAGGTTCAAGAATTCTCGTTATCAAGTCGAAGATAAACTACAAATAGTCGACTCTATGATGTATCGATTTCAAAGAACGTGAGACGAAAGTTTTTCTCTTCCGAGAAAGCAATTGGAATCAAAGAAGAAGAACAAAGTCGTTGATTCATTCAAGAAGATCATCTGACTCACTCACTCCCTTACTAGTCTTGCACAAAAACATAAGAAACGAAAGCAAGGAAAGGCAAAAATCACCGGGCAGCTCCCTCGATGTCAATCCAATGAACTCAAAACAAATTGTCAAAAACGACAATCAACATTACATTGCATGAAAGTGAAGGAGAAGGAAGAAGAAGAAAGATAAAGAATAAATCAGCAAGAAGTGAAGTGAAGGAAAAATATTTAATGAAATAAGTAAAGAATTACATAAAAGAAGGTTGAATGAGCATAATAAAGTCATAACACAGCCGCATAATCTTCGAGAGGCCCCAAGAGAGTGAAAAGACAAAAGCGCTGTGCAAACACACGTTAAGCAGCAGCAACAACAGCGTCATCAACTCGTCTTCCAATCCAACTCCAACTCTGAAGAATGAAATGGAAAACAACGATCCATATGAGGAGCTTGAAATCTACTTGAAACAAATAAATGTGAGTACGCGAGTTCACAATGTGATCGCTCATCAAAAAGAAGCTTGAAAGGAGAAGAAATTTCTTTCATTTCCATTTCTTTGATCGCCTTTTTTGCGAGCAAATCTTTGCGCGCCAGAGAGGAAAAACAAAACTGATTTCTGCTACCGAATGAATCCATTTCCATTCATGATCGACTACATTACGTTATGGCCTTTCTTCTCTCATTTCTTATTTTAATCACGATCGATTAATCGCTGTTGTGTTTCGTTCGTTCCGTTTGCCTTGCGGCCAATCGAGCTCGAAATGAATTTGTAGATCCTGCAATAAACAGAACATGCATTGAATTGAGGTGTACTGACTGATATGTAAGCTTAATGTATTTAATTGTCCATTGTTTAGTTTTTGCGGTAACGCACGAAAGTCGCTTTGGAGTTTATGGAACTCTCTTCTTTACTCGCTCTCCCTCAATGAGCATGACCAAAATTGTTAAAGCTGGTTGCGTTCCTCCGCTTTCGATGTCGTTAACCCAAAGCAAACGATTAGTAATTTCATTGCGCGGCTTTTTGGATTTTCCGGCTCTCAAGCCACAAACAAGATACAATTGAATATTTTGTTCGCTGAGATTGCAGAAAGCTCCACACGAAGACGTCGTTAAAGCATGCCAGTTGTCTAAAGTGATTTATCCGAGGCAAATCGATTCTCATCGTCCATCACAACAATTTTTATTTGGAGCAACTCCAAGCTGCGTCCAATCGATTGCCTTGGCTTATGCTCAAGCGAAAAAGGAAATTTTATGCGCAATCTATGGAAATTCAATTATTCTGTTTTGCTTTTCCGAAACGAGGAAAGTCTTTCGATTGAATTCAACAATTTCTGCGATTGATCACATGCTTACGTTCTGTTTATGGCGATTGCTTTCTTTCTCTTTCGATTCTTCACAATTTCCTAAACGAAGCCTATTCGGGTGATTGACACTTTCTAGCTGTGCGCAATGCTAAATTCATATCAATTCCGAGTCGATCAGCAAAAATATTCGAAGCGAGACAATCGCACTTAAACTGTGAAATGCGCAATTCACCAATCGATCTCTTAAGCAATTCGCCAACCACCAGACAATTGTTAAAATAAATTTCGCAATAATTTTTTTTTGGCAAATGATTAAAAAACCACTTAGCAGCTTGTGTAGCGAGAGGCGAACATTCGTGTTTCAAGTCAGTTCGAGTGATGATGGGAATGAATGGACAAAAAAAAAGTGCTTCAACTTAAACGCTGAAATATTTACATTTGATAGCAAGATCGAGATAAGTCGTCGTCTTATGTATGAACGAACCAACTGTTGGCATTCGCGAATTAAACTTGAAATCTGTTTCTTCACCTTCGGTCGTACATAAGCCGAGAGGCCTTTGAATTGAAAGAAACTTTATTATTATTTGCTCTCCAATTTATCATGATGATATGTATCGCAGAGTTGGTATCTCAGAAATGTTTTCATTATTCCGGCTTAGGCTGAAAAATTAAATTAAAGCCTAAGCAATTTTTCCTTCTTTGAATTTTTAATTTTAAACTTTCCTCCTTTCTCAAACATAAAAAATTGTCGATCGTCAGATACGCAAAAATGCATTCGTCAGCCGTTTTAAATTTATTTCTTGAATGCATCTTTGATGGATCTGACAATGTTAAAAGTAACAGACACAGCGCGAGAGTTTAGAAAAGATTCAGCTTCGATGATGATGATGGGGCCGTTTTCTTTCGATTCAGTCAAAAGAGAAGAGGATGGGTCGATCTTAATGTTGATCATCTTTTACATAAATTGACGTCTGCACTTTTTTCTTAATATTCTTTTGCTTCGTCAGACGAGTTTGGAGGTGTTCGTCTGCATATCTCTCTCGATTCAAACACAAACCTTAGATGAATCGAGAGACGAAGTCATTGTGGGGCGTGTTTGGTTAAAAAAATTAAGTTAGTTGCTTCACCATTCCCGAAGTAAAATTCATCGCTCAACGGGTTGAAGATCATCGACGACGACGTTCGTCCAACCGCGGAATAAATTTCTCTGCTGCATTTGCCGTGATATCTTTATTTGCCTAGAGCCGTTTGAAGCAGGAATAAAATATGAAACGAGAGAAAAATGTTACAGCAAATGTAATTAATTAAAAGAATTTTTATCACTGGCGAATGATCGAACTCCGGCAGACAGTTCATTTCTCTCTTGCCAGCTCCTTTCTTTCTACCTGCACACAAAACGATTTATTATGTGTCGTCTCACAAAAGTCAAAGCATTCTCTGTGACGTATTTTGCTTCGTTTATGGCCTGCTTCTCATTGCCCAAGATCGTTTATTACTCTTTTATGCACTCGTCTTGTCTGTTTTTCTGGCTCTTGAACATGAAGCGATTCGGTTGTTGTGCAATCATAAATTATTGCACTTAGAAGTAAAGAAATGCTTTTAAGATTACAACTTTGTTAATGTGCAACAAAGAACCTCGAGCAGCTTAAGCGAGCGAGCAAGAGAGAGATGAAAGTGAAATGACATTGATAAACACTCAAAATGCATTTTTTTGCTGCCTCGAAAACTTAAAGAACTCGTTCCCTACCTCAATCCCAAGCTGATTTAAATCTCTCTGCCGATCAATCATGTTCCTGTCATCTGAGATAATACTTCGGAGTAGCCACGGGTCCATCGGATATTTTACGAATGTTGTTTGTGATTTTGGGATAATTACTCTTGGTCGTTTACCACGATGCGGCACAAAGAAATCTTTCTCGTTAAGCTCAAAGCCTGTACGCTTAGCCGAAGGGTTGAGGGGCATGTTCTTTGGGTTCATGTCTCGACGACCTCGATGAGGAAGAAACGGATCATTTAAGATGAAGTCAAGTTTCGCCTTCTTCTCGAGACCTGCACTAAGCTGAGGTGGCGTCGCTTCAGATTTTCTTCCTCTAACTGGTACAAACAAATCGTCGGCATTAGAAAAGTCCAACTTTGCTCGCTTGGATCCTCTCTCCATTGATTTCTGCAGGTCAGCACATTTAAGCTTGTCGTTGATGTCGGATAAGACTTTAAGTCGACAGTACTCCAAGCATCCCGTGTCAAACAATCGCCTCAGAGCGGACTCAATCATCGTATCACTTTCCACATCATCATTCCAACTATTCACGGTTCGAGTACGCACGAATAAAGAAAACAGAAATTGAGATCTCGTATTAGAGACACTTGAACTTCATCTCAAAGACTATGTAATTTACTTGTTACAAGCTGATGTTGAATATAAAAGGTTTGAGGTCACATACTCGCGTGACAGCTTGGTAATTAAGAAATCATCGTCGTCGTAGTCGGAATTTCTTCTCGTTCTCAGTCTGTCATCGTTCCATGGCGTGACTTCTCGTTTGATGTTGTTCGGATCTTCTCCTCTTGTCGCTTCGAAGACTTTCGATGACGGCGACTTTCCAAACGCGAACAACGGTAATTGCGTTACCGAAATTATTGACAACAACAAGACTAAATTCATAATTGCCTGGAAACACGATAAATATGAAGGCAAATACATCAAAACACAACTCTCGCTTTTTTCGAACGAATTTCAACGATCCGAAAACTGCTTACAAAGTCAACAGTTTTCACTCGAGAAGTTTACATAAAAAGTCACAGACGAGAGTTGATTTTCTTTTTTTTTTGGGAAAGTCTTGAAGCTTACGACTTACTTCGTACCTAAGTAATTGTGACTAATTCCGATTCAATGATAAACAGCAAATGAGCGAGTCACTTATCACGTAACATTTTACTTTCAACTTCCCTTGACCAACTGAACTACGAATGCTGTTCGTATTGCCCTTAAATATCTTTCCCAACTCCAGCCAGGAAAAGGAGAATCTTGTTACATTGTCATCAAATTTGCAAGCAGACTCGTTCATCCTCGTTTGATGTCCGACTGTTGTAACACAATAATAGCTTGTGCGTCATTTAACGTGTGACCGATTTGTGTGGCGGAGGGAAAACCGAGAAGCTTGGATGCAATTGGATTTGCCCACAACGAAGCAAACCAAACCAAACATGAATCACCTCTAAGGAGCTTTGAAGGAGAAAGTCCATTATCACCGTACATACGACTCGTGTTCATTCATTATCGTGTTCACCATCGCAAATCTGATTTATTTTATCCGAGTGGCTTGAGACGACGAAGCGTTGCATTGCCCATTAGATTAAAGCCCACATCTCGCCGAACGGATAGAAAAAAAAGAGAAATATTAAAAATATTTACATGAAATGATTTCTGACATCAACAATGTTTCTTGGAAATGTGTGCACGCTGATCTTAAAGCTCGCGCGAGTGTTACTTGAAGAGTTAAGGGAATGAGCGCTTATCGCGTCGAGACTTTTGTTCTCAAAATAAACATTGCGAGTTCAGTTCAAACTTGATAAACTTTATGTTGGGAAAAAAAGCGAAACTTTGTAGCACACGACGTCTTAAGTAGAGAATTCTAAATCTCTTAAACGAGACGTGAAGTTCTCCTACCGAGACAACAAACCTTTCCTTGCTTCTCATGCTATGCTCGAAAGTGTTTTGTAATTAACTCTAATGGAGTGAACTGTAATATGAAACTTATTTTATTTTTCTTCTCTTTCCATGCCGCCTCAATTACCAGAATGAAATCTCCGAGGTGTTTGATAAGCTTCATCATGTAAATGGAAGTGATAGCGTGATTGAGGCAACCGATATCGGGGATACAACAAAGCCGAAGATCGTCAAAGAAAAGCCCAACCTACGAAAGCTCAATAATGGCATCGACGACTGGAATTCGCTGGCCCAATTCGAGAAACTTTTAGACCGAGAGATGGAGAATTTAGCGGCCGCCAAAAGCAACCAGAAATCGAATGGCGCAGCTACGCCCGTGTCACCGAAAACAACGAACAACGGCAACATTTTAAAACCGGAAAAACACGTAAGAGCTCTCGCTTTAATTCAATGAAATTTTTTGTGTGTTTTAAACTTTTTTCCATGATTGAGAATTACAATCGCACGCCCGAATCAAGAATGAAAAGTATTTCTTTCAACTTCGCGTGAAGACAAGCGGGTCCGGTTCATTAGTGATGTTTGTCTTCTCGTCGATGACTTGAGAAGAAAGAAATAAATTTCTTCGCCAAACTTGGAAATTGATGATTCTTCGTTTGCAAATTGTTGGAGATTAAAAAATTTTGTAAAGAACTTTTTCTGAAGAAATCTCGGAGACAGCTAATCAACTGCTGGACAAAAGAGCCAAGAGCCGACCATCAAATGAACGTGACACTTTTCCACAATTAATCAAAGTGTGGGGAGAGAATGAATGAAAAGCCGTCAGTCCGTTCGGCATTGATCGTTATCGCCGCGACGAAGAAATATAAGAAACGACTACTGAAAATTTCTTTTAAAATCTTGCGCGCAAAGCTTTTTACTGTAAAAAAAAATGAAAAACGGGAACGATTTTTGTGTTCGCATCGATATAAAAAGTAACAGAATCCATTAAATCGAATCGTGTGTGATACTCGGAATAAATTATGCTTCAAAAAATATCTCCAACCGGTATCGCAGAAGTATCGTTTTGATTCAATTCATTATGCATTCAGCATTCTTGAAATGATGATGGGGCCTCTCTTGTCGATCGTTTAATGGAAAAACAAATAAAATTGATTACTTTCAGGCTTCGAAATGATAAAACCAATAAAACGAGTCTCTCGAAAAATGCAGCAGAGAAGAAAAAGCGATCTGCCGCGCGATCGAGCATGATGATGAATGGAAGCGGTTCTTGATTACGCAGGCCGATCACATGAGAGTCGAGAATGATGCACAATTTTTTTTCTCCTTCTTCACGGATTGGCGCCAAACGAAAACTCGGACATTCTTTTTACATTATTTATTTCCAGTCGTCGTCAGATGTGCTCTGCGTACGACTTCGCCTCGTTATCATTAAATTAAATGAGCGAGTGACGAAAAAATAAATTGTTCTCATTCGTTTCCATTTTTCATTGAGTTATCGCTCGCTGTGCTTAAATTTATTGATCACTAGTGGTCGAGCCCTTCTCCAAGAAATCCCTTCAAAGTATCGACCAACACAATCACTAACAACAAAATTAGTTCACAATGATAATAAGATTCAGTTACATTCATTACAACTCTTTCTTCCTCTCCAGATCGTTTTCGTTTAAATCTTTTTTCTTTGCCATTGTCGACGATTACCTTCGAGAGAGTTGTGCCTCGTGTTAAGCATAGCACGTGAACGCAATTCACAATTCGGTCAATCAAACTTTATTCTCTTTTCTTCTCCTCCGACTTAAAGGCAAATGTGTCTTCGTGATACATGCATCGCAGCCACAAGAAGAGAAATGATCATTGCAAATAAACGATGAAAAATTTATTGCTTTCCTGCATCGAATAGAATGCTTGAAAATCGTCCATTGCCCGAGACGAAACGAATCGTACAAGAAAAGATTTTCAATCTCTTGTGCCAACATCGGAGAACGCAGAAAAAAAATTAATGGCATGAATATATTTGCATTTCAAATCATTTTGCGTTCCTTCATGAGAGGTTATTCCTTTATGAATTTAAAATCGCCCTCTACGCGACCGGAGAAACATTGAAAATGAATTTTAAGCCTTTTCGTTAACAATTGGTGGATCGTGCGTGTATCAAGTCACAGGGAGGAGGCTTCGTCTCAAGGTTTCTCTGAACTTTTAAAAATCGAATCGTCACGGAACTCATAAACAAGCTCACAAAGCTGTTGTTGAAAAATCACGTGTCAGAAATAAAATTGAACTTTTTATTATTAATTTGCCAGTTCTTTAAAACAAAAAACCTTTTTTCTTCTTCCTCTTTACAGGTAACGATCCCGCTGCAGTCGTTTTCTAATAAAACAAAATGCATCACGAATATAAATAACTGTCAAGAGCATCGAAAGCCTCCAGTTCACACTAAATCCTCTTCCCCGCCTAAATCCGATGAGCAGATGAAAAATGTTAGTCAGACTTGCGAAGCTGCATTGGCAACAACAAAGACATCGAACACGACAGCAAAAGTCAAAGACGGATGGTCGTCCGATGACTCGATACTGAAGAGCATTGATGAAGACAATAAATCGACAAGCTCAACGGTCTCTTCATCGTCAGCCTTCGAAGACTCAGCTAACATGTACTCGGAGAAATCGGAGAGCTCAATGAGTTCAATAAATAATCTTAACAATAAAGTCAACGAGAATGGCAAGCTCACAAATCGAATTTCGGATGCGAAGACAATAGAAAACTGCGACGAAGAAGATGACTCGTTAGAAGTTCTTAGCTCATACGACAATGACTCAGGCAACGACGAGTTCGACGAGAAGGGTGATCGGTTCAATAACTTTAGCTATAGCTCGTCTGACTCGAGAAGCGATAAAAAGTTCCGCAATTATTTCAACAGTTTACCGTTGATGAGACCGAAGAAGCACAATGCCCATTCAAATTTCAATTCAATAAAACGGAAACATTTCAACAACTCAGCGATTGATCAGGAGCCATTTCAAGATGACACGAAAGTAATAAATCTTCCGTCGCCATCTCCGAGTTGCGGCTCGTGGTCGAGTGATTCGAATATGCTTCAACAGAACCTCAACTGCACGAAATCTAGCTCAGTGCCGATACTGGTGAAGAAAGATCAATTTCTCGAAGATTTTAACAAATTAACGGTAAGCGAACGATAAAGGTGCCGACATCATCTCGCGCTTTTAGCTCAAAGCTCTCGTCGCACCAAAAACTAAATTTCTCGATTCTCTTTTATAGGTTTTGCGGAATTCGCGGTCTCAAAGTGATCGTTATCTATGCGGTAAGTTGGGAATTATTTTTATTTCCATTATTAAAACGCTCTTTAAATTCCATTCAATCTCATAAGCGTTCATTGAGCAGCGTGTAAATATTTTGCCTTCCACCTTTCTGTTGATTCTTCTCTCGCTCGTATTTTTGTATTTTAATTTAAATGGCTTTTTAATCGGAGAGGAGGCTGGAATATTTATACCTCGGCTACATGTTAGATTACTTCTCCCCGATTGCTTCATGTGTACATTAAAGCTCATCGCGAGAAACAAACGAGCGGCAATCGCAGCTAAATCGAGATCTCGCATGCAATCTAAACATTGTTGTGTTTATGTTCAGCGACACTCTTTCTCTTTTATATGATTATTTTTTTGGCTTGATTGATACACTCGGTTGATGTGAAATTTACATTTTCTCGCTTTCAATGGCAGACAAGACCAGCGGGGAATTTTCTGTAAGCGATATCGCATGACTTTCTCACAATGAAGATGTAATCACTCGCGAAAAAAAGAATTTGCAGATCGTGATGCTAATTTGAAATTAAACACATAGATACATCATCATCAGAGCTTTTGTTGAGCTGTCTAATAATGAAGGGTGACTAGACTAGCGTCACGCGATTGACAGAAGGTCAAACCGTATTGAATTTTATTTCAGTAAAACAAATTTTATTAGAAAGTGTGGGAAGTTTATCATTACAAGAGTTAAGCTAGTCACCCTTTCCCTTTCAGGACAAGGACACATGAGACCAGTCTAGAATGACTTGCAATGAAAGAAGCATCGATGAAAAATATTTTTCATTTGAGTAATTACGAGAAGGCTGACCAAAAAGCTCTCAGTCTCTCGTTCTTTTTTTTTGACATGAGTGAGTTGATGATAAAGCATCCGTTATTGTTTGCCTGATATTTACCTAAACGCGCATGAACAAAATAACAACGGCGTGTTCGAAACCTCAGTGAAATATGATGCTCGTTGGAGTGACGAGGATGAATATGAATTCGGAACTGAGATGACATTCTCCTCTTCTTCTACACAAACATTTAAATTACATTTAAAACTCATCCTTTCTTCCGTTCACTCATTAAATATCAATCCTGACTGTGCTCGTCGAGGTGTTCGGAGAGGAAAGCAGAATATTTTGTGATGTGGTCGTGAACGGTTGATCGGGAATAGCTCGTTTAGTTCTCCTCTTCAATTTCAATTACAATGTGTTCGTCTTCATTCTCAATTAATTAATCATTTGTTTATTTGGATTTCGACGATTTCATTAAAACTTTTACAACTTGCTCGATGGTGCAATTAATGAAGCTGTAGTTTGTCGAACGACTCTTGAAATGGGCTGCAATTTAAAAGAATTTAAAGTGGATCGGTCGTTGAGTGAACGGAGTGAATGAGTGAGCGCCACAATTATTCTCAATCAGGAAATTATTTCATAAATTGAATTAATTCTCAATCAAAAGTGACGAAGAGAGAGAGAGATAGAGAAAAAAAAATTGAAAAAGTTTTGTCGATTGAATAAATTTCTACGCTTTACAAAAAGCGAAAACCTAATTTAAATTCGATAGCTGCGGTTGTCGTGTCGTTACGTTCAAGCCCTGAAATGTCAAATGTGAAAGAGTATCGCTTCTTTCGGAGCTTCTCGACGAAAATCGAAAACTGGTCGGCGAGAAAGGCGGAAACGATTTGGGGCAAGATGCGTGAGAGGAAAATTGCAGGTAAAAATAATTTTCGTGCTTACCGCATTAACATAATTTGAATAAATTAAGATATCGCATTTCATTCGCTGTTCAATTAGCTGAAAGTATTACAAAGTAAAATTTTCAATTCCAAGTCAATTCGATGTTCGTTTAAAATATAATTTATTGAATTGAGGTTTGCGGTTATGTTTTCGATATATGCTCGAAGATATCTGACAAGATATTACAATATTTTGATAAACATTTTCATGCGCCAATGACTAATCGTGCATTGTATACTCGACTCTCGAGCTTTGCAATGCAACTTTCTATTCTAATGTTCGGTTATTAAGCAAATCGTCTTTCGTGATCGTTATTTCGGTTTGTAAATTTAAGTTGTATGGCTTAAGGAAGTCGCGCCAAAAGTGAACGTTTTGATTCTCGTTGACGTCATTCGAACCTTGCGTTACTCGCGTTTCATCATCATGTTGGAATTCTTGCCGACGCAACAAGTCCGTCTCTCCAAATACATCTTCGTCTTCAACGATTTTCAAATCATTTGATTCGCCGATGTCGTCATCTCGCGACTGTCGTCTTGAATTTGATCTAAGGTAAGCAGTTCGGTAGAGTGAAGTTGCAAAATATTTGTCAATTCCATATTTTTTACCGTGCTTCTTGGACTTTTTGGGCAAGCCGCTTTCGGAAAAGTCGCTGCCGTTCGAAGAGACGCTGCTAGCTCGAGAAGATCGTTGGTAATGAAAAGGCGCTCCGTTCTTGGTATCGCTCTTGTCGTCCGCCTTCAGAATATCGTCGATGCGAGGCGGAATGTTTTGGAAGACTTCGGAGAATTGCCGTTGAAATGAATTCTGGGCGTCGGATTGCTCAAAGTACTTTTCAATCTTTGGATTCTTTGATGTTGTTGTTGATGTTGTTGTTCTTTCATTGAGTTGTCCCATGACTTCGGAGAAATCTCTGCGATAAGTGTTTCTGTCATGCGATTGCTTAAAGTAATCGTTGACAGCAAAGTTCTCCTTTTCTTCGCTATTCGCGTGAAGAGCGTCGTGAGCTTTCTTAAAAGCTTGCTTTCCCTTTATCGCTTCTGGATCAAGTTCGTTTAGATCTTCAATGGAACTTGCTTGACTCTGTCGCTTAAGACACATCACAGTCTGAGACGAAATGGGAGTGCCTGGCTTCAACAATTGTTCGATGTCAATTTTCGGTTCGACGTAATTAATTGCTTGAGAGAAAGGTCTCGTTAAGCTTCGCTTTTGATCCGATTCCTTGAAATACTCCTCCACTTTTTCTTTGACGTCTTTTGACACCTTGTTGAAACTTTCTACCTCCGAGAACGTCCTTTTGAATGTATTCTCTTGTTTGGACTTTTCAAAATAATCCTCGACTTTGTTTCCTGATCCGCCTGGATTAGATTCACCTTCCTCATGTCCCTCATGAATATTTAATTTTCCTTCACTTTCACCAATCGTTGCGGTGACGTTGCCATTTTCGTCATTCCCAGTTTTCTTGAGCTCTTCCAACACAGTTTCCTTCCTATCGTCGTCAAACGATTTCTGAACAAGGTTTTCAATCTCGTGCACAAACTCACGTGCAAATGTTGAAATTTTATCGTTCTTTTCGTTGATGTTTCCTTCCTCATCCTCAGAACCGCTGTCGTCGTCTGTTTCTATTAAGTTTCTTCCATTCTTCGAAGAAATGTCTCGTGAGCTGATTGGCGTACCCGGAATGGAGACATTACTTGAGGAGCTGTCTGTTCTCTTCTTCTTGCGACTTGGTTTTGCTGGAATGTTATCAAATTTGTGTTGGTTCAACATCAATTCATAAATTGCTGCTTCGTCTTTAATCACAAGTGTTTCATCATTAGTCTCCTCTTGACTCTTCAACAAAGCATTCTGTTCAACTTCAGGTTTCAATTCCTCCCCTTTCACTTCGCTCGCACACTCATTGGCCTTGTGTTGAAGAACGTCATCGCTTTTGCAATGAATTTCATTGGAATTCAACTGTACTTGACTATTTATATCGCACTCAACGATTTCATTTGAATTTATAATATCGTTCACTGGCTTGTTCTCAATGGCACTCGACAATTTTTCGACGGCAATCAGCCTCGAAGAGATCGGCGTTCCGATTCTCTTCAAGTCGATGAACTGGTCTCTTCCAGTTGGATTTCGCGGATCGAAAGTCTGAACAACTTCCGTGAAATCACGTTTAAATGAATTCATTCGTTCGGATTCCTGGAAGTACTTTTCGACTTTCGCGATTGTCTCCGGCTCGTTTTTCTTAATTGAAAATTCAGAAACGACCTCGGAGAAGTCGCGACGATAAGTTTTCTTTTTGTCCGAGTCATGAAAATATTTTCGCAGCGGATCATGTGACACATCTTCGTGCAGCTTTTCCATGTCGGCGGTGAATTTCTTCAAACCTTCTGACAGAACAGTTTGATAATCCGATGAAGCTTCGATGTTATCATCGTTGTCCTCGGTTTCACTATCAGTGTCAATGTTATTTCCTCGCTTGATCTTCTTCAAGGATTCAAGAAGTCGCGAAGAAATTGGAGTTCCAGGAACTGATAAGTCGAATCTTGTTTGCTCTGTTTTCTCAGTTTGTGCGATCGAAGGCTCCGAATCGCGTCGTTTCACTGAACCATTTCTCATCTCGTTAAGAAATCGAAATTTCGCTTGACGATTACGCTCTGCTATTTTATACTTCGAAGTCACGAGTTCATAAACGATCTGAGAATCCTTTTCACGACTCATTACCGAGCTACAATGTAAGAGAATAATTAAGCGGCGATGCAAAGTTGAGGTCACATGACTTACAAGCCAACAAATTTGTATTATCTCTGTCTATCTGCTCGCTGTTTAAATCACGAAAATTCACAAGCGACTGACTAGAATAACAACATCAGAGAAAACTCTTCTACACACAAATCTTTTTGTCATTCGGTATTTTCAAATTATTTCACTTCGTTTGTTGTTTGTCATATTGGTGCTCGCGACTGTTTGTGATAATTCGTTATTTAATCGATAAATTATCACATGACGATAAAATCTTTTATCTAGATAACGTTGTGTGAGCTTCTAAGCCATCATTGAATGTTTGTAGATCAATCATTGAATGCTAAAAAGATTCAAAGAGAAAAACTTTCGTTACTGCAACTTGGATGATGTATTCTCTATCAAGCGATGGGGGGATTACGTTAATGAACAATATTGATTTTGTCTTTTTCAATGCTGCTCAATGTTCGATCTAAAAATAAGCCTATTGTGCCCTTTTCTCGCCCGGTATGGGATAAAACCTTTTCATCACAACACAAACAATTTGTTTAATTTACGTTTTCTTTTTTATTAATAGAGATTCAAGCTGCTGAAGCTATGAAGTGGCTACGAGAGGCGGGATTTCCTCAATATGCCCAAATGTATCAAGGTAAGTTAAAGATTTATTGGGGTGAACTGAAAGAAAGTTAAAGTCAACAATTGAGTGGGACTCTTTGACGTCACGGAATTTTCAAACAATCCCTAAAACAATTTACTTTGTAATTTAATGAAAAAGAGTTTTTGTTTCTGTCTGTAAACTTCCCAAACTCGAATGCATTGTTATAACGGAAGCAAAGCGTAATCAAATAGTTTTTTCTCTCTCTCAACATAGACGTAAGCTCACATGGTAAATTTATGATGGATACTCACTCATGTTTATAGAATTGAAACCGCCGTAAATAATTTCATTTTTCTATATTGAAAGAAAATTAAGTTTTCAGCTTCTCGTTTTCAATTTTACTGAATAAACAATATTTTTCTTTCTCTCGCATTCCCATTTCTCCGATATTTCTTAAATTGAAACAAACTCCATTCAATTAAAAATTGAATTAAAAGCAACTGCAAGAAATTAAGACAAACTGAGTATGTGAAAGAAACGCGGCGAGAGAAACGCAAACTGGAAGTTCAGGGGAGGTTTTATTTAATCAACGTTTAAACAATATTTACAGTTTGTGTGTAACAATATTTTTAAGAATTTTATTTTCCTTTCGGTTTGGGGAGATTCAGTAAATGATGTTAAACAACTTGTGACTTAAATTAAAATGTTTTTATTTTCGCTTCTCGTGTGGTAAAAAAAAACG
This sequence comes from Smittia aterrima, assembly GCA_033063855.1. Taxonomy (NCBI): domain Eukaryota; kingdom Metazoa; phylum Arthropoda; class Insecta; order Diptera; family Chironomidae; genus Smittia; species Smittia aterrima. The sequence continues at coordinate 6,822,624 of CP093830.1, forward strand.
ATTTAACAGAAATTCAATGAGCCATTAAGAGCTTAATAAAGATGAAAAAAAGGCTAAAGGGATAAATTAGTCTCCGCTCTTTTCACTTTTTCCATTTTCGATGAGACAACAATGTGAGCTTTGCAGTCAACATACTGCGATGTCCCAAATTCAAAAAAGAGGGAGAGACAAGACAATAATTGATGAATGAAGATTATTAAATTAGTTATCGATTCGATTTGCCTGTGTGGCAATGAAAATCCGATGAAAACAAAGAAACTCTCGAAGCGCAGTTGCAAAAGAAAAACTTTCACAAGCAGAAGAAAAGAAAGAGAGAAAGAAACTCTTTACGCGCTAAATTTAAATTGAGATATTAAATTGCAATCATATTCATTCATACGGAGTATGTCGAGATGTATGCATGAGCGAGAGATAATTATGCAATTAATCATTTCACATTATTTTTCTCCTTTTCTTGTTTTCCAGATCTTCAGTTTCCAATCGACTTGAGCTGTGTCGAGAAAGACCACCCGTTTCTCGAGAAGGATCAGTTACAAGCTTTGTATAGACGACTCGTGGTTCTCAATCGATCTGCCGCAATGCGTCTTGACGGACAATACAACCGGAACGTTAATGTATGTTGTAAATTTCAAAGATATAAATCTCTCTTTCATTTCTCCGGTGCGCCTCGTCTCGTCTCGCGATCGCTCGTTGAGTTTTCGTGAACCGATTTCATGATTGATGCTTCCAATTAATGCTCAATGCACGGCCCGTCGCATCATCATTTATTTATATTTGAAGCTTTATGTTTGTGATTATGCGGCCAAAAGTGGTTGATGAAAGTGAATTAAATCACTTGATGAGCTCGCTCAATCACTGATTGGGCAGCGGGAAAATGTCATTATCAATTTAAATTTGTACATCATCGGCTATTAGCATTTCGGGTGATGTAAAAGATTGAAGACATGTGGGGAGAAAACTTGTGGCGTCAGTTTATGGATGCTGCATTAATTTGCTTTGTGGATTAATTGACTTTTACTTTCCGTAAAGAGCGCCGAGCCTCATTTCGACTAATATTTATGGTCGTTACATGAAAGCTCACTTCTTAATGTTTTTTTTTCTTCTCGTTGCACAGACTTCGCGCTCTTCTGTGAGGAAAACTGTTATTACTTTAAAATTTATACTTTTTCGCAGCTTCGCGAATCTAACAAATTGTTGCCATTATTTTGTATTTGAATTTAAAAGCAAATTAAAGACGAAAGAAAAATGAGATTACCAAGAGCTCGATGGAAAAAAGCGACGACTGCAGCTACGAATTAATCAATAAGAGATTTTCACGACTCTCCCATTTGTTGTTCGCTTTGCTTGCCTCGTTAGTGATTTTTCAGAGGAGGCAAAAATGTAAGGCAGGCAGCTCTCGAGAATAATGACGAGGAAGTTTGAGTTTGATGAGTTGGAAAAGTAATTAGTAGTTTGTGATCAGATCAATTATTTCTTGACTCACGACTAAGCTTTGATTTTTAATTAACTCGACAAGCGCTTGAGAGAACTATCTTGAAGAAAGAAAAGTGACTCAGTCGCCTTTCCATCACTGCTTCGGTGTCACAACACTTTAATTGTTTTCAGCTGAAAACATGAATTGCAATCCGACGACTTTGAATTTCAATTTATTTCGCGCACTCGATGAATCATCGCGAACAACAGCAAAGCGCTCACGTGGCTCTCGCTTCGCGACGAACAATGAATATCCACTTTATGGTTAAACAATTAACAGTTTTCTTCAGTCACAACTTCGACTTGAGATTGCCTCTAAGCTTTTATCTTTTAAGGAACATTGTGAAGCTGAAGCAAATCGAACGATTGTTTTCTGTTAAATAGCAAAACGTCTATTTGCTTATTGTGAAGTGAATTTCTGTTACAGTTGAAACGACTCTTTATGAAACCACTCAACGACATGCACAGTCAATGTTTATTCAAATGCTTCACAATTCGAGAGAACAATGTAATGACTCATGGATTTTTTTTCTTTCGTCTTCTGTCTCACTCGTCACTTCTTAATTTCGCATGACAGTCAAATTAAACAACCAACCCTGACTTCAATGCTCGGAAAACAACATTAATTTGTAGCATTTGTGACGAAAGAGCTTTACCAACTCTCGTTACAAAATAATTTGACCCCAACAGTGGAAATGACTCTTCACATTTTTTTTTGCTGTTGCTTTGTCGATGATGATGATGTTGTTGAGCTTCGACGTAAACAAATTGATGTAAGAGCTTATTTGGCATCCGATTCTCAAAGTGATTTCCCTCTTCAGTTAATTGAAACGGTAATTAACCGTATTTGGTGAGCTGCGAGCCTCATTTGCAATATTAATTAATTAATGCGAAATTCTCTCAACTTAAATATTATTACAATTATTTCAGTACTTGAGAAGTGTGAGCCGGAATGAGTCGTTTTAAAAGCGATTTATAATTTTGAAGGCTCTTTCTTTCTTTCTTTTATTCGCTCGATGCAACGAGCTGAGATAAATTAGCGATTATGCTTATAAATAATAAACAATATCACAGAAAGAAAGGCGAGATTATGAAGAAATCTCATGGAATAATAGATTTATTTCATATGGGCGTTAGAATTATGAACGATCCGAGCCACTACAATTTACCAATTGAGTCAACGAATTGGTAAATAAATTTGACTTAATTTTTAAGCTGATTTTCATTTCGAGATCGGAATTTCTATTTGAATTACAATGAAAGAGAAGTGAATGCGTTCACATCAATTTTATATTTGATCATCAGAGTTTTTAGATTGTCATCGAACTCTATTGAAATTGAAAGACAAGTCAGAGTTATTTTCGATGTGAAGTCATAATCTATGATTGCTGGTTTTAGCTGCGCGCTCTAAATACTCCGTAATCAAGAGAAAAATAAGCGTTTAGTCGTAATGAATTGTCGTTTAGGTCAGGGAGTGGAATTTATTTTGTTGAAGAGATTTAGAAATTTCTCAGAGCTCACCGAAGTTGATCGAAGCAACGTCGATCCCTGTCTCTCTTTTGCGCTACCTGAAATTATGTGTTTGAGTTGAAAAGGCGAAATATTAGCGGCGCAACTACACGACAGCAAATGAACTGATCATTAAGCGATCCAAAGCGTAGCACCAAGCAGTCTATCGAAACAGATTGCCATGTATACATAAAAAGGTTTATTTTCGCTGAAATTACATGGCGTATCATTCCCGTACGATCTCGTTCACTTACTTCACTTCTCTCCTTCATTCAACTCATGTTTTGCGGCTCAAAACTGCGCGCGCGGCACATAATCTCAGATGCAATGCAGTGAGAGGTGCCTGCGAAGACGGCAAAACGAGCTCAGCGAGTGAAAAGTACGTTTTGTTGTAAAGTAGTTTTAGGCCACTAATGCGAGTGTGATATCATTAGAGATGGTCGTGTTTCTATCCTCCGCGCATTCAGCATTTGTAATTTATAGCCTTTCGAGATCAGTTGAAGAGGCTGGCGATGACGGAGAGTTATGATCCGGAAAGAGTTTCAACGAACGGCAGTCGAAGTTAATCCGAAAAATAGTTTTATTGCCGATCTTAAGTGAAGCATTGCTGGAGAAGAGTCGTAGCTTCTCTTGCCTCATCTTGCGACACACAAAACAGAGAAAAAATTGTACAGTTGGTGAGCCTACGATCATAAATAAATTCTCAATATGTACAATTAAGAACTACGACGTTGTAGGAGGCGATGCTGTAAACAGCGTTCAGTGTTTTTACGAGCAATCTTTTATTGCGACCCGCGAGTGAAATGAAAGACCTTCTCATTAAGCTCTCTACGTTTCGAAATTATTAAACGCATTGGGACGTTGTCGATGTCACCATATGCGAGCGTCGATGTGAAATCACCGAACCTTAAAGCTGAAAAATGGTTTCGATTCGTTGAATTACAAAAATGTGTCAATAATTTAATGAGAAATATTTCGAGGTTTCGCGCTGCTGCATTTTTGCTTCTGCTGATCGATTTACTCTCTCTCTCCGTCAGTAAGTCTACCAGACTCAAATTAATTCATAAATGTCTGCGTAAACGGCTGCTTGACCTGCTTTAATGTCGATTGAGCTGCACGATGAGAAGAAACGATACAATGAAGGCAAGCTGAGTTGTTATTCAACCATTCGGTCAGTCAATAAATGAACAGATGACAGTCGAACAAAGATGAGAGAAAAATAAAAACTCCAAACATTTTTCTTTTTCGAGATCGCTCGCATCGAAGCGATAAAGGGTCACGCAGTCAATCATAATTAACATCTCAGTTGTAGGTGTTTAAACAGTGATCAATAAAACTGACAGCTTTATTCGATTGCTGAATAGTTTTCATGTTACTACCGATTGGGCGAGACAAACGGTCTTATGCAGTTCACATGACGCGCGCCAAAGCCAATGGAAGGAGAAAGAGATATAAAAAATCGACTCCGCACGTTGAATGGCTTTCTAATGAATTCATTTTCCATTTTTCTTCGTCGAGTGTAGAAGCGTCGCGAGGACTCCGATGAAGACGTTTGTGCTTTAAGCGAAAACTGGACATTTCAACCTGAGATTCGACGGTGGTCGCGGGTAGGTGACATGGGTCCGCTGTGCTTGAATCTGCCGAAGGCTGAGACTTCAAAGACGACATCGCGTGAATCGACGCCTGAAGAGTAAGGAAACATTTTAAATTGACTGTGCAATGTGTTACAAAAGTGTTAATTGAAAATTATTCTCTCACTCTGCTTCCCTCGATGTTCGTCAATGACTTCTAATAGATTTGAAATCAAAGTGCCGCATGTGAAGTTGGTTACCGCCAATTATTTATCAGTGCCCCCCGCTGGCGTTCAAGTCGACAATTCGCAAGTCAGCTTGAAGCGAACGGGCAGTGAGCGACTGCGAGACAGTGCGAAGAACATTTTACGTCGTGTGGAGTCAATCAAGAGTCGACGAAAGAAGAAGAAGAATCGAGAGGGTGTCGTGATTAGTGGTCCAATGCAGTTGGATATTATGCAACTGCATCAACGATTCAACAGTCTCGCCACGAAAGACATCAAAGCCACGAGGTCAAACACAACATCTCCGTTACCGATGAGCCCCGTTGGCAATCCATCAACTCCATTGTTTTTGTTTACCGATCCGAAGATTTGCCCAGCAAGTGAAACGCACGCTGCGATGTTTGGACAACATCTTTCGCCTTACACGAAAGGTCATCCAGCATCGAGAACCAGTCCACTTCATTTCTTCTCAAAACCTTCAAAACCAGCTGATGATTCATCATCTTATTGTAGTGAAGTGAGTCAAGACTCAAGCAGTGGCAGTGCTGAGAAAAAGCTATCGCCACTGGGACGATATTTCCAGAAGAGTAAGAAATCAGATGAAACAGGCACGTACTCTGACTCAGAAGCATTTAGCGCCGCACGTCAGAAGAAGAAATCTCATAAAACACAAAAATCTAACACGCTCGTGCGAGGCGGGGGTGGCTCATTGAATTTGGGCCGTGACTCATCACTCCATCGGGAGAATCTTAAAGCGAAGAGAATCTTTCGATCACGAAGCGCTGTTAGGCATTCGTCGGATCAGCAACAACAACAACAGCGCGATAAGAGTCAGGAAGTTACATTGAGGGCGAAGAGTGGAGCGGCAGTGCAACGATGGCACAGTTTTCGTGCGCAGACGAACACGAAACGCGATTTTGCTGATGGTGAAGGCGTGTCACTATGCAAATTGAGTTGTGGGCAAATTGAAAAGCTGAGAAAGTTGGCTCTTGTCACATTAACGGGTTACATGGAGAGGTTGGTGATATTAACATAATTATTCATGTCTCTCTCTACTTATCGCTTGATTTATTGTCTAACTGCAGATATTGTCCAACGCACCGCACTGGCTGGAATTGGGAACTTCCTAAGTTCATAAAGAAAATCAAGACACCTGATTACAAAGGTAAGGCGCGATTATTCAACGCGATTATGATAATTCAGTGCAAAGCCTGTTAAAATAAAACAAAAAGTTTCTTAGCTAAAAGCTTTGAGAGAGGTTCCATGCATTGACTCAAAGAAGGCTCTGTCAAATGAGCTTACGATAATCCAACTTGATTTAATGCAATTTTATTCGTTCGATCAACAGACAAAAAGGTTTTCGGCGTTCCATTTGCGATTGTCTTACAAAAAACTGGTCACACGTTGCCCAAAGGCATTCAGGCAGCGCTCACATGGCTGAAAATCAATGCACTCGATCAAACTGGCATTTTCAGAAAGTCTGGCGTCAAATCCCGGATTGCAAAACTAAAGACAGCGATCGATCAAACGGATGACAACATCATAAAGATCTTTGAAGACCAGCAAGCGTTCGATGTCGCAGATGTCGTGAAACAGTATTTTAGGGATTTGCCGGAATCTCTTCTCACCACCAAACTTTCAGAAACATTCACAGCGATCTTTCAATATCTTCCACACGAAGTTAAGTTTGAAGCTTTGCAATCAGCAATTCTTCTTCTGCCAGACGAACATCGAGAGGTCCTTCTAATGCTTCTTGAGTTTCTCAGTCAAGTCGCTGAAAAGTCAGAGTACAATCAGATGTCAGCAAACAACCTTGCACTCTGCTTAGCTCCATCAATATTCCAAAACGGAGTTCACAGTAACACACCAACTGCGTCTCCTCGACGAAAGAAACCAACAGGCATTCCAGATGCTAAAGACCTTGACGAGAATCGAGCATCAACGCAATGTCTAACTTTCCTAATTCAAAACTACAAGAGAGTTTATCACATTTCCAGTGATAAAATCATTCGCTGTAACTTCAGTTATATCGAAGAGTCGCGACCTGTGACGTTAGAGTCACTTGGAGACACAGTTCAACTATCGAATTGGAGATCTTATCTTTACGAATGTGTCAAAGCAACAGTCAAAGAAGGAAGAGAAAAGTCACGCGGTTGGATTTCTCTCAACTCATTCGACCCGAGCATTGAACTGTTTTACCGGAAGGTTGGCGACGGTCATCCGTTGAAACTTTGGAAGTGCGTAGCCGAGGTTGAAGCAAGTCCAATGGCAATTCTCACTCGAATCACGAAAGAGAGACATTTGTGGGACAAGCAATTACTGAAAATGAGAGTCGTTGAAGAGTTGGATGCAAATAGCGATATCTTTCAATATGCTTGTAGCTCTGGCCATATCGTCACTGATTATTGTGTGCTACGGTAAGTTCATTCGCTAATTAAATATTTTAACATCTCATCACGATTTGTCCTTCAGAACATCAAACGTTGATCTTCCGCGTGGTGCTTGCGTGACTGTTGAAATTTCGATAGAGCATCCAGGCGCGACCCTTCTTCTCAACGGCGTACGTGGAGTTGTGCTTGCTAGTCGATACTTGATTGAACCCTGCGGCAATGGAAGGTCAAAAATTATGCATTTGGCTCGTGTCGACACGAAGTAAGAAATCATTTTGCTTTGTTTTCTAGATTTCGTGACTAAACTGAATTTCTTTTTTAGGGGACGAACGAATGAGTGGTACAAGAACTTCGGTCACATTTGTGCGCTCAACCTGGCGAGAATTCGCGACGGACTGAAACCTAATCCGATAGATTAGCTGAAATATTTTTAAGTGTGTTGATCAAAAAAAAAGATATTTTCTAATTGGTCGCTGAGTTACCTGAACTATTTCTCCTTTCGCAAAAACAAAACCACTGTGGGACCAGCCAGCCATTCAAGTGGATCATTCCGCTTTCCCTGATGCTACGAATGAATCATTGAATACTCACAACCAACTAACAATTCGCCTTGAAATGATTTTTTCCTTGAACCAATACGTAATCGTTGATTAAGCTTTGCGATTAAGATTCAGAGATGAAAGTTTTTTTCTTTGGAAGGAAATAAAAAATAAAACTAGTCACTAAATGTCCTCACTCAGTTCATGCAACAACAATGGGTCTAAATGTTAATCAAGCTTCGATCGACAACAGATGAATCATTTGCTAATTAGCCCCTAATCTTACCAAATATATGTAATTAATTTAAAGAAAGAGAAAAATTATTTAAGTTTGAAATGAAAATAAACAGATCTGTAAAAGTTAATTTTTCTTATAAATGCAAATCTTATTTTTCAGAATTCCATTTTTTTATTCGCAGATAATTAAGTTTTTATTGTCGTCGACATCGTGTTTTTTTAGTTCAAGGATTGCAATTAAAGCTTGAAGAATTGACAGATGGAACGAATTAATTTTCAATTCCAAGCGACTCTCGTCACTGTCAAAAGATAGCGAAAAATTCCCGGCCTGAGCAAATATTTCGTCAGTGTCTGATACTCGGAATAATTTTTTTTTCAAACGAATTTGATATTCATCAGCAGAGAAGTTGTAAAATATAATCGTTGATCCGTATAACTTCCCACACACTTCTGTCAAATCTGTTTGTATCGATTTATGATTTATCAGCGACAAGATAATTAAATGTTTTGTAAAAGTAAAAGCCGAACAATTAGTTTTTGATAAGAAAGAAAAATTTATCGGTTTTCAGATAAGAATTTCTATATTATTTTTTATGAGAAGTTATTTAATCAATCACTTAAAAAAAACCTTCAGTCGCGACAAAATTTGTTTTATACTTTTCTAGAAAATTTCATAAGAAAAAAAAGAATTCGCAAAACATAAAATCAGCGAGATCGAGGCTTAGATCAAGAGCTGTGTAAACAAATAAATCAGATAATCCAATTCTCAAGAACTTCCGCTTAAATTGTTTACATTTGAGAGTTCTGAAATTTAACGGCTTCTCTTGTTTGTGTTAGTGTTCAAATCCGAGACAAGCTTCGACTCTGAACGCACAAAAAATAAAAAGTGCGTTCAGTAATTTCAATAAATGGAAGAAAAATTTTACTGCAAATGTATTTGTTGGAATTTAATGGAAAAAGCTAAGCTTAAAATGCCAATTTCATTGAAAACTAATAGTTCAACAGTGCCTAAGAGTGTTTCAAGCATCCTGTAGTGTTAAAAATCGGGAGGAAGCCTCTTCGGAACCCGCAGAAACAAAGAAATTCAAGAAGAAAAAAATTATAAAAATATTCGATTGAGTGTATGTGGCAAAGAAGCAAGAAAGTGGAAAGTCTCAAAGTGTAATTGTATATTCTCGGCGCATCTTTTAATTTTAAGCCCGCAAAATGAGTTCCCACCAAACAAACCAAGCGAACTCGACGGTGGGCACTTACCAGTATATGTATGGCGACCAAGTGCTCGAAATTCCTTCAAATATCAATTATCAATTGGAAAACGTAATGTCTGGTGGTGTAAGTATGGCGTATTCATATTTATAGAGTAGTCGTCTTACATTTTCTCTCTCCCATATAAATAACTCGCGGGGGGAAAGAGCGACGATGTATACGCTTTTTTAACAAATATCATCACGCTCCGACCTGACATACAAAAGTAGATTCAACATGTGGAATCATATAAGAATGAGAACACACAATTTAGATCCTGCATTTCTTATTATATTCATATTATGTCTGAATGTTATTTATCTTCTTATGTGTACAAAGCTCCACGTGCTAACAACCACACGCATGATTTGTAATTGAATAATTATTTTGTTTTCTATTCCTTCAGGTGCAATATGTTCTCTCGGATGGATCGATCCTTATACAACAGAAGGAGAACAAGAAGGATAACAACAAAAATAGTTATCGCCGTATGATTGTTGTGAACCAGCAAGACTTGCAGCAAACAACAATCCAAGTGCCTACACAGCAGCGTGTGATTACGCAACAGGCGTCAAATGGAAACATCGAGCAGAAGCCGGTTATGGCATCAACAAGTTCACCGCGTACACAAGCGATAACTCCAATTGGACCATTAACGCTGACAGCGGAAGAGTACAGTGAGCTTTTACAACGTCGAATGGAACGACAGGCTCAAGCTGAAGCACAGGCTCAAGTGGATGCTCAACAAAGAGCACAGCAAGAAGCTCAGCAGCGAGCACAACAACAAGAAGCTCAACGACGTGCACAGCAATCGCAAATTCACAACCAACAGTTGCAGGAACATCAAAACATTGCTGTGCAAGTTCAAAAGATCGTTCAATCTCTAGAGGAAGATGTGGAGGGAAAGAAAGATGACGACCAAGATGACATCGAGATGCAGTTGATTGCTCCGAAGCTTGAGGTCACCGAAGCCATACAGTCGCATGAAGTTGTGCAAGAGCAGCCACAATCAAAACATGGCACTGAGGGAAAGTCTGCCGCTGGCCGACCTTTTTCTTGTGAACAATGTGGCAAGAAATTTCTCTTGAAACATCATTTGACAACGCACGCTAGAGTTCACACAGGTTAATCAGCCGTCCCACTGACATAATGTCAGCAATTAACATTTTGGCTTTCTTTACAGGAGAACGTCCACACGTCTGTATTCACTGTGGAAAAGATTTCGCTCATAAACACTGCTTGAACACACACTTGTTGCTCCACTCGACGGAGAGGTAAGCTGAGAGACATGACACACAAAAAAGTCTCAAACTAACTTTTGTTCTTGGTCTTTGACCTCTAGGCCTTTCCAATGTACAGAGTGCAAAAAGTGTTTCACCTTGAAGCATCATCTTCTAACTCACTCGCGAGTTCACTCTAGAGATCGACCATTCGTTTGTCAGGTAAAAGCTCAAAGTGGTAAAGTCCCGAGGGTCATTCAATTTACTAAATTCGTTTTTCATGTTTCAGGAGTGTGGAAAAACTTTTTCATTGAAGCGTCATCTTGTGACTCACATGAAGTTTCATGCTGGCGAACGTCCTTACGTTTGTGAAACTTGTGGCGAAAGGTAAGAGCTCACACGAACAACTTAGTAAATATCCCGCTAACACGTCTCTTGTTTACAGTTTCGCTCAAGAACAGCATTTAGTAATGCACTCACGTTTCCATGGCAGTTTGGATCCGTTTGTGTGCCAAGATTGTGGTGCATCTTTCCCACGAAAGTTCCAGCTTGTGAACCATGGAAAGTTGCACGGTCGAGTGCCACACGAGTGCTCTGTCTGTGGACAGGAATTCCTTCAAAAGCGAACGCTCGTTGCTCATATGCGACAACACACCGATGCTCCTCATGCATGCTTAAACTGCGGCGAAGGCTTCCGTACAAAGTCTGAGCTAACAGCTCATCAACGTATCGTCCATAACATCCAACCTCCAGTTCGTGTAAAGAATGCATCAGCGACGACAACGAGTAACATTCAGAGTGTTCAAGAAAGTCAAATGGAGGAACAACACTCGCAAGAGATTGAAGAACAGCATTTTATGAAGCAAGAGCACCAGCAATACGAGACCATTCAGACTATTCAGGAGCAGCCACAGCAAACGCAAAGTTATCAGACCATTACAATGGTTCCTGCTGGAAGTCCTTCAATGGAGCATAAAACTATCAGAATTCAACAGCATTCACAACAAAACATTCACTCCCAGACACAACATGTTTGTCAGCAATGCGGCAGCTGTTTCAATAATCGCGAAGCTCTTCAACTTCATCTTAGATTGCACACTGGTGATAAGAGTTTAATGACTGATCTATGTGCTTTAACATCAGCCATTCCTGGTCACATCTTCCATAGTCAAGGAAACACTTACATTGAAATCGACGGTGGAAAATGTAAGTTCAATTTATTAGAGTGCATAGTCAATATTGAAACTTGACACTTTATTTCAGATAACATAACAAACGGAGCAACTCTTGTCGCTAACAGCGGAGGAGGTGGATCTCCAGTTCCAGTTCAAATTATTACACAAGCAAATGGACAGCAAGTGATTGAGCAAGTTCAGAGTATTTCTCCTTCCATGCTTCAACAGCAGCACCAGTCACAAGGCGAAGTTCAGATGCAGCAAGGAAATGTCGTTTATACGACTGTCTCGAGTCAGGATCAAGACTCACCAACCATTCAAATTGTGCAACAGAACCAGGTACAACCTCAAGCCCAACAATCTCAAGTTATTGTTCATCACCATCAGCCGCATCAGCCTAAACCTAAAACGCACTTCTGTCAGCACTGTAATAAAGGATTCGCAGCTAAGCATGGATTACAGTTGCACAACAAACGTCATCCCAATGGAGAGTGCACTGTTCGATCGCACATTTGCGGTGAATGCAATCGAGCTTTCTTCCAGAAAAATCATTTGATGCTGCATCAAAGACAGCACATGGACAACCAGAGACCAAGCCAGCAAGTTCAGCAAGAAGAAGTTGGCATTAAACTCGAGGGAGAACTCTCAAGTCAAGACGTGACAATTATTGAGGGTGATGTGAGTTCACGTCATTTCTTGTAGCGCAACAAAGTATCATTTCAAATTATTTATTTTTTTCGTTACGTAGAACTCGCCTGAAGAAACCAACGAGAATCAGTCGATTGAAATCCGTTCTCAGAACATTATTGCAATCAGCAATAGCAACGATGGAAAAACGCGACCACAGGATGGTTCAGAAGACGTGCCCAGCTCTAATAACGCAGAGGAGAGCACTGTTGGGCCAATTGAATAACTTTATCACAACAACCACAATTATTTTCAATTAAACGAATAATTATTCATTTTAATTAATTTTAAAGGGCAGACTCGTCAGCCCGGCTTCAACAGAAATTTAAATGTTTTGCTTAGTTCACCGTTTCTTTCCGCTCACCCGGCAGAGAACGATTCGTAGTTCGGTTAACAATAAGAATCACAACCTTTAAAAAAAGTTCGCACGATGACGAAATGTAGGAAAGTTTAGTTGGAAAAGAAAACTTAAACAATAAAGTGCCTAACACAAATTTATAGCAATGTAAGCGAATGGAATCGAATAACGATGGAGAAAGACAATACGAGATGGAAAAAAACGGATAAACGTTATTTTTGTGTAGGAGATTAAATATATTTTTATACTTGAAAGAACGAAAGAAAATTAGAAGAACCATAAATATATTTTATAACATTTGTTGATGGAGTTTAGTTACATTAAGCATTTCGAAATCTAATAAAGATGAAATTCAGTAAATATAAAAATGAATGGATCAATCTAATTCAATTATGGCTTCGGTGATTGAATTTAGTAAAGTGAACGTGACATTTAACGGAGCCGAGCCAACAAGAAAACTAAGAAACAGAGAGAACAAAGATGAAAAGATTTCGGATAAGCGGCGAGAGATGAGATTGAAACTTCTTGGATTTCAATTTTAGCTTTTGTTGTTGAAGTAGCTCCAGGCTCGTTTTCTGAACTTATCTTACCGAAGTAATTTGCGAAACTTTCATCTTCAATAACAACGAGAAAACCGAAAATATTAATCGACAGTCTACCGCTCTTTCACTCGTTCGATAAGTGGTTTAGTCAACCACGGAAGCCTCATCACAAAAACATTTTAATTTTCCCCAGACAAAACATCAGCGCGACTCTTGTCTGACAATAATCCATTTTGATACTAAAAATAAAATACCAAAACGCTCGTGGAGAAGTTAATGACACTTCGGCCATCCTTGCTATTCGTACGAAAACAAAAGTTCATCAAATGGGCTAATTTCTGTTGTGAAATTCGAGAAGAATTTTGTTTTTGCTAATGAGAGAGCAAACGATAATTAATGGAACTTTGTTTTGTATCTTAAGGCCCACTAATGACAAATTAATTGAAGGCATCCACAGCTCATAAACAGAGAAAAGGAAATGTTGCCATTCGAAGAGCGGCAACAAGAGCTTCAAAAGAGCTTTTTATCGTTCACTTATCAAGAGAGCTGTGTAATTGAGAAAATCAATTGAATGCCGAATGGAAATTGTTATTGACACAAGCGTCGTTAGAGAGCGCCGAGCTCACAGTTCGACATCGAATAAGGATAATTGAGTAAGATATCTTTAATGGATTCGTAATTATATTTTATTGCACTCGACTCTTGCAGCGAAACGAAATAGAAATTCTTGTTTATCATCATCATAACTTTTCACATGAAAACTTTATAATTATGATTTACATTTTACTTGGTCTGAGACGCAGGAGCAGTAAAACGCCTCGAAGTGTCTGGTCGGAAATAATTTAACTCTTCCCTGTAGACGAAGCTCATATAAAAGCTCTCTCTTTATCTACAGCTTCTTGAATAGTTGGGCGTTGAGAGGATTAACATTCTTCTGAGCAAACGATGATTTCTTGATGACATTTCTACTTGTGCTGTAAGAGATTTGTGTAACAATGCGAAGTCTTTGTCGACTGTTTGAATATGCTTCATGAATAATTAAGAATTTGTTTTGATTTACGACTTTAATTATTAACGCAAACACTCTAAATGTGCTGGAAGTTGAATTTGATGGCACAGCGGTTTCACAATGAATAGCAATTAGAATTTTCCTTTAATCCGCTTACGAAAGCTTAAAAAATTTCTTTGAAAGCTTTGCCAGTTGCGGTAGAGTTGCATAAAATTTGCAATCGATGCAATTGGAAATCGATAATCAACAAAAGCGATAACATCAAGTGAGAAGCTGTCTGGACCAGGAATGTTGATAAACTTAGCTAGCTGTGGGCCTTTTCCTTTCGGCGAAAAACTCTTCACATTTACGTGAACCACAACAAACATCTTCAATAAATCATGAAATCTTCTTTAAGAACATTTGATGTTCAGGTTCAATAAGGAGAATGGTTCAAATGCAATTTTGGATATGATGAGAGGAAGAATTTTATTTCAGATTTTATAAAGAGATTTACAGTTTTGCTGAGTTCACTCGTTTTTACATAAATCTTTAAAATATCATGGAAAAAGTTAAGAAGCAAAATAAAATGAAATGTACCAAGTCTCATTTTGACTTGATCGATAAGATTTTTGGTTGCGAATTAGCCGACCATGAACTTCAAGTTGTCATTCGACAAATAATAGAGATTTTTATGATCTCTCCAAAGTAACATTCATCAAACATTTTGCTCTTATTCACGTATAATTCTTCGACTTCTTTAGGATGAATGATGAGGCGGATTCTATCTCCTAAGAAATTGCGCAGAACTTCTTTCTCCTCGGAACTGATCCAACTGATTTCAACAGTTTTCAAGTGTTGACAATTTCGCAAAAATGGTTCGAATGTTTCGATCGAAGCCTTGAATCCTTTTCCCAGCTTGACGTGCTTCAATTGAGGCCAACCTCTTGCGATAATTTCTATGTTCGTAGCATCTAACAGAATTCTATTTTCACAAGATGCAACTTTGAGTACTTCAATGTTAGGAAATGCGTTTATGATCGGCCTCCAGTATCAAATATCTGCATATTTGGAGATATTCATAATTGTGAGTGATTTCAAGCTTGGAAAGCTTATGTCCATAGGCTGCACAGAAAAAGTATGACTGAATTGAAGATTCTCGAGCATCTTGAGCTTTTGGGAGATGACCAACAAAAGTTGATATGCAGGATAACTGGATTTTAGAACCAAAGTTTGTATATTTGGAAGTTTGTCAATGAATCTTTGATGCTGCTCAATCTTTTCTGTCTCCAAATAGTGTTCAGCGTAATTACCAACGATCAGCTTTCGAACGGCGAGATTTGGCGTAAGATTCTCGTAGAACCATGGATTTGATGGTGCTGCCTCCATGTCAATGTCCAATGTATGCAGCTTGCGAAAGTTCTTGAAAATCATCTCGAACAATGATGCTGGGAATTGTCTTCCGATCTCCAGTTCCTCCAAAGAATTGACAAATTTATTCATGAATAGCAGCAAGTTTTCTTGTGATCCGAAGAAGTTGGCACAATTATGGAGAGCAAGTTTCTTGAGTGGATATTGAATCTCATTCAATTTTCCAAAAGCATTTTGGTGGTTTGCGAAGATGTTATTATTAATTATTTCAAGCTCCTCGAGGCTTCTCTGACGAGATAGGAAATCGATCAATACTTCAGGAGATTTAGAATATCGGACTTTCAAGCTGGTCAACTGCGCTGTCCCAGGAAACTTCAGAATCTGAAATAAAATTCTGCTAATAAAAAAGAGCTCAAGAAAACATGTCAAATTAGACTTACTCCACAATCAGTAGAGATCAGGACCAACGACTTTAGACGGTGAAGAGTACTCAAATCAACATTATATTTATAGCTGTTTAAGATCAAGCCTTTAATCGACAACGTTTCGAGTTTGGTCAACGACTTTAATGTTTCGTTGAGATTTAGTACGTCTCTCAAAGCCATTCTGCAATTTACTATTTCAAGATCTCGCAAGTGTGAACAACGACTCATCGCTTTCAAGATTGTGTTCCAATTCTGATCGACACCAAATATTTTGATCGTTTGGTAATTGCGATCGAATTTGTACATGCTCATCGGTCGAAAAACAAGTTTCATTCTCTTCATGATCTCGAAGCTCTTTCCCATCGTTTCGTTCCATCTGTAAAGCGCAAGTTGGCATAAAATTTGTTTAAAAGTAAAAACAAAAACTTACTTTTGGCACACGAGGAAAGAATTCATCAAACTTTGAAAGTCCAAGTATTCAAACACTTTCAAGAAGATCTCGTCCGGCAGATCATTGATTGTGACTTCTTGCTCCTGATTCATTTTATTTCCTTTCGTTCTGTTGAGTTATCGACGATAAATTGAATTTTATTTATTCGTTGGCGATCTGACTTTTGTTCGAAGGGCAAGTAACAAAGAAATCGAGGGACAGGCATTGTCATTTCAAAAAAGTCGTTAAATTCATATTTAGAATTAAATCCATCGCCAGCATAAATCTCTTCATCACATTTACGTGAATCACTTTAACAAATTTGTGTAAACATTTTCAATAAATCATGAAATCTTCTTTAAGGACATTTGATGTCTGACAACAATTCAATTCAAATTTCCTCGCTTTGCTGAAAATTGAGCAAGTAGATTAAGATTCTAATTAGGAATTTGTTTTGATTTACGACCTAAATTATTAACGCAAACACTCTAAATGTGCTGAAATTTGAATTTGATGGCACAGCGGTTTCACAATGAATAGCAATTAAAAAATTTCTTTAATCCGCTAACGAAAGCTTAAAAATTTTCTTTGAAAGCTTTGTCAATTGTGGTAAAGTTGCATAAGATTTGCAATCGATGCGAATGGAAATCGATAATCAACAAGAGCGATAACATCAAGTGAAAAGCTGTCTGGACCAGAAATGTCGATAAACTTTTTTCATTCTCATTGAGAAATTGAATTGAAAATCAACTCGACACTCCCACAGTCCTCATGGTCGTGATTTATAGAGCTTTTTGACGAACGCTTGATGAAGACACACGATGTAAACGACCATCAAACTATGGCGATGATTAATTGATTGCTTTAGCAACAAGTTGATTTATTTAATTTCCCGAATTGATTTCCTCTTGAAGCTCAAGCACGGAAATGGTTTCCAGATCATAAAACAATCCAATTTTGGGATTCGCTCCATTAAGTCGAATTTAATTTCCTTGAGAGCAATTTGAAGAGTTTTCCAAATTTGTCCCTGTTGTGTTTTAAATTGAGACGAGTGCAGTTTAGGGGCGCCATTCACACTTCAGACTGAAGCTAATCTCATCGCTTTCCATATCAAATGGCACATCAATGTTTGCACGTCTGCTTCACTTTCATTTTTTTCCCATGAATGTCTCGTTCTAGTTTCTCACTTTGTTTACTATCAACTTGTTGAATATTTAAACTAAAACCTCCACAATGGAGGACTCCTCGAGTTGGCGGTGACGTAAGTCTTTGGGAAAGGTCGCAATCCTTCACTCACAATAAACATTTCAATAAATCTCTCGTGAGTTTCGAGCATTTAATTTCACAACTGAACCCTCGAGAAGAAGTTTTTTTAGTGTCGACATTAGAAGCGAGAAATTTTTCGTGTTAACATGGATCTGATACGTAATTTGATTAAAGTTTTTTTCCAAGGGAAAAGAGAAAGAGAGATGAAAAAGTTTTAATTGAATTAATGAATCCGAGTCAAGGGTTTCTGAGCAAAGTTTACGCTGAAAATTTATAGTAATTAGTTGAATAGCTCAAAGATTATTCTCGGTCCTTGTTATTGCGGCGTTTTATTTGATGTAGGCGCCATGTTCCTTTCAATCCGATGATTCGTTGTACGCGCTTTTCATTATTAATTTTGATGCTCGAAGCTCAGACAAGAAGCGAAGCTCAGACGAGAAAATAATTGAAATAATTGAACATCCTCGAGTGAGCAGAAGCTTTTGACGATCTCCAATCATTGAAAGTAATTAGCAGAAACTAAAAGTGTCTTGAATGCTTCAATCAATTGCATCTGTTCCCTTTCGTCGCCTTCAAGTTGAACGTGCGGAGTTTAATTTCAATTCAACCCATCACTCCCAGGAAATAGCGGAAAGAGCTGAGAGAACTTTTTGTTTGTTTAACTTTTATTGAATGTGAAAAGTTTTTCTGTTCCTCTTTCCGCTTCGAACTTATCGAGGTGACTTTAACGTTTTGTTGTCTCTTCTACTCAGAGACAGAATTAATAATCAAGATTAGTTTTTTAATCTGGGATTTGCTGGTCACTAATCTAAAGTCTCTTCATTCTTCTTGATTTAATAATTCATTCTTCACTTTATTGCATCGGTTATTGAATTCCCATCAAGTCACTTGAAGCTTATCATTCTTAACCTTCCGCTATGCAAATTAATTAAATAAATCGCTCATGATTGAGAGAATAAATTAATAATCAATCACATCTTGTAATGCTTAAGCATTCATCTTGATGATGCACTTTCGAGTAAATGTCGTCTGAATAAATATTCGATTCAGTTATTGATAAATATTCATTACAAACTACTCAGATTTTCTTCATCTTTCGATATGAAATATCGAGGCGGATCAATCATGTTTATTTATCTTCGAGAGAAAATTGATTGAATGGGGGAAAGCTTTCACAAAAGTTTTTTTTTGTTATCAATACGTCGTTGAAGGCTAAAGTTGACATTATAAAAAGTCTCGAGTTCTTATTCCATGCGTGGAAGCAGCAAGCGAACTTTCAACCCATGTACGACCCAGACACGCCGCAGTATCAATTATCGTTAACATTCAATCTACCTTCGTATCAATAATCTCCTCATACAATCTAATGCCATGTTCGCTATTCACTATCGCGTCTCCTCCTCTTTCATATACTTCGTCGTCGTGAGGGATTACAAGCATTTATTACGACAAGAGCGCTTCAGATTGTATAATTATTGAGCTTCCCGCCAAAGGCAAACAAGGACATCCTTATAGTCATGACAAATTTGAAAATTTTATGAAACAACATTCGAAAGGGGAAATATTAAAATTGATTGAACATTTTGATGAGAAATGTATGAAAGCTTGTCTTTCAGGTGAAGCTTTACATCCTCATCATCAATTTTCGTTTCCTTTGTCAGCAGCGATCGCAACGACTGGAAGAGCTTTCCAATGCGCATTTCTTTATTTCCATGACAATTTTCCCATTCAAACAGAAATCTGCTCCTCGAATAGGTCAGTAAACTAAAAGCTCTCGAGCGAGAATCACCGTTTGTCGTCGTCGTTATTTTCACACTTGGCTCTGTTTACGATGTCACTGAAGGAGAAAAAAATCTGTATTTTCATAAATATTTAAGAGCGCCGCATAAAAATTTCCTTACACAACCAAAAAGGAAAACACGAAATGTTTTCTCGCTTTCTCACCCTCATCTCGTCGTCTCATGTTGAAGTTCAATTTTTATTAAACTCATTCTCTCGCGTCGAGTCAACGAATGAAGCGCCAGCGATTGTAATGAAAGTTTAATTAGGAATAATAATAGAATTTACGAGTCGCTTTGGAGCGCAGTCTGTTAAAGAACATAAACTTCTCCTTGTCTGTCATACTTGTAATCTCCTAGCTCCAAGTGATTACGCAAACGGAAGAAAGGAAATCTAATAAAGAAATTTTCACTCTTTTGCCTTTTAAAGCGAAACTTAAAGCAAATCGAAAGTCGCTTCGGGGATTCATTGCTGGTGTCTGGAAATAACTTTTCATCTAAACCCCAAAACATTCTTCAATCGTTGAGCGCACATAAAGCGATTCATTGCAATCGAACTGATATCAGAGTCGCTTTATGCGACAGATTTTCTTTCTCCGGCAATGGACGAAATAAATTGACAATCAAATAAACATGAATGACGTTTGATACACAAGACGATCGTCCAATGTGAGACACAAATTAATTTAAGAGTTTATCGGACTTTATTACATTCAAAAGGGGTCTTCGTCTTCATTGCGCAATAATGAACTCCACGACTTTAGGATGTCATTGAAAGTTGCTACTTCATAAATTTATTACCACGAAGAAGAAACTTTCTCGTCATTTTTTTCCCTCACGAAAACGATTCACAAGAGAAAGAGAAGTTTTATGAATTTTAATACAAGGATCTCAATGAGCGATGCAACGCTCGCTTGACATTGCAATATGCTGCCCCGCCACTCACAGGGAATGATGGTTATTTTAAGCGCATAATTTTCCACTTCCCTTTATTTTCCAATTACAATTTACAAAGCCCGAGGCTTTGTTATTCAACCGCGAACGGTTTCCCCGAACGTAAAGTAAATTTGTTGATAGCAATCAGCTTATCGTTGATTATAAAAGAATATCAGAAGAGTCGTGAATAATTGACACGATGATGCTAATTGAGCTTAAATAATTTTCGTGTTGTCTGCGAGTTTATTTCGTAGATCTAAACTTTTTATTTTTCAAAACAACTTCTGAGAATCTGATGAAGAAGTTGAAGAGTAAAAATAAACATTTTGTTTACAAGTAAATCAACGAATGGTTATGACTTCTAAAGCGGTCAAGATTTGTCATAATTGAAGCTGCAGTTGCTTGTTTTAGAATTCTTAGGAAAAGATTTCTTCGTCTGTTTTTTTCTGCTTTGACTGCAGGCCAACCTGATGACACATTTTCTTTCCTAAGCGCAAGGTTTTCTCATTGTTTGTGTTGGAAAGACGAAGAAACAAGAGTGATAACAGCTCTTGCCACTTTCCGTGACGTTAAGTTTTCTCCGACTTTAAAATTTGTTGTGCATGAGCGAAGAAAAGGAGAGAACCTTCTTTAGTCTTCGTAGCAGAAAACTTTCTATTATTTCTTTACTTCACTGTACAGTTTTAGACGTCGTCAATAGAAACATCATTCCGCTCATCGATTCAAGAAGTACCGTTCACATCAAAGTTTCCACCTTCAGCATGACATTCAGAAACCTGAAAAGCACTTCGATTCAAAGCTTTTGTTATTCGGAGAAAACTTTTTTTACTCCAGTCACGGTGATTGGCAGTTCCGAACTTTTCTACTTCAAAGAGAAGTTCTCAATCATTCTCGACATTTCTTTCTTGGGAAATTGATGAAATATATTCAGAGGAAGATAAATTGCATTCTCAATAAAGATTTGTAAAAAACAAATTGTTCAAAAAGATTCTTACGAGTTGTAATTGCAATTAGCGTTCGTAATTTGTTTAAACAACTCGACCTTGTTTGGCATTCAACAGCTAATCAAATTTCCAATTTCCAATTGAGTTGTTGAACATTTCAAGTTGAAATTTAATAAACGCTAATTGATGGAATCATTGCCAAGCCAACATCGTAATTTGAGGTTCTCGAAATGACTTTCTATAGCTAATAGATATCGATTTGTAATTCGAGTAGATCTCCTTTAAATTTTCAAGAGAAAGTTTGTTGTTAAGCTTCGATATTTTTATCGCTTCGTGGTTGGAAAGCTTCCTTTTTAAAACAAAACAAAAAACTATTTCTGTTATCGACAACCAGCAAGTTAACGTTAAAAGTTCTTTTTTTTTGTTCGTTTGTCGATTGAATTTATTGAGCTTTTTTCGTTGTTCAATCGTTTTTTGTTTGTTCAGTCGATAGCAAATAAAAGTGCGAGAGCACGCAGGAGATTTTTCTTTTATCCGGATATCCTACTGTGAACCGCGACTCATCGACTCCGACAAATATTTTATTTCACCGCTCACTAAGCTAGCTGAAAGGTTATTTTCCTGCGGATTTTGTGAGCTTGTAAAAAGTGGATTCTCTCTCGCTGTTAATTATTTGATTTACGAGTTGCAAGCTTATCAGCGCAGCGGAACATAAATTTCTGCATAATAAATTCAGCAATATTAGACACGATGCTGCAGTTCAGTTGTTATTAAAGATTGCGATTCAGTTGTTTCGCCTTCAGACACATTCACTCGAAAGAGCAGAATTTTCCATGTTTTTTACTGCAGCTTCGTTTGACAATAAGAAACTTAAAGATTCGTTTGTTTGCGAGACTTTTTAATCGAAACATTTCAACAAGACCACCCAGGAGAACAATTTCCGAGTAGTCAACGCTTTCACACAACAATAAATAACTTTTAATCTCACGATAAGTTTCATGAAATTATAATTTAATGTGGTGCGCCCTGAAGTGTAATCGTTTTACGGAATGTGTTAAGGTTTCAGCTTTGGAGATGATCTGAAGTCCTTTAGGACGATTTCAACAACTGGCCTTATCGCTCTTGAATTTTTCTTTTATAAATAGAAAATTCTCATTTAGTTGTCAAGACGCGCGAGACGACGAATAATGTTTGCCATGACGTTAGCTAAAGCAATTCAAACTCGGGATATTAAAAAGTATTGATTCCATTTCCCTTCATTTCGCGAATAATTTTTGTTGACTTGTTTTCGATATTTTTACTGAGATTTTGTTTGAACCTTTCCTAAGCATTTTGGAGATGAAATGATATGAGAAAGGAGCAAAAAAATAAATTGCGAAATTCCTTTTGCGGGAACCTTTCTCATCGCGCACTTGTTGCATGGCGGGGGTGAAAGACACGGGAGAGTAAGCAACGAGCACCTTTTTCTGACTCTAATAGCTCAATCTTTTGGAAGATTACGTGGAAGTATTTGAAGGAAAGGAAGAAAAGCTTCGGGAAAGCTCTCCCTCGAGTGTTGTTATCAAAGTTTTACAGAAACATTTTCGACCGCCTACTTGGCTTTTAAAGAACTTTTCCTGCCATCGCTCGACAAACGTGTTGTCATTAAAGTGGCTTTGCCTCTCGAAATGAGCCTTCAAGAATCTTATTAAAAGGTTTTATCTTCAAAGTTCTGCTGGGAAAATACGAAAAACTTCATCCAATCATTTATTCTAAATGCTTTCAGTGTTATCATCAATATCCATGGCTGCGGCGAGCGAAACCATAGTTACTCATTGAAGCTTTTCGTTCAATGTACCACGAAATATCTGAAGGCGTTCTTAATGCTATCAAGCTCTCAAGAGATTCCTGTTGTTTTTTCTTCTCTTCAAGTTTTCCAATTATAAGCTGATAATTTAATTGCAAAGTTTTTTATTTATCAAATTTATGAAGTTTCTGTTAGGCTTCAAATAAATCAATTAAAATTACCCAATCTGACTAGCAAGCAATTTCATGGACCCCGCAGAGTGGCAAAGAAGAGACGAGGCGAGAAAAAGTTTACGATTTTTCTCTCTCTTGGGTCAACAATGGCAAAAATTAACATTGGAAAAGAAGGAAATGTTCGTTCGTTGTCCCATCCAAAGAGAAGGAAATTAATCAGGATCGCTTGAAAGCAGAGCAAAGTTTATGTTTAGAGAAAATAATTAAGTCTGAGCCTACGCAAATCCCTTTTAATTATAAACAGAACCGCTGTACGATAATGTTAGCGTGTTTCGAATTAATTATCGATTTCAAATCAAACGTCAACAAATCTTCTTATCAACGGATTGATTCGCTTGGGGATAGCTCCGATGGATTTGACTAAATCTTTTCGCTCAAGGCATTAACGAAATCTTTTGTGATGATTTGAAATTTATTTTATTTGGAATTTTCTAGATTTTCCTTCGTCGAAGTTGATCAAGATATCGACTAACCTTCGTGAGTTTCTTGCATCGACGTCTTATCTTTGCAACTCCCCGGTCAGCCTCCAATGAAAGACGTTTCGATTCATCGGCCATGCCGATAAGTCTTGGCTCAGTTTCCCTTTTCATTCAACTCGTAGAACCATTTGCCCTTGAACTTAAAATAAAATCTAAGTGGCTTCAGCGCGAAGGAGAATCTCTTACAAAGTAAGTGAAATTATTTTCGTTTCTTTGTCTGATGGATCGACTTCAAAGCTTTTGAACTTGTGATGTGACTTTTTTTTAAAAGGAAAATCTAGAAATAGAAAAGTCTTTTGAATACGCGTCAAAATTTGATTGCAATTCGCTGAACTTTATCCTCTTCGGAAGAAAAAGATTATTTAATAAATTTGAAATCAAAATTGAGTTAATTATTTCTAAAAAAAAAGTTTTCACCTTTTGCCCTTTGACATTTATTTTCATTGGATTCGATGTCAGATTTCGTTGAAATCAAAGTCAATTGCGTATTTACAAAACATTTCAGCTTTTTTTCGAGATAATTTTTAAAGTTGCTTTGAGACTTTACATTTTAAAATTGACTGGAACTTTTTTGTCTTGTTTAAGTTGCGACTAATGAATTGTTTGAAAAAGGAGGTAAAATTAGAGATCCCTTTGAAATAAAAATCCAACTAATTTCTAATTTCATTATCAACTCATTCGATCACAAGAAAATTCAACGAAGATTTACAAAAAGCATTCTATTCTACTTTTAATTGTTAAACATTTTCTTTCTTCATTCAAACAGACCTTGTTTTGTAAAAAGCCTTTAAAACATATTTCATGATAAGAAAGTTCATGAATGTTGCGATCCATTCCACGACGAACGCCGCAACTGACAGTAACAAACTTGAAGTCCAAATAACAAATCCAGCTTCAAGCATTTTCAAATTTAAAACTTTCGGGCTCTCGTGTTTTCTGAATCGCTTTAGATTCAATGATGGGAATTGAGTGCTGTCGCGGTCTTCTCCGTTTGGATGCCACAAGATTCCATTTGTGAAAATCTGCTGCAGTTTGTAATCAATGGTTTCAAAGAAAAGATGATGTCGCGGAAATTTGAACCCACAAGAGACGGTGGGCAAGTCAGGCTTTTTTGTTTGTTTTAAGTGAATTTCCGGATATTTACGAAACTGTTCGTTTTCCAGAAAAAGATGCGAAGTTATTTGACAAGCTGTATGAACAGGTTCCAATATCCACTCCACAATAATTTTGCCACTAAAAGAATCATTTTGAGTAACAAATTTAAATTTTGATCTGACAACCTTTTTGCAATTTCTGATTCCGGATACTTTTCGGTGAAATTTTCTTCCATGATGAAGCTGAAGCCGCTCTCAATCATTTCTCCAATTGTGTTTATTCCTGGTTTTTCAATATCTTTCTGCATGAACTCATACATCATCGCTTGCCACGCGGTTCGAATGATCAGGCAATAAAGAATGAAAATCATCATGAGGTATCTGGCAAAGTTTCTTTTTGGTAAAGCGACCAATGAGACTCCAAAAAAAATCTTCAGAACGTTCAATGATGGCGTTCTGACATTTTCTCCAATGATGAAGTCTCTTGTTGATCTTCCCACGCATTTCAAAACCAGAATTACAGCAAATGCAGCCACAAAGAAAAGGAATATCAAAACCCAAGTGAAGTCGTCAAATGCCATCAAGAGCTTATCGTATTCAGAATAATACTCTGGAGGATCAGAACCCGCCATCATTCGCGAAATTAAGTATTCAAATGGGAAAGTAATGAAGTCAATGTCCAATCCTTGTACCGATCTGGAAGATAAAAGAAAATGTTAGACACTGAATGTATCATTTCTCACGAATAACTAACGAATTATTTTTCTTGTAGCGATATCTATCTAAGGCGTTAAAACATCCGAAGGAGTTAATTACATCTACGTGTTTGTCACTTGGCGTAGAGTTCATTCGCCTTCTATTATTACGAACAAATGTTGTGTTCATGAAATGCAGAAGTGTCCAGAAAATTTCAGATCTCAATTGTATAAAATCAAATGCTTCCGGCGATTGATGAACTGAGATTTTACATCCATGAAGATTTTCTGATTTTTTCATCGAGAAATTTTCATTCTCCCATTTTTCCTTAGTCTTCTCGAATCTGTTAAGTTCAATCAACGTCAACTCTCCACATATTTCAGGAGAGAACCAAACGAATGTCAGAAGTTTGATGAAGTTTGTTTCATCCACGAGAAAGTATTCGTATTGAATGATGTCCAGGAATTGTGAATTTAAATCCACCTCATGACGTCTTTCAAATTCTTCATTAAAAATCATTATATCGACTTCTTCTCTTATTTTGTTGTTTTCAGCCCTTTCTGCGACATCCAGTCTTAGCGAATCGATATCTGCGAAGGTAGCGTCTTGGGAGTACACGAAAAGCTGTAGCGGTTTGAAGAATTCGTTGTTTAAAAATAACTTTTGATTGAAATTCCTGACGATTGAGAAATTGCTGAAGGTCAAGAGCGTTGAAGAGTCGAGGAGAATCTTCTCAGAGTCCAATCGCAAGTTTTTTAGTTGGAAAGGCATCGCGTTCTCATTGAGATTCTCAAGAATAATTGACGTAATCGTGTCTGAGTGCATGCCATAGTTGTTGATAAACATTCTCGTTTCCAACTGAAACAAGTGGCGACTTACATTCTCAAATGCTTTCGACAGGATTTCTTGGGATGACTCAACGTTTAGGACAATTCCTTCGCACAAAACTCTTAGCAACAACGAAAATATGAAGAAAAATTTCATTTTCAACTTATTTCTTCAAAGCTACCCACAAAACTGATAGAACAAAATATTTCTGTCGATTCAATGTTCAGAAATGTTTGACATGAAAAATATTAGAATGTCTTAAAGAACCTTTAACCATCAGTGCGTGATGTATCAAAACAAATTGAATGTCAGATTTAAACGAAGATTACGGAACTTCCTTCGAAACCAGTAAAGCCGAAGAAATTTTCTTTCAAGGTCGAAGTTCAATGCTTTAATTTACAGCTGAGAACAAAACAAGCTCACAAATTATTCTGCTCATTAATTTAATTAATGTCGACGAAAAATATTTAAGAGAAATAGTTTCACGCCAAGAATTTTCTTGTCCGAAATGGAAACATTTCATCATGACGAAGAAAAAACTTTCAATTTTATGTGAATTCCTGTTGCAATACAAACATTAAAGTAATTTATTCAACTTCTTCGGTTTTTCCGATAAAGCGATGTTGTTGCAAAACATCTGACAATATGAAGCTCGTTCGATGAAAGTGAAAATGAAAACAAATTGAACTTTTTAAGAATTCTCAAAGTTTCCCCGAAGACTTTAAGTGTTCAGGATAAAGTTATAATTTGTTTGCGATAAGCAGACGCTCTTGCTGCAATCTGCTGGAGGGGCGGAATGCGATTGTAGAATGCACAAAACGACTCTCGAGCAAATACAATTTTATTTATGATCCGTAATAATAGAAGAATCCCTCTGGAGCTTGAGCTTCGTTCTCTAACTTTCAGATCGTAATTTCGCTCCCCTTAATGTCCACATTCGTAGAAAACACGTTCAAGCAATTTAAGTGTCACGACTTTCGAATTAAAGTATAATTCATGAGATAAGAATTAACTTTTATTGAAATATTCCGCCACTTAAACATTTATGAGCTCGTAAAAAAACTTTCCGTGTGCCATGTGTTCGTATAATTGAGTGTGAATAAAAACTAATAAAAACACATCTTTGGAGGATTTGAAAGTTCATCTTTTATTCAAAGCCGAAAAGTAATTTTAAATCCGACCTTTCATTAGCTTAATTCAATAAACCGCCGAGCGCTTGAAGGTGAGAGCGGCAGCAAAAGGAGCTTTCGTCTTAGGAAAACCTTTTTGTGAAATCCTTTTTGTTACGATGAATTGCGATACATCATAAAAGCAAAGGTAATAAAACAGGATTAGGGGCGATGTAAGAAAACTGTTTTTACATCAACGAGACAAGCATAAATTAAGGTATTGCACACTTCACGGTCATGCTGCGTCTGAAAGATTAGAATTTCTAATCAAGCCTTGAAACCCCACGCCAATGCCAAGATTAATGAAACTTTTCTTTATTTCGATTAGCATTTCGCTCACAGAACTGCCCTTGTCACTAACACTCAACCTACATCGACAGTCCTTTGTACTTTGCTAATTAATTAGAATTTGGCATTTTCGGGTTTCAGTTTGAAAGCGAGCTTCCGAATGGTTTCCTGTTAAGTTCAAAGTTCGAAAACACAGCGTAACAGATTGCGGTTATTGATGACATGGCAACAATCAGTTGAGCTCTTTCAAGTTCCAACAAATGTCGCATCAAACTCAAATTAAATTTATGTCGAAATGCATTCAGGTGGTTGTGATTAATTTCGGGATTTTCGAGCGGTTGAGAAAGGCGAGAAATATTTTCCAACGTAATTAGCTGAACAAATGTTTTAACATTAGCAGTTTTCAGAGTACACCAGGAACTCAAACAGGTTTTTGCTGCATCATCGTAATGATGAGGTTGCGATGTAATTTATTTACATGTGCTAACGTTCCAAATCGAAATAGAAAATGTTAAATTAAATGAGAAGAGTTTTAAAGAATGGAAAGTGAGAGAGATTGAATAAACATGAAAATATTTAATTAAAACTGTGGCCGTTTGTTTTAATCTTTTGTGACTTACGAAGAATGTTGAATCTCAAATCAAAAGCAAACATTTTCTGACTAGAAATTAATTAACTTTCTCAATTGATTGTTAAACTGACTTGTCAGCTTTTGAAACTTTCTTCTCAATCATCATGAGACGAACAATTTCGTAAAGCAAAGGTTTAGATCTGAAGTCACGTCTGAAAGCAACGTCTCGTAATAAAAACTGATCTGAATGACGGTTGAGCTGATTCGATGGCTTGACGGGATCGAAGTTGAAGATTTATTTCCGATTTGAAATTCAGTTCACGTTGCGCGGAAGGATTTTGAATAATTCACAGATTTTCAATTCTTCGCCCAATTTCAAATAGAAACAGACCGACCTAGACTTCACCTGAAGAAGTGAAAAACACTGCGTCAACCTTCCAACGACCACAGATTATTTTCTCATTCGATTTCATCAATCTCAATAAAACCGCAAATGGAAACAAATCCATTTCGGGTGTTGGGTTAGAATTCACAATAAATTCAAATTCATTGATTTACAGTCAGAGCATGTAGAGACGAAATGAAAGTTTGCACTTGAATGATTTAAGAAAATATTGGTTTGGGATTCTCATCTAATCTGATATTTCGCTTTTTTCCCAAAAGAAATTCGCTTAAAAGTTTCTTTCCGAATCGAAGAAAATCTTTTCGAACAAAATCACGATCTCAAGAAGAATTCAATTGCAACAATCTTGTGCTTATGATAGGAAATTAGGTGCAAGCTTCACTTCAAAATATTCCGACTCGATGAATCGATTTCTCAATTGAAAATGCTTTGCATAATAAATTCCTTCGCTTTGTTGTCTGTGACTTTAGGTCAATTTGATTAACTCTCAAAGAAATATCTGATTTCAACCTTAGCACTCGGATCTAATTGAAATAATTTAGTTATAACATCTTTAAAAGACTTCGCATCAGCAGCTTAGACAATCTTGAAAAAATTCTACCAAATTATTACGAATAAGATTTATTTCCGTCCACTCTCCGTTAACACCCATTCCGTGTTCAAATTAGTTCCTCATCAAGTGAATTTCTCGTAAATCGAATGCGTAGGAGAAGCAATCTCTCCATCGCCTCCCACAATATTTTATCTGGCGAAGGAAGTAAAACAGAAATCGAATAAGAAACCACGTTTAAGCCACGTGTTAGTGTTTCCTCGGAAACGGAAGGAACTTTTTGATTGTTTATTGATAAAGTTATGATTAATCTTCGATTCACTCAAACAGATTGATTTACAATCATCATCCTCAAGGAGCCAATGAAAGTCTCAAAGGCGCTTTCTGTTCAGTCATGAATGAATGAAACGGACGAGAAGTTTTCATATTCTCTTGCAATCGATATGAGAGCTCAGGGATTAAGGATTAAAACTTGATCATATTTTCTTTGAAATAGATATTGTCAGAGCTTACGAGTTGAGATCGTGACTTTAAAATTTATTTAAAGTCAAACAAATTTACTGAAGAAGAAGAAGAAGTTTTAATCAGTTTCAAAGGTTGCTTCATTGTAAAAGTAAAATTTTGGTAACCAAATGTTTGAACAATGTTCGAAAACAATTCCACAGAAGTCAATAGTTCTGTTTGCATTTGAAATATTTATCACACGAGACTTTGAATTATTTTCATGAATTTTCCAGATTGTTCGATCGCAGCGAAAACAAAATCCATGGAAACTGAATCAAATTTTCTACATTTTCCGGTTTCGCGATTTCATGATTTACGCTTTATAACTTGTAACAAATCAAAATTTAATAACAAGTTTTCCCTCGTTGATAGAAGCGTCCTCTCCAACCAATTCTTCATTAAATATACCACTAACCTAACCATGTCGAGGCCAATTAATCATAATTCGATAACGTAATAAATCCATCTAATTAAAAACTTAAAGCATCAGCTAACAAGCAAACTTTATCATACACGATGGCCAAACTGTGAATGGAATTTCATCACAATGGCTTCAGTTGTCGAACAATTATTTTTCAACACAAGAACTTCAAAAAAAAATGTTTTGTTAGCATTTGGAATCCAGAAAATTCCCACATTTCTCGTCACTCGAGAACTCTCGAAAGTATTCAAGCGGGAAGCGATTGCATTGGTTCTCATGTTTGTATTTTAATAGCAAAAGTTTGCCATCAGCAGACGTAAGCGTTTTGAAGAGAAATATTAAAGGAATCGAGAATCGTTTAATCTGTCGATCGAGATAAATTTTCAACCTGGGGATGAAGCTCTTGAGAAATAAAATGTCAAAGTTGCTCGACATTTTACGTTCAATCATTTGCAAATGATTGTTGAAGCGAGCGACGTCAACGTCGTTGACTGGCAATATTTCATGTAAGATGACACGGACTTTCCATGCTACTGCAAGTTTGCAACTGCGATTTGTTATCTCTGAGACTTGGAGTTGAGATAATTGACGAGTTTGTGTTCTTTGAACTTTCGTAAAACAAATTGTCAAGATCATCGTCAAGAGGAGAACGTTTTGCCAAGACGTAATTGACATTAATTATCCTTGACTTATTAGATTTCCCAACCCGGCTCGCCTTCTCATAATATTATTGAAACTGCTGGACATCATCAGGCGTCTTGAGTTATGAACTGAAGCAAGGAAATGAAAAACGTTCGGTTATGTTTTTTATTTTTCCTCTCTCATCGCTTCAGTTAATGAAATTTCCAGCTAACTTAGTTATGGTTTGCAGTTATTGACGCTCAGCTCTTGCGAATAGCTTCGATAGTTAGTTTCTCGCAAGAGAAAAGGTTCAGTGACGCGTGAACAGACATAAATTTACAGAGCTGTGTCTTGCAATTGAAATAGACTTCAGTGCTGCCGTAAATTTAATTTCAGTTCAGTTGATTCATACATTAACATGAATCCTCTTATGCTAATGGCTTGTTTTTCTAAGCTTTAAAACATATTTTAGCATTTTATTGTGCTCAGTGCTTCGTCTTTTTACTGAAAAATAAATTGCGACGCTTCCAGAAGCTTTATAAGGAGCGGTAAATTTTCTTTTGGCATGCAAAATGCAGACGCAGAGGAACATATGTGAGTTGAAGTGAGTGGCCCAATTTGCTTTGATCAAAGTATATTTTAGTTAAAACATTTGCATTGCGGGAGAAAATTAATTGAAACAAACAAGTAACCAAGGAAGTAATTTTGTTTTCGCATTGCATTTCAAATGAAAATTGTTTAAGCAAAGAATTTTTCGCAAAAAGAGTTTTTATTTGTTGAGGAATTTTCAGTGGAAATTCCTCAATCATTCAAGCTTGAAATGATTTTCAAAGGAAATCAGGAAAATGTTCCGAACATAACAATTGAAAAAGCTTCAACATCTTTCGGTGAGATAAACAAATCGCTTTGGGCGTAATTTCTCATTTTGCTGTCGTTTGACACAGCACAACATGACACAGCGACATAATTTACATTTTTCACTCGCGAGAATCTAGGAAACATTTGAAATATTTTTAAAGGGGGCAATTGAGCATTGCGAGAGAGTGATCTTGTTGTCATAGAGAGAGTTAATGGAGTCCCATTGGTGACATGATACTCGCACAATCCATTTGGGGAAATTAATAAGTAATTTCAAGAATTCTTGGTTTCTCAAGCTTTTCAAACTTTAAATGATTAACCACAAAACTTCAAGCGAGGCATCTCGCGCTACACAAAAAGCTTTTAAAATTATTCTGGAAAATTCTTTCATTAGATAATGTTTTTCACACATCGTAAAGGAAAAAAAGGAATTTTATTTAAGACACTTTAAAATTGAATAAAAGAAAGATGTGCGGGTGGAAAATATTTCATAAATCATTCAGACATTTCTAGAACGCTTGAGCCTTGAATTTACATGATAAAAGGTTAACAATCTCTCGGTGGGGTTGGAAGCTTTTTCCATCATAAATATGATTTTAGAGAGATTGAAGTACAAAGCCAGGCTCAGATGTAATCTCGTTCCGAGTAAACATTATGGATATGACGTTTGATTAGCATTGGGAACTAGCAAATATTTTCCATTTTGCTATCAAAATTGGCTTTGATTATCGTCGATTTAATTTAGGTTGACAACGAGAAACTGCTGGTCTAGCAACAGGTCAAACATGTCAACAAGAAAGAAAGGGACAGATTTATGTATGAGCCGAAGCGAAGCGAAAGTAATTTGCTAAGACGGAGAAAAATAAAATCAATAAAATCCAAAACGAAAGCTCTCGCCGCCGACTGAAATATTTCTTCTTTCCGTGTCAATATTTGCTCGTTCGAAAATATTTTCCTCTGATTTTTGGCGAACATTGAAGATTTATTGGCGGAAACATTTCTCAAGATTTTTTTTTGTTTTTCGAGCTTAGCGGAAATCGGCAATAAATCGTTCGAACAGATGCACCTCCGCTCAATGAAGCGCTCAAGTTTCCGCATCCATCAAACTTTTTGCTGCTTGCCATGAGCTTCAACTGCGGATATTGTTTATTTAGTCAGTCTGATCATGTCCCATTTCAAGGGGGACTTTCAAAAGTTTCGAAACTGGATCATCTTGGAGAAAAGTTTTCGTCGTTTCCCTTCAGGTCAATGAAAATTGAAGTTTGAAAGTTGATAAGTTGATTGAAAACTTCAGATCAAACTGATGAAAAGTCCCACTGAAAAATGAAATATTTTAAATTTAATTGCACAATAAAATATCGTTTAGTTCGAGCCAGATTCTCATTATTGCAATAATGGGAAAACTGACGTGAATGAATTGTGTAATAAAAGTTTTATTATGAAACATAATGAAATGAGAGAAGCATATTTGAAAAAATGTTGGCGTTGCTATTGCATTGAAACTCTCAATTTGGGAGACGAATTGAGATCTCACACCTGTTTGTTGAGAACAAAAGTTTGAGTTCTAATTAACTCTTTGACAGCTTTGTCTTTCTGGAGAAGTAGTTTTGAATGTCAAAGTTTAAATTAATTACTTTTCAAATGAATATGATTAAACAAGATTATCATCATCATTAATTAAGGAAATTTCCAAGTTTAGCTTTGTTTCTAATTTCATCTCAGCTTTTGTTAATTTTCTCCATCTTTCAACATTACTCCGCATCGCTCAACTATTTTATAATTCAAAGTAGATTATCATTCGTCTTGAAACTGTGGCTTCGCTTCAAGTGTTTCTTCAGGTGCTTCAACGACAGATGAGTCGCGGCGCTTTAAATCTTGAAATCAAGATTACTGTGAGAAATGTTTTCCAGACGAAGACAAATTTTCTGCTCCCAAGAGCGACACTTCATGAAGCGAATTCGACGTGAAATGAAAATCCGTAATGCGCAACTAATGACAAATTAATCTCTGCCGACGGGGAACGCTGTTATTTCACGTAATCAAACTTTTTTCAATTGAGGTTCATTCGGTGAAGGCTTAGAGAGCAACTTCGCTGGCAGTTTCATTAATTAACAGAAAAAAAATTGAATTGCCTTCAATAATTAAAATGTTTTTATTGATCGACCTTTCGCTTCGTGGGAGTTAACGGTTGCTGCATGCAATTAAGTCTTTGTGGCTTTGACAGCGGTTAAAACGTCAAAGGAATTGACGGGGTGCAAATAATCTCAATTTGACTTTTATTTAAATCAAAGTTTTATGGCTTTGACATGAACTTTAGAAATAATTGCTTCCGATTACAATTATTGAAGTTGATGAGAAATCGTTAGAGTCTTTGGGAAATCACGTATCAAATTGATTACCGGGCAGCCTTCTTAAATTGAATGTGCTTCATATTAAGCTACCGACAATAACTTTGTTCTCTTAGTTCTCGTCCACATCTTATCGTGAATGATTTATGAAGGATCTCAACTGTTAATGAAGATGCATGGAATAAATTTTACGTCTTGATGTGACTTTCCAACAACGAGACACTTGAACTTTGCAGACATGAGCTGTTTATTGATCCCGAAATGATGATTCAACATAAAGGAACAAGCCCCGAAAACCGTAAAGCTTGAACAACCATCAGGCTCGATTGAGTGGAAAGCTTTGAATATTTTATCGAAGAAAGAAAATGCCAGGCTCTCGAATAAAAAAGAACTTTTCTGGCATTCTCGATTATGACGTCTTATTGTTGTGAGATTGAATCATGTGTCAGTGTCGACAAGAATTCAACAGAACGAAAATTTATCTTCAAGCACTCACAGCTTGTAATGATAGAAACTTTTTTTTGTGAAGTCAAACTTGGCAAATATTTCAAGTCGTGAATGCAACCAACATTAACTAGAAGTCATTTCAACATGTTTTCTTGAATTCTTCTTTTCTTCTAAAATTCAATTTAATGTTCAAGGGAGATTAAGAAACCGCAGCACCTCAACGGAACATCTTGCGAACTTCTTGGTTAAGCCACTTTCTGAATGCAAACGTGTTTTCCTTAACAATTTAAAACAGCAAAGTTCTCGAGCTTCCGAAAACACAAACGTGACATTTTTATTGATTCATGTCTGAAGTTTAAAGCCACCACCTCTCAATCCTAAAACTTTCATGCTAAGCGAAAGGTTAAATTGAAATTTCAGTCTTCAAAGTAAACAAGAATTTGCGACTACCACGAGTTCATTTTCTGGCAAAGTGATTTAAATATTTAATTTAATTTTCTCTCGCTAGTTTCACACGTTTCGTTTTCCTTTCCAACGAATTAAGACTGACGGAAATTTTCTGCCCACTGATTTGAGAGATTACACGAAAATAATTTTATTGCTGTTTGATAAAGAAAAAAAGACTCCTCGCTCATTTTCCGTTTGAAAAAGTAAAAATCTCCGTCGACGAGATTGTAAGTTTTTCTTCTGAGAATATTTTCTTCTTGACAAACTTCTACAATTTAATGTTTTTCTTTTGCTTGAGAGAGACGAAAGCTCGGAGCTCGAAGCGGATTTAAAGTTCAACGCCACTGGCGAGCTAAGTTTGATGGCAATTTCACAGACGA
The DNA here is from genome assembly GCA_033063855.1 of Smittia aterrima. Taxonomy (NCBI): domain Eukaryota; kingdom Metazoa; phylum Arthropoda; class Insecta; order Diptera; family Chironomidae; genus Smittia; species Smittia aterrima. Next base: position 6,858,055 of record CP093830.1, read on the forward strand.
CGATTCCGCGAGAAAATTAGTCAAATTTATGTTGTTTTGCCAACATAAAGTGTTTTAAGTTGTGCGATTATTTTTGTTTATAATAGAAAGCTACTTGAGTAAGAAAGAAAACTTCGTTTAATCCATTTAAGCTTTTCCCCGAAAATTCTACAAAAATATTTCGTCAACAAACTCATTCTCCTTGTCGTTAGACTCGATTTGTTTCATCGATTGTCCATTCACTGCTCAATAATCCAATGAAAAGTTCATTAGCAAACTTTTTGTGAGTTACAATTTATTTTCATTCGTTTCAAAATATCTCGAGTAGATCCATCTCTTCGACTAGACGACTGAATTTATTTTCGTGTCGAAATTGAAAAAGTTGTTTGTGAACTTCTAAAAGAATTGAAAGTTGACAGGAATTTATTGGCGAAATGCAATCGAAGCAACGAGATTGTTCAGTTTGATGACAAACTTTGAAAAGTTGATTAAATCGAGTGCTGAGAGAAATTGAAAACTTTTCTGAAAAACCGTCGAAGTAACAGCGCACGTTGCAATAAATTAAACTTGTCAGAGGAGAAAGCTCATTCAACATGCATGCAGTTTCAATTAGTTTCCAAAGCATCTGATGTCAAGAGTTGTCAGCTCGTCTTTCCTCTGATTAAAACTTTATCTTTTATTTCATGTAATCGTTGTCGTCAATCTCATGGGTGATGATGTCATGTGAGTTCCTTTTATCGGTAAGAGCTTTCACCTGCTCACTTGTTGCTAGTAAAAAGCGTCAGCTTGGGTTCTCAGAAGGAAAAGTATTGGAGCGAGATCATTAAAGTTTCTGATTGATTTCGAGCACGAACAAAGTTTTCTCGGAAATGTTTCTTTTAGAAAGATTAACAACACGAAAGGAAAAACATTTCAAATGGTCAACAAGCTCTTGAATAATTACATTAACGATAAGACGAGAAACGTCGCTCAAGGCGTCAATTGAGATCTCTTATGTTGTTTGTGCCCAAACAAAGTCAATGGCTCTCGCTACTTTAAGACTCAGAAAGCAAATTTACATTTTTCGCGATGAAATGTCCCCAAAAGACGAAGGACGCCCCCGCTCTATTTAGTTTCAATATTTTCACCGTCAAAAAATCGATAAGTGAGGACATAAAATGATAAGAAGGCAGCAGCATTTGCATAATAATTTTAAAATTCAGATTTCCAGATGGAACAACAGCTCGAGGCACGGGCTGCTCGATACACAGCAAGCTGCCTCGCAATATCTCAAAATTATAGGAATTACCTAGAAGTCAAACAGTTTTCCCTTCGCTGGAAAGTTTCACGAGTCCATTGGCAATTCAAGTTTCATAAAACGATTTTTCTTTCTTCATCAAACGACTTGTTGCTTCCTGTTCGCGAGAAATTTCATTTTCTTTTTCAATTTAGCGAGTGAATTATTCATAAAGCCAGGAAAATAAATCACATGCGAAGTTTTAACTTTTTTGCTGAAATTTATGCGCGAAATGCAAATGAGAACCCATCGACCTTCTGCAGTTCTCCCTCGACGTGTTCCATCCAAAACAAATACACTTTGAGGAAATTTAATTTGCTCGACTCTCAAGTTTCGCATCATAAATCCACGGCGACTATAAACTTCGTTAGAGCTTCAAGGCTTTCTAGCTTTCCCTAGACGAATGAGCTTATTTTTTTTCTAAAAAAGCTTCGAGTGCTCGCGAGGGAATTGATTTACAAAAGCCGCTTTTGAACCTTCCGTTGATGTTCTAATTTGATCGTTTTAAGTGAAGCAAAAGCTCTCCGATTCATGTTGCATGATATTTCCTTTCATAACAGAACAGTGAGTGACATAAATGACTAATAAAAATGGTTTTCCTTCCTAGATTGAAATGAAAAATGTGCCATCACGATAAAGAAAGAAAAAAAAGGGGAACTCGAGGAATGAATGTCATTTCCGAATGATTGAATGAGTATCTCTCGACTTTACATCTGAGGATCCAACACAAGAACTGAAGATTAATTATCTGGGAGAAAGGGCGTCAGGGCTGTTGTCATTCCTTAAGGCGTGCGCTCGTAGCGGCAGCGGAAATTCTCATTGGTGTCGTAATAAATTTTAAAGCATTCAGCTGGATTTGTGTAATAAACAAATCCAATTCTACAAGAAACAAATGAACAAATCCGTAAATTGCATTACAAATATTTATTTTGCCGTTCTCCTTTCATCTTCACTTGACCGTTCGTAAATTTCTCCGATAGACGCATAATTTAAGTAAATAAAAGAGAATTGAGTCGCTCGAGACTTTTATTCACCAACTCGAATTGTTTACGGTCAAGAGCTACATGTTTACGTAAGTAGAAAGTTGAGTGAGTAAACCCACAATAAACCTGTCTTGTGAGGATATTTTCCATGCCTTGTGAATATTTTCGTTGATTTTATGCTTCGTCTTCGATCTTCGTCTTTTTTTTATTTTTACGAGAAGCGGTTTCCCAATTTCCCATCGAATTTATGTTTGTTTAAACGAAACGAGATATTTCTTTAAAACGAAGCTTCGAAGGGCTTATTTATTGATGAACTTCGACCTTCTGCTGGCTCTGAGACGCACATACGAAAACATAAGATGACATCTCGTTTGGTTCAATTTAATTCAAATCCCCGAGCTTTCGCCTTCCGGGTCATTCGAGAAGCTGAAAATTTAAGGATTTGTTTTATTAACAAACAAAAAATGATGATTGCTTAGTGAAATCATAATAATTCTTGCTGCGAGACCTCGTGCGGAGATCAATTTAACAGCAAGCGATTTGGATGTCACGATCCTAATAAGGAAAGACGTAGAAACTTATCACAATTTACTGGCGAGAATGTTATGGCACTGTAATGAGTTTGTTTCGAAATTAAGTTTTTTAATTGCGATTCAGTCGCAGCAGTTTAAATGACTCAGCGAACAAAAGGAAATTTCTTTTTGCAATTCTGCTCACATTTTTTTCTCTCTCTCACTCACTCTCGCTTGAAGTGCAGTCAGAGCAAGTTGCAGCTCTAATCGTTCAATCTGTTTCTCCATTCATGGACTTTTTGCTGTTTGTTATTTCGCCGTGGCATTGTTAGAGTTAATTCGCTTTTAATGGAAAGTTGAGCGACTCGACATAAAATTCTTTCGAATTAGTTCCACCCATCCAATCGCAGTTCGAGCGATGAGAAGAATGTTTTAGAGAAACTGCGACGAAAGAAAGAGTTTGCAAATCATTGGGAGTTTCATTTACATTCCCAACGAGGAAATATCAAGTTGTAATCAGAAACAGACGAGCGGAGCTTAAATATTTTCCAATCTCAATTGCAGTCTGTAAACGAATGTTTGTTTGACCCGCAACATGAGTTTCTCGTTCTAGAATTATTGTTGGAGGCTATTCAAGATTACTCGATTACCAAGTTTCGATTAATTAATTGTATCGATTTCATTTTGATTCAGATGTCTTTAGGCGATAGCATTTTGCGGCTGTCACAAAGTTAATCGAGCCTCAAGTATTTTAGATATTTGCACGACAGCATCAGAAAGCTTTTCGTGTTTATGCCTTTGAGCTGTTTCAGCCGTGCGCATGGAAAATCAATTTTGGAAAAATGTCCTTGAATGGATTGCAATTCACGTAAAACGAAATCTCGACGGTAAAATCTCTCACGACGATTATTTTGGAACTTTAGATAAAGTGTAATCTTCTGGAAGTTCTCAAGATTGTTGAGATTGAAGACGTGAACGATTTCAATCTAAAACACGAAGATCTTATGATCCGATCTAACAACAAAGCATTCTTACAGAAAATATTTCATTTATTTTACCAAAGGCAAAAAAAAATATTTTTTCTTTAACTCAAAATTCTGTTTGGTTTGGTTCGCTGCTCACTCAATGGGCTCGAGTACGGAAATACAAATCTCTTTGAAGTTCTCTTCTCAGACGAAAGAGATTTTAATAATTCCTTCAATTCAAAAGAACTTTCTAATTGAAATATCTTAGCAGATGCAAAGCCGTCCAATGTACTTGATGTCTGTGTGGTGCTTGAATAAATTTGCATTCTTCACGTTCAAAGAAAGACACGAGAGCACTCTTAAAGCAGTTGAGAAGCTTTTTAACAAAAACTTTCAAAAGCCATTTGCACCAGGGAAGGAAAATTCTTCAACTTCGCTTTGCAGTGCAAGCAACAAAAAGAAAATGCAATTTTTTCTGACATGGCAGATATTGCGAATTTCAACAGCGACGTGAAAAGCAGGAGAACAACGAAGCTCGTAGAAGTTTTTTAATTTTTTTCTCTCTCTTCTTCGATTGTCAGCTCAGTTACAAGCATCATTAATATTTTATTTCCCAGCTTCGCTGTTTATGATTAAAGTTAATGGCAACGCTGTATTGACATTGCAGTCTTGTTTACTTATTGCAAAAAGGATTTTTTTTTCTCCATCATCGAACGCGATAAAGTTTTGCGAGCACATCTGCGAGAGTCAATCGTCGATTATTGGAGGGAAAATTTTCTAGAGCAGGCGACTACATTAAAGATGAAAAGATCTTCGATATATTCTGGTGAAGATGAAATCTTCTAACTTATTCATTTCCATAATAAATTTTCTTTCACTATCGCCAATCTCTACGAAGTTCGTTACGTCAACATTTCCCACCTTCAATGGATTCATGTTTTTTATAATCGAAAAAATGGCGAGAAGCAATCAGCGTGGAGGCAGAGAAACGCTCATTTAAATGTAAAACGCTTCGATAAGGGAAGTTATTGATTTTAAGCTCAAGGCAGAAGCGGAAATTTGTTTGAAAATAAATGGATTCATTTGTTATATTTTGCATGAGAATCTCCATGATGCGAGTGAGAGAGAGAGTTCGATTCTTTGATAGAAGATCTTACTTTCGATATGCTCGTCACAACACAAACAATTTCCTAAGATGATTTATGCCAAACCCATTCCAAGATAAAAGATTGAATTTCACTCAACATGCTGTGGCATTGGAACGAAATCTTCGGCATTCGACGCAAATTTTTCTTTGTGTCATGATGAAGACACCTGTTGCGCAATGATTGGGACTGAAGGAGGACAAAAATGAACCTCTGAAATGCGATATTTGAAGCGCTGCGTGAGGACGAAATAAAATTAGCAGAGTTGTTATTACGAGAAGGCGAGTTCCAATAAGCAAACTCAAAGAGGCCTCTCTCGAAGCAACACGAGCGTTAATTCAAGATGAAATGTCATGATTATCTGGAAAACACGCTCCAGACTTGAGTTACTGAGTTTTCAAGGCGATTCCAAAGAGGAAATCTTCTACATAAACGAAATACTTTATCTAACCAGTTGAGATCTAATTTTAGAAAGCGTGGAGGCACGACGCGCCAAGTCTTCTTACGCAGGCCGTAAATATTTTTATATCGTTCATGCAGCCGTATAAATCGAGATGAAAGGAAATTTGTTTTCGGCATTCCTCGAATGCTTTGCCGACGACGATTATCCCACGATAAGTCTACAGAGTGAGTTAAGAGCATTATCAGGTGAGACGCCGGAAAAGCTTAGATTGAAAGCATTTGTGAGTTCACGACTCCTGACTCGTCAACTTTTGCGCTTCCCTCGCACATTCGACGCCCCATTGAGAACCGGATCACGCTGTAGATGCAGAGAGTGAGATGAGAGTCCTTTGTCTTGATATAAAGAAAAAAAAGGGAGAAGAACTTTCAGAGCATCGCATTTAATTATAGCTGATAATGGAGCTTGCGATTCAAATTACAACAATGTGTCAGACGAGTAAGCGCTGGAGCTCTTTTCCACTCGAGGTCGATTATCTTTCATCTACCCCAGGATTACCTTTTAAGAAACTAAAGCGAAACGAAGAGATTCGAAAGATTATAAAGAAAACTTTCTGTAATTTATCATGATTTGAAAGAGCTTCTTTAGACAACGGCGGCTGGCCTCGAAGCGATAAGCGGCGACTTGATTTGGGATCATGATAATGACACCGGAAGGCAAGCGAGACGAGCAAGAAAGAAAAATTACCAAAAATGTTTATGAAAAACAGGCTGAGCTTTGCTTTTGAATGCCGAATTTTCGATTTAGATTTAAATTACTTTTCGGAAAAGTTCAAAAAGCGAATTCGAGAATTGTGAAAGCGGAAAATTGCCTTTTAATTCAACTTCTCCAAAGTTTCTCTCTCTCTCTCGATATATCCTCGAATATAAATGGCCTTCTAACAACGGAAATATTTCATGGCCAGGCGAAGCCAAAAGTGTCGGGGAATAGTTGATGACTTGCATTACCGATGGATCATTTGCCTCCAACGACAAGTCATCAAGAAAAGTTATGAATGAGCCTCCTCATCGTGTCACCTCATCGACAGAAAATTAATCATCTTGCGAAAGTTTCGCACGTGACTTATTGCGGGGCAAAGCCTCACGGCCTCTCACAGTTTGATATTTTGATAAATTTGTCGGGCCATGAAAAAGGTGTTTATTTGTCCGCTTTGCCACAATTTACTGCCAACGTCGAGAACGACAAGAGTAAAAAAATGTTGTTTTCATGTCTCATAATTTTTTGAGATATCTTCGGGTAAAGAGGGTCGCCGTGAAAGGTTAAGCGAAACAAACAGAGCTGCCAAACTTTTAATCCCGCTAACTTTCTTATTCTTTACGATCCCAATGATTCTGCTCTTAAGGAAGTACTTGAGATAAAGGGAATCAAAGTCTTCCAGCAGATTACACTTTGTATGTGAACACGAACGCCTCGTATGCGTCATAACAATAAACTAAATTTTCATCATAAATTATTAAAAGCTTCTTTTATTTTGTTGTGGTTGTTGTTTGGATATCAGCGAAGCCGCTTCAGTGTCACATATTGTTGTTTCCTTCTGAGTTAGCTACACGAGAACGTTAATGAAAAAGCGAAAGCACAAGAAGGCGGAGGAGACTTTCTTGCCAAACAAAATATTTGTGTAACATTTTGAATCAACTTTGCTGTTTAGTATTTGACTTGTTGGGAATACATTTGCGTTCAGGAAACGGAAGAGACTCTCGATGTCTTGATCTTATCTTGTTAGAGAGGAAGAAGACACAACAAAGGCTTTTTAGATCAAGTGCTCTGCTGAATCTAAACCAACGCCGTTCCTGGTCGCTTTCTCATAGAACAATGAGCATTACTGAGTGGGTAATGAAAATAAAAGAAAAACTCCCGACATCTTCGCGTAAATCAATTAACTTTATTGTATGTTCGTTCTTCTACTTATTCTCACGAGAGAGAAGCGGAACCGATGAAGAAAGTCAGTTTTAAAGGAGCTCGATGAAGCATGAGACTTCACGGTTTCATGTACAATGAACTTCATTAAATCCAAGATGCTTTCAACTCGTAAAGTGTCATTAGGACGAGGGGTCGACGAAGTAAAAAGATTTCGCCAAGCGAGCAATTTAAAGGCGCTCTCTTTAAGCTTTTCTCCGCTTGGTTAATGGAGTTTTGAGCTGGTCCCAGATGAACTCCCGGAAGGCTAAATTACACAGAACTAACGTCGTCGAGCTTGGGATAATTAAGAAAAAGTCAGAAAACTCCCTTAATCTTTTTCTGTTTCCGTTTCTTTCTTAATTAAACCAAATCTTTTGTGTTTTGTCAGACATCATCATCCGTCGTCCCCCCCTTTCTCCAGTCAATGAGTGACTACTTTGCTGTTTGTCAGCCTCGAATCATTTTTTTTTCCTTTGGCAAAGATAAAATTTGCATAATTCTTATTAAGGAAAACGAGTTTAACTCGAAGTTAATTCGAAACAATAAAAAGAAACAAGACAGCAAGTCGAGACGAGGGATTTTCTAAACAAAATCGTCGAACGTTGTATCTTCTTCGGAGGAAAGTGCCTTAAATGAAAAGAGCGTTGAATTATGTTCTCAAATTTTCGCCGTGGGAAGTTTGTTTTGTGCTAACAGGCACAACAAGAAGCTACGATAATACAATAATCTCTCAATTTTAAATCCTTTACGGTTCCTGATAAAATGTGTACTTAGAGCCTTTAGATCTTTTTTGCTCGTTTTGTTGTTAAGTCATTAAGAGAAAGTTTGAAATTCGAAGCATCCGCCTCGATGCTTAAAAATTCCTTCGATAATCTCGTTCAACAATGAATATTCTTTGAAGCCGATTAACTTTTATCGTAAGCCTTCGGAATTTCATTTGCAGGAAACTGTTGTTAAAAGTTTAATTTTGTTTTGGATTAATTTAAAGTCACTGGACCGTGAAATGCGACTTAGTCTCTGTTGGAAAGTTTCGGCAGATCGAAAACCCTTTCGATGGAAGAACTTTTTTGTTTGTTCTGTTGTTGTGGAAAATGTGTCTTCTTCTGCTTGTCAGCGGGAAAGCTTTACATCGACACGACACGTTTCTTAGCTTCATGACAAGTTAAACTGACAAACAACGTCGATCCACGTGCAGCAAGTAACTGCTCTCGACGCGTGAATACGTTGTCAAAGTATCAAGCCGACATTGAGACAGATTTGTAACGCACATCCTCAAACTCTCGTCAAACTTATCAACGACAATGTCTTTCAATATCAGAAAAATTTACGTGAAACGAATCTCAATCTCACAAAAAAAAATCTTTTTTAAATTGAACGACCCAACATAAACATTGAATCTGTCTTTCATTCGATATTCAACATTGCCTCGAGTTGTGAGAGGCGCATGAATAAAACATGACCACACAGCTTGAGCTAGAGAAGCAGATTTTCCTTCTCTCACGGAATCTCCTCGACAGTAATGGCTTTTGTTATTTATATGAATTAAAAGCTTTTAGAGCCAGAAGTAAATTGTGAGGGCAATCAGGAAAATTCCTTATAACTTGAAACGTAGAAGTCAATTTCAATCAAAAGTTCGTGAGTGGTCGAAAATCAAAACAAAATTTTCTGAAGATTCGTCTTGAGACATAAGAGCGAAATTTTCCTGGAAACAATCAGCGCTAAAAATAAATAAAGAAACACACGAGAGCTTTTTTTTCTCAGAAACATTCTTTATTGTAAATAGATTCTTAGGGCTTTCTCACACCGAAAAAAATCCCAATTCTGTCGTCTCTTTCAGAGGCGAGTTCGTTTTAAAAGCGATAGAGTCTTGCAGAGGAAATTTATTTTCATAAAAGTTCGACCTCGCTCTCTTTACATAGCTGCGAAGCGATAAGACTTATCAACGCTGTTTGTTTTCATTGATCATTAACATGTTTACGTTGAGTAATATCGACAAACTGAATTTGTTTTCTCCGCCATCATTCACACCAGAAAATTGATAAACTTTCAGGTCACACTCATTTTGATAAAACAAATGAATTTTATCGACCGCAAAGCCACGATTTGCGATTGGAAATCTAACTAGTTGGGGACCTCAATTAGAATTAAAATTTCATTCTCTTGCCAGTCGCTTGCCCACGAGAATCGTAATATACAAAAATTATTTGTTATCTTTTATCATTATTTACACTTTAATAACATTAAACATTTAGGATTCTTTACGATTAATAAAATATCAGATAAAATCTCTTGACAGTTTCATAAAATTGTTGGCAATGATGAACAAAGAAAATATGCGCGAAGAGATCTTCGAATTCCAGAATTCTCCGAACATATTTCAATAACAGTCCCTTAACTTTACAACTCGTTGCTCGCATCGCAAAGGGAAAAACTCTTTTTGTGAAGGCATTTGCATGGAATCGGAAAACTTTTAATTGTTTCTGGGGCTCTTTCGCGCTTAACAATTTTCCGATACCATTAGGACGACGAAATAAATAATGAAAATGAAAATGCAGCATCAGCAAGTTTCAATAAAAAGTTTAGTCATCCGAGACGACATGGAAGCTTTGTGAACACAACAAACTGACGTGAAAGCGACAAGGGAATACGAGAGATCGTAAAAAAATTCATGCGTGACTTCAATCTTATCCACAGAGTTGTCAATATATTTCGGTTGATTGAAATTGAGTTTGTCCAACGAGAGAAAAGTTTTTCTGTTGAAATGCCAGAAGCTTTAAGAAAACAAAAGGACTCTGTCTCTCTTACTAAATGAACAAAGCCGTTAAAATGGAAATCTTGTTATGTCACTTTGCCTCATCATCGTCGTCTTCATTATCACATTAACTTGCCTTTCGACTTAGCGAGTTTTTCCGTTCAACGATTTCTCCATCAAGTCGTGAAATTCTGCCGGCGGAAAATCTCTGTCTAGAGCATCGAAAAATTCTTTTGTCTCAATTAATTTACGGCGAGAGTGATTCCCATTTCCTCAGACGCTTTGAAAAGCATTTTTCGTTGAGGAAGCTGCGAAAACAATTAAAACGATCCAAAAAGTCAACAGAAAAAATGTTTTGATTGTCAACAACAAAATTATAAAACTGTCTCATTAGTTGTATTCGTTCTTGGACCATTAACATTCACCAGCGAGTACCTCGACGACATTTCGTGCTGCTTCCGGCTTCCTCCCATGATCGTTGTCACGTTGTTGCCATTCGCAGTTAAAGATCGTCTCCAAAAAATATCCTTAAAGGTCTCCCGGAACTGACGAGACATTCCACAGTAGAGAGCGAAGTTCACCGGATACGAGAGAATGAGAAAGAAGTTGGCGAACAAAATACATAAATTTGCTATTCGATAGTCGAGGAAATTTCTTATAAATAACGAGCTGATCACATGGAGAGCTGTGATAATTGCAAGTGGTATCTCGACAATTAAAAATACCGATACGACAATGATGAGCATCAGCGTCGTGCAGTTCTTATCATTTGCTCTTTTAGATTTTTTGTAACATTTGTCGAATAGTTTTTGTCTTTTCTGTTGCGCTAATGTCATTGCGCGAAACAGAAGAATATTCAAAACTATTAACATAATGCACGGCAGGAGATGCACGAAGATGACACGAAACATGTAGTAGAACGTAAAGTAATAATCTTCGCCCACATAATTCTCAACCCAGTCTGCGAGTTGTATTTCGCACACAAGATACCTCTCACCCCTCCAGATCGTCTCGACAGGCGTATACACTCTGCAGATGAAAGAAGGGAAAAGGAAATGTTTCAGAATTTTGAATAGAATTGACAGAAGCTGAAGGAAACAGCAAAGGATGCTCGTTCATCGCTCCACACAAAGCAATGAATTAATTCGTTACAAATTCACAGCTGAACTCCTCCTCAATGATCATCGTAGTTGCACTCGAGAATGCTCCAGTTCACACCGTGATAACATCATCAACTTACGTGTCAAGGAAGCGTGTGCTTTGGTGAATGACTGCAGCAACAAAAATGTAGAAAATGCTTCTCCGAACTTTTGCCATCGTTAGAAAGATTCTCGCTAGCGGCGCGTGGCAAACATAGATGTACCTTTTTTTCGGTTGACAAACCACACAAAGAAAAGAGTTTCGCAGTTAGTAAAGGAGAGAGGAAGGATTTAGCCTCAAGTGATGAGACTTACCGTTGAAAGGCAAGAGCGACTGTTAACCAAATACTTGCGGTGTGGAAAAGTGATGGAAGCGTCTCGTTGAAGAAATAATAAACGTAACAAAAGCTGACCGGTCCCAGGGGTCGAACGTGGTTTCGAAATGTGTACATATAGACAAGTCCTGGCGCTGGAAAAAGAATCGTTACGAAGTCACAGATTGCCATTCCTGTATGAGAAGAGAGAAAGTAAAATAAAGTTTCTCCAATAAAAATATTTACAAAGCATTCACACCAACCTAGAAGTACAGCATTGGTTGGCGTTTGCATATTTTTCTTTGAAAGCACAACGACGATGGCCGAGTTGGCGACGAGAGTAATGAGAATGAAGAACGGAGCGATGATGCCTTTAAATAGAAATCAATTAACGTCGCTTTACGATTGTCACCTCATGCTTCGAGCAATTTTCTCGCTTACCATAAAGTGGTACAGAGTAATCGAGTTCCGTGTCACATGATACGTTGAGATATGTTTTGTTCTTATAGGATAAGCTCGGACAATAAAGGGCACTGAAATTGTCTGAAGCTGCACCTTCGATTGTATCGTCGAACGGGAACATATCATTGAAATCACTAAATGAGCTTTCAGTCGTCTCGTCCATCAAGTACGGCGTTGTGTAGAAAGTTAAATTAAGCTGCTGTTGCATGTTCATGATTTCGTTTAGCTGCATCTGCAAACTCTTCACGGCCATAAATTCTCCTAAGCGACGGTTGAGCTTTTGTTTACTAAAATCCTCTTTTGTGTTTTTGCTGCTATTCTTCCTCAGGCACTAGGCGTTATCGAGTTTCTATGAGAGTAATGAAAAAAGTGGGAGACAGTTGAGACACCTTCTAGTTATATGACTTTGTCGTTGTGTATTCCCGGAGCTAATAAAACTTTCAACGCCATGAGCGCAATTTGAATGAATGAAAAGAGAAATTATTTATTTTTGTTTCCAACAAATGAGGCGCGTCAACTTTGGTGAAACTTGAAAGGCAAAGACGAGCACATTGTGTGTGTGCTCTGATCAAATGTCGAATCATTTTTCTTGTCAGTTCGAGTAATTTGTTTGTTATGCTTAATCAGAAATTGAGAACTCCCAAGAATGAAAATTCGATCGTTTCCTACGCTTCGCATTAGAATTCTTAATTATGTCGATTCTCAGAAGAATACTGGAAAATTGAATAGGTTGCCTAAACGACGTGAAATTAAATGGAAAGCTTCAATCGGCAAGTGGGTTGATCGAAATCGACGTCAATAGCGTTTTTCAATCTTTCAAGCGAACCCAATAATTCCCAAAACTCCTGAGAATTTTCCAACTCATCACTTTCAAACATCGCCCGCAGAATACTTCTCGATCCCAAACGCATTCAAGGATGAACGATCGATAAACAATTTGCTTACTTTGAGATTGAGTTTGGATCTCACGAAGGACTGCTGAGGCGATGGAAATTAAATTAATCCTTCTTTCTTGAACCTTCGTGATTGTTTTCTTCCTTGACTGGCATCAATTAGAAAGAAACGAAATTGTATCTTGACGCTAAATAGATCAGGGAACGAACGAACTTGAGATTCTCGGTTGAGTCTCCAATGAGTTGATTTGCTTGAATTTGTTTCATGGCTTTCAAAAGAGAAAAATAATGATCAACTTTGAAAAGTTACTAAAGAAACTTTTGCTCTCATTTGGAGCTTCAAACTTTCTTGTTATTCGACCAAAAAACAAAATCAAATTTATCTACGCAGCAACGGATCAGTTTGCCTCTTTCGCTCTCCTTCAAACTTTTATGTACTCGCTTCTTCTTATATCACTAATTTGCTTTATTTACTACTGCACAGTTTCTGACGTCCCAAAGCGCCAATTTACATAAGTCAACAAAGAATGCTATAAGAGCGAGAGAGGAATCTGGCTCTAGATTAATTTACATCACAAAAACACCAAATTAATTTCTCAGCCACGGGACAACAAGAACTCATCCCAAGGCGAACAACTTCTAGGAAGATAAAGCTCGAATAGCACGATGAGCCCGAATTGGCTTCTTACTGTGTTCAGTGGATTACAGAAATCTATCATTCTTCTCCTAAAAAGCTTTGAAATTATATAATTTCTTGTTCGAAAGAAGCGCGGGAGGCGAAAGGTCAGAGACACTGAACGATTGAATAGACTTTTAACAAGAGAAAAATTTATGAAAGCAATAAGGTTTCATTTAATAATTTTTACGACTTCGTCCATAGTCCAGGATCGAATTTTCCCATTCACACAAATTGTTCAAGTTGTTTACCAATCGTCGATAACTTTTCATGGTCTCGTAACCTTTCATTGAGCGAGATTTTCTTTAATCGATCTTCAGAGAAATTCAAAGGAAAAAATATCCAATATCAGATCAAATAAACATCGAAAAAGCGAAAAAGAGTGAGGGAGAGAGCTTCGAGGCAAACTGATGATGATTGCGGCCATACGGAGACGACGATGATGAGGAAAATAAAAATATCGCAATTCACGAATATTTGATCGCCCTGGAGAAACAGATGTAAAAACAAAATATCGTAGTCAACTATTTTTAGAGCCGCTCACACTGCAAATTTATGTTCGTGACAGTTCAGTTTGTTAATGAACTTGTAAGTCAAGTTAAGATTTGAGTTGACAGACAAAGTTTTTCTCACCAAGAAGAAAATTGCTTTTCATCAACAAACATTTTCCATTTAATTCCTTTGGCAAAAAAAAAACAATCAAGGTAACATATCTTATAATCAAGTCCAGGAATCGAATCCGGGAATCTAAGGCGAATTTTATTTTACAACAACAAACGTTGCATTCACTAATTTGCTATCAATAACTGTGAAAGACATTCGGCACAATTCGATTATGACTTGCAAACTCTTCCAAGGACAGTTTTAATAAAATTATTTAGATATTTTCGCCTTCTCACATTTTGTTTTTCCCAAGTCAAATTCCGTTTGCCGCGGCATTTGAATCTTCGAAAAAAGCCTTAAAATATATCTTCGATTTCAGCAATTTATTTACAATCTTTTATAAGCAATTTTTGTGAAAAGTAATTTAAATCGCAATCGAAAAACTCTCGATAATTTTGTGTACTTCACGCTTCGGTAAACACTTGAGAGAATTTTCGTAACGAGATTTCTCGTCCAAATTTGATCTCAGAAATTCCTCACGTTTTATGACGTCTGTGTAATGAAATATTCTCAGATCTCTTTGATTGATGAACAATTCCTAGTATTGTCAACTCATCTCTCACGGCAATTAAATGATAATTGCTAAGATAAACTTTTCCTTTGCCAATTGAACTTTTTTTACATTTTCTTTTTATGAGCAATTTCAACTTTTTGTTTTAAAAAAATGACACACTCGTTTCACTTCTGCAGTTTCCTCTTTCATGCACTTCTCATCGTTTTTCCCTCGCAATTTTTAATTAAAACTCTTAAAACTTTATCTCTTACTTTGATTGAGATTTTTATATATTGACAACATGATGACAGAGTTAATTGAATTAACCGATAATAATCTTTATTTGTACATCATTGATTATTTATCTCTTCTTTTACTCGACATCCGTTAGACACTTCCGAGGAAACTAATCAGCCAGCGCTAGGTTCAGCTGCAAAACATTAACTGAAGCGCTAACGAGATATTCTGTTGGCTAAAGTGAATGGAAATGTTGTGGAAATTGTGAATGTGCGCATGACTCTTTCGTTCTTTATCATTTATGATCCAAATTTCCAGACGAATGAAGATCTCTTTTTTATAAATTTAGCTTCATAAGTGTAAAGAAAGAGTTAAAAAATTATTTTAATTAGATTTCATCGGAAAAGTATTTTTAAAAATATTTCTGTAAATTTTGTGACAAAATTAATTTTTATTTTAATTTGTTTAATTCGATCAAGTTTGACAAATCTCGAACTAAAAATTTATTGCTTCAAACGAATTTTTCTTGAGCTTTTCACATTTTCTAATTTTCCAATAAAAAGTTTTTCGGCCAAAGTCTGATTGCCATTTTGGACAATCGCTCCAGTGAAAAGTAGTCAACAAAAAAAATGTGAAGAAAGGAACATTCAGAAACAAAATTCGAGATTTAAAAGGTTTATTGAAAAGATCCATCTTTAAAACTAAAGATAAACGTGCTGCCAGATTAACTCATCATGTCAAGCAAGAAAGCGACAACGAATGTCAATTTAGAATGCAAAAATCTTCAAGATTACTTGAAGTCTCAGCCGGCTCCTGTGATTACAAAATTATATGAACATCCAGCGATTTGTCTCGCTGTGTATCGCGACTGTATTCCTGATATTGCGAAGCAGTTCGTCATTAGAATGTTGTGCGTCGAACAGCCGGTGCCACAGGCTGTTGTTTCAAGCTGGGGATCTCAGATCTATGCAAAGTAAGTATCAATTTCAAAAATTTATGCAAATGAAGCTTTGTTATGATTATCGTTTATTTATTTGTTATAGAGAGAATCTTGCTGCGTCTACGGTGCTTAGTGAATTGAAAATTTGGGCTCCCGCAGAAATTCCAGGAGGATTAATGGCGTGGGATCTGAATCCATTTTTTAAGAGAAATCTAAAAATTGCATGGCTCGGAGGGTGAGTTTGACAATCGACATCCGAATTCTCCTACTTTGGCTCGAAATATTCTCCTGCTAAGCTCAAACAAACATAAAATGGAAGACCTCGACATCAGAATTCTCCTACTCATGTGTTTTTCCTCTTCCATTCACAGTGGTCGACCATGGTCAATGTTCAGCTCAAAAGAAGCTGACTCAAAAACACGCGATGTCAGCTTTCTCGATCAATATGCAATGTCCCGCTGGAACTGTCTCCTTCACTACATGGTGGACTCAAATGCTTCGAAAGGTTCAGATATTGAAGGCATCTCAGATGACGCAGTGCGGATAATTCTTAATGCCGATTTAATGAAACGAAACGAGGACGGATCATCAGTTCTAACCAGTCAGGGATTTCAGTTTCTCTTGATGGACACACAATCTCAAGTCTGGCATTTTATGCTTCAATATCTGAATACTTGTGAGAGTCGTGAGCTGTCTCTTGTTGAATGTCTATCAATGTTGTTCCAATTGACTTTTTCCACACTTGGACGTGACTATAGCTCAGAAGGTATCAGTGAGAAAATGCTAACATTCCTTCAGCATCTCCGCGAGTTTGGCTTAGTTTATCAACGAAAGCGAAAGGACAAAAGATTTTTTCCTACTCGACTGGCTTTAAATTTTACAACGAAGAACGCAATCATCGCTGAGAATGTCATAACCGACTCCGCTTCGAATAAAAACGTAGCAGGAGACGAAAGCAATTACGAGAAAGGTTATATCATCGTCGAAACAAACTACCGTGTTTACGCCTACACAGATTCAAAGCTCAAGATCTCACTGCTGGCGCTTTTCACAGAACTCCTATATCGCTTTCCTAACGTAACAGTTGGCGTCATCACTCGAGACTCAATTCGACAAGCACTGCGAGGAGGAATCACAGCGAAACAAATCATCAGCTATCTGGAGCAACACGCGCATACTATTATGGTCGAAGCAGCTTTGGCGCCAGCTCAAAACGTCAGAAACACATCAGTTCTTCCCCCGACTGTCGTCGACCAAATCAAGTTGTGGGAAAACGAGCGTAATCGCTTCTCATTTGTTGATGGTGCCGTCTATAATCAATTCTTGTCAGAAGCGGACTTTATTACTTTACGCGATTATGCATCATCGATTGAAGTTCTTCTTTGGCAGAACGAGCGAACTCGCACCATGGTTGTCACAAAGAATGGCCACGACGACGTGAGAAAATTCTGGAAACGTTATTCAAGAGGCGGAGCGAGCTGATGATTCGACTCGTCTGTATCCTCCGTCTTTCATCGATTTTTCATCAATTTCCTTTCGTTTTAAGAAACGTGTTTGTTACAATAAAAAAGGAAGTTGAAACAAAAAGAGATCTCTGCTACGGATAGAGCTTAAAGAATTACGTGAAGTTTGTCCTTTCAGCTAAAAAGAAGTTATCCAGAGCTAGAGCAACAAGTGAGCAGGTGAAAGCACTTGAATCAATAAATAGAACTCACATGCAAGCCAATCATCATCGTCTTCAATTCCAACAAGGATTGCATGAAATAAAAGAAAACTTTTAATCAGAGGAGAGACAACTTTTAACATCCGGAGCGTTGCGATAAGCTTCAGCAGACTAATTGAAACTGCATGCATGTTGAATGAGTTTTCTCCTCTGGCAAGTTTAATTTATAGAACAACTACATTCCACTCTAGCATAATGCAGCGCAAACGAATTTCATGAAGTTTTTCAATTTATTTTCCTCGAAACCAAAACTTAATCAACGTATCAGCGTTTTCCAAGTTTCTTTCGTGAAATTGAACTTTTCTTGATTTCTATTAAAGTTTCATCTAACTCAGGTGAAACATGTCCAAGCTGTTGCTACTTATTCGATTAAGGTTTCAATGCTTTAAAAGATTTTTCGTTAGAAGAGAGAAACGCCTCGGGACTTAGGCAAGGTCTATTAAACTTGTTAACAATCCTTAAACATATTTTATCGCTTTAAAGATTATCTCTTGTTTATTGCTCCATAGAAGTTTTAAACCTACTAAGAAAACTTTATCTCAGTAAAGACGAGTCCCTTGATTAATCAACAAAACTTCGAGTCAACATTTCCCTTGACGATGTCTAGAAGGCTTTGTTTATTATCAGAGTTGATGAAGTTTCTGAATATTCCACTAAGAGAAAAGCAAAAAGACGCTCCTTAGTTTGAGCGCTGATTGAAAAATTAAAAGGGCAAACTGCATGGCAATAAATTTTAGGAAAACTTATTCCATTCATTTCTCTGAACGAGTAAAACCATCTCGTCACTCACAATTTCAGGATACGAAACCGTGTAAGTAAAAAGTTTTTCCATTTGAAATGAACATTAAAAGCGAAGGCAGAAAAAGTTGATTTGCATGGAAAGCTCTGGACGTGGCTTTGTTAACGTTAACGGGCTCACTAGCTCGAATGAATGTAAACTCATTTAATCACATAAACTTGAATTGTTAGAATGCAAATGTCAATTCAGCGAACAAGCGCGAGAAAATTTCGTCTCTGGAGAGAGTTTGTAGCTGTTGTGCGCTAAATTGAGTTTAGAGCTTTGCAGTTTACGAGTAAAAAGCTTCAAGGAAAAAAGTTTTCCGTGCAGAACAATCTAATCAACAATTTTTTATATTCTACATCGTTGGTTTAACCTTGCGGCGGAAAATCATAAATCTATCATCTATCAACAGGTTAACGAGAGAAGAAAAGCTCAGGAAACAACTTCTCGTCACGTAATTACGAGTCACGAGAAATATTACTTCATGATACGAACTGGAAGTGTTATATCGAAAGGGAAAACTGTTGGAAATCAGAAAACTCGATCAATGTTTTCAACAGACTCTCCTCTTTTTCGCAAACCTTTAAGCCGCGTAACGAAGCTTCTTTGTGTTTGTTTTCTTTATCAATTTTCCACAAGAATAATTTTAAATCGAGTTTTGATGAATCAAGTCGTCAAGTGAAGCAGTTTGAATAAATCTCATCATCTCGAGGTTTTTCCAGAGTTTTTAGCATTCAACTCATTTTAAAATTCATTACGAAGCTCCGCTCATTGGAATCTTATAGAAATTCTCGCTTTTAGAAGATTGTGAGTTCGTTTAAAGCGACGTTTATGATTCCAATGAAATATCTCGAATTTGCATTCATTAAATTGTTCTGCATCTAATTAGCGAAGTTTTCGATAACGCGCTCGTTCGCTTGGTCGGAATCTGGGTTATCGCTGAAACGTTGATTCACATCGCTCACGCCATAAATCCGTTGAACAAAAAACATCAACAAGTTTAAATTGCAGATTTTTGATAGTGAATATTCTCCCCAACACTCCCAACTGGAGGTTTATGACATTCACAAGCGATTTCGTGTTATTTTTTTTCATTGAATGTGCATCGTAATCCCTTGAGTTATTCATTCCTCTGGTTGTAGTCGAAAAGCGCTTTTCCATATTTCATGCAAATCGAGAAAGGAAAAAAAAACTTTCACAACAGAAAATCAACACAAAAAGTGCTTTCGTTCACAGCTTTAATTGATTAATGTGATGCTGGAAACATCAACGATAAAGTTTCCGAGGAAAAGTTTTTGGAGAAACAATCGACCTGCAGAAACTTTATCAAACTATGCATCTCGGTGCTTCTTTCCCCTCAGCAAAGTAATCAGAACTTTGCGACAATTCAGACGACGACAGACAGTTTTCCTTTAAGATCATCATAAAAGATTTTCACTGCAAACAAAGAAGAAAAGTTTTATTTTATATTTTACTTTTTATTTTTTATTTTGTTTCTTACGAAGTCTTGCGACGTTTGTTGGAAAGTTAAAGATATTTACAGATTTATACGAAAATAGCGATTTCTTATGAAATAAAATTAAAATGTTTTGCTTGGACAGAATATTTTGCAGTTACGAATACCGAAGGTGTTTCAATACTAAAGCTAATTGAATATAAAAACAATGCTCAAAAATTACGCTGACTCTTGTTTCGGTGGATAAGCAAAAATGATTTGATTGACACTTAAGCGGTGATTGTTCAGCTGATGCGGCACTTCCAATTACAATATTGATACATTTATAGGCACATTATGATATTTCTTTGTCATGATTGATCTGTTTGGAAACTCATCAAGATTTTGTTTTCTGAAAACTCTCAAACGCGTTGATGAAGATTGAATTGAGCGTAAGGAGCTTGCTCAATCTTCTTCCCCATCCTTTCAATTGTTTTGTTTATGTCGGAGTTTTAAGCTTATATCACATTTTTATGAACCCGGAGGGACTTTCTCCGATTCGACTTCATAAACTGTTTCGATTGTCAGCACAATCACTCCTCATCATCCTGTTCCACATTCGTCATCATTCGCACTAAAAAAGATTCGCTTCTCAGGAAGATATTCCATTCGTCTGCTTCGTCAGTCAATTGTGTTCAATAGAAAGCTTAGTAATCTAAATAATTTGTTCACTTCTTCGTTAGATCTACCAATATCAGTTGCGAAATTTTGAAAATATCCAAATAAATTCCTTTTCCTTTCATCAGCTGGAAAAAAAAGTTTTCCACATTCAAAAAGATTTTGCGAAAAGTCTAGATTAATATAATCTATGATGATGATAAATTCAAGTTATTGCCTATCTAAGATTGCAGCATTCCGCACTCTACGTTTGCACTTGTGTGCCATTCAATGGAATTGTTTCAAATGAGAAGCTTCGGGGACGAGTCGTCTAGATGATTGTTCATTCTATTCACATAAATATCTCGTCCTAATGAAGATAAGCTTCAGATTTAAATTAAATAAATGATTTGTCTTCCTTATCAAATAATTCAATCGCTCAGATGTAGGTTTTCTTAACTTTCTGTAGCGTTCCACCCGTCGCAGATATCACGGCTGACTTGCACGTCTCCTTGTCGAGACTCTCATTGGAATTCTTACATTCATGAGTTCTATCTTTACTGCCGAGTGAAAACTCTAACTCTAGATTGTCCTTCTTATTTATATTGTTGATTGTACTTGTATTCGTGTTCATGAGTAAGTTGATGTCCTTTCCGCCGTTGTTAAGTGTCGGCAACTGGAGCAGATGTTTGTTCGGATTCGTTTGCCATCCTAAATGATTTCTGTGATGACTATCGGCTGTAGTTCCAAATGGAAACGAACTTCTAGCTGTGTCACGAGATGTTACGCATTTCGAAATTGTGAATCCAGCGATGATGCCGACAAGAAGAGCAGCAATGACAATTAGAAGAATAATCGATGCGCTTGATGTTTGAACTTGAGGTTCAAAGTGTTGTTCAGTACTTTGCGATGACGGAACTGAAAATATGAAGATAGATTAGTAAATTTTGCAAATTACAGATAAACATTTTAGTTTAGATGTCGCTGGGCTTTAAAATTCACTTCGAGAAACAACAAGAGGTGTGGGCAATGGCAAAAGACTGCAATATCCATTAAAATGCCATTAGGCAAAAGTAAACACAAGCAAGCTCTGTTCTTATCTTGCAAAATATTTTCGAAACAATTTCTCTCTGTTATCTTTAATTTCCAACCATGAGTTCGAATATTTCTCGAAGGAAGTAGCCAATAAAAGTGTAAAATGTACCTTGGACGACGTTGAAATATTTATGTTTGTTGTAGTCATCTTCCTCCTTGTTCTCGCTCTCAGTAGGTAAAGGATTTTTCCCGACTGACGTGACAGTGCCATGGGTTTGTCCGCTATTGATTTTTGCGTGGTGATTCACTTTAATCGTTGGAACAACTTCTTCGCCACACACATCATCGTTCTTTCCATCAATCGATTCGATGTACATTCCGGAATTCTTTGACGTCGTTGTCGTTTTGTTGAAGAAAATGCATTCGCGATTAATGTTATCCCAAACACAGTAAGGATCGCGAGTTCCAATGCATTCTGAGCAATATTGAAGAGCTGAGCAGTTGTGAAGAGGAATTGAACGGACAAAGTTATCTGACACGACAATTAATGTCTGAGTGCTTCGAGAGATTTTCAATTCTTTGATGCGTGTGCCAGCTGGAAGAACTTGATGCTCACTAACAACAATCGGTTTATTTTCTGCGAGAGAGTTTCCTGATCCTGCATTGATTAATTTCAAAACATTTCCGTTGTCAGTTCCAATGAAGACAACGTCGTAACTCTTTCCATTAAGTGTCTCGACTTGAGGATCGACAGCAATTGAAGTGAACTTGTAGTTGTTTCCAGTATGCACAAGCAAAGGTGATTCATGTATCGGATTAACAGCACCGTCCATGAGTGGATTTTTAAGCACAAAGTTGATGGTTGAACTTGGAAGAGTACGCGAGTCATCGACACATTGTCCTGGTCTTGATTGAGGAACTACAGAGTCATCGAGAGCTCGCCAAACTGAGTTGACATCACGTTGATTCTTGAATTTTCCTTCGAACGCTTCAAGAATCGTGTTCATTGAGTAGACGCAGATAGCTGATCCATCGATAGCATTGTCATTCGTATTCATTACAGTGTAAAGCAAGGCATCACGATCATTGCCGTAGATTCCTTCAATGACATTACTCGTCGCTTGTAACTCATCGAAGTAGAACGGATATTCGCCAGGCATCGAGCAGTTCAATCTCGTTTTCAAGTATGACGAGAATCGATCATGGAACGGATGAGATCCGCCCTTGTCGTTCTTGCAGACTCTCGCAACTCTCGTGAACATTGACTTGCCACAATTCTGATATTCGATAGCTTGTTCGCGGAAGAAGAACATGACATATCCGTTGTAGTCAAGAGCATTGACAAACGAAGCTTGATTCAAGATGTCATTGCGGAAGTCTGTCTTAAGAGTTTGCGATGATAATCCTGTGTAGCTGTTCGCAGCAGGACCTGACAAGCGTGTACGATAGATAAGCTGTTGAGAGCCGGCAAATCCAACTGAAGTCGCAGAGTAGAACTCATCCAGGTCTGTGTGGATGTAAGTGTTGTTTTGCGTGGGCGAGTACGGACTTATAGCTGCAATAGAGATTAAAGAAAACATATAAACACTAATGTTATGCAGTGATTGTTATCCGATTACAGCACACGTCATGCCGCTCACGGTAACAACAATTGAGAAGTGTTTGTTGCACTTCATTTGACAAGTAAACTGACCTTCGCCTTCAAACTCTTGAAGCATTTCGTGAGTCGATCCGTTGCTGTTTATTGGATTAAGTTTGTAATAACGACAGAGAGGTTTGAAACTGTTCGTTCCACACAACATGATTTGTCGTTCGGACGTGCGCGCATAAATGCGAATATAGTTTTGGCAGTCCGAATTGTTTTTTCCTTTCAGCACGCACATTTCACGGTGAGCCTCGCTCGATGTCCACTCAATGCGATTATCGCGGTTCTCGATTAATCTTGTTAGGCTCAGGTTGAAAACATTGTTCTTCGCACCGATAAGCACAGAATTATCGTCCATGCTGAGGATTTTGAAGTAATCACTTCCATTTCCGAAGAAAGTAGGGCTTGCCATGTCTGCAAATGAAATTAAATAAAACGAATCAGAAATTGAGGAAACGTTTGTAAAGACATGTGAACCTTACCGTAACTGATGACCCGATTTGGATTGACGGAGAATGTCCAACCATGACAGACATTTCGAGCGATTAGACACGCTGCGATAAATCCTAAAAAACAAGACACATCGACGCCTCTCATGATGTGGCAGAACGAATTTCTCGCTTATCACTGGATTTGATTTTCTCCAGAGCAACTTTTAGTTTTGTTTATGTTTGGAGAAAGGGTCTCCACTTTCCGGTCGCTCTACTTTCAATACTTCTTTCGTTTATTTTTTAAGCTTCGATCAAACGTCCGATGAATGTTAAAACAGAGCTATCAGGTGAGGTTTATGTGTCAAACGTGTTGTCACAGCAATCTGGAAAAGGAAGCAGAGAGAAAAATTGAACGATTGTTAAATGAGCCGTGATTTAAGAAGCTTATCGGTTACAACAAGCATTTAGAATTTCAAACGGAGCCATCAAAAAGCCAAGCCGAAGCCATTGCCTCGATATCAGAGAATTCTTTAATGTCTCTGAACCCATAGAAGGCACAATAACGCTTTAAACCAAAGGAGGTCCAAACCAAAACACGTACGAAGTGAATGAGAAAAAGAGGAAGAAAGGTAAAGAAACTTTTTTTTTGAAGTCGTATCTTGACATGGTTTCGGAACTTGAATCTCAGTTTTAATGTATCATGTTATCTTCTCGCGTTTACGAAGCTGGATTTATGTGATTCCCATTTGTGTATGTGTCGCTTAATGTTGCTGCTGCAAAAAATGAAAGAAACGTCAAGTCGAGAGACGAAACAAGTTTTATCGGAGCGAAGCCGTGCAAGTTATCAATTTACCGGAGACATTCTGGTTTCTGAACGAAAAACTCATTGAAGTTTTTAATTTTTAATTATATTGAAAGTTTCCTTAGATTTCAACTTGTATCTCGCTTTGACATCGCCACGAAGCTAACCAGTTATGTTAATGAAACAGTTTGTTTCGATTTATCAACAAAAAAAATCCTCGACCGATGACAAATGGAGTTAAGCTCTCTTGCGTCAACTGTCTTGTTAGAGGTTTGAAGAATTATGGAAAACAAGAAAAAAAAACTTTTTGGGCAATAAAATAAATCGCTCAATGCTGCGTAAAATGTGTTTCTCTCAAAATAGACACGGTTCCGATCTTCATGTTCATTGAGAAGCCAGAAAAGATCACGGAAACTACTCTTTCAAGCGTTCATTCATTTATCCACTCACTATCAATTGATATTCCATCATCGGACTATTTTTAGCGCACTCAGAATCCCGCCTTTGCAACATTAGCTTCTGGTTGTAGACTAAATGACTCGCTACGATTTCAAAAGTCCACTTGTTCGCCCGCAACGCCCGCGACTTAATCCAACGGACTGACAACGAGAATTGAAACTCATTCATAGCAATTTTTTTTTGCATAATTTTCTTTATTTATATTTCCGCGTTTCATTTGAAATCGTCTTCATCGCGCTTACTCGGTCGTCTCACTTACGTTTTCACTCCAGCACGACAGTTAGGCTTCACGATTATCGTTTATTTCCATAGTTTTCTCGTAAATTCTAATTGCCCGACACAATATTGCAAAAAGTTTCCCTTCTTTTTTTTCTTCTCTACTCGTCGGTGTAATATATTCAATAAGCAAAATAGAAAGAGACACACCTTTAGAAAATATTTAATCTTCATGCAAAATGATGATGACGATGCCCATGTTCGACAACCAAATTGTTGACTGATGGTTATTGGCGAGAAGAAAAAGAAAGAGCGGACTCTTCACACAGGAAACCTCAAAAATCGCTGAAATGAAATCTGAATCTTCGCTGTTGTTCTTCAACATCATTCATCGCCTAATTTGCCAACGCAAAGCCTGAGCTCCATTTCACTGATGATAAAATTAAATCAACGCCAACCGAAGCGAATAATACAATCAACAAGATTACTTCGAGCTTCATCGAATGGGGGAAGAGTGAAAACATGCTTCACAGCTCGAAGCGGCCTATGAAAAATAATTCAATTACAATCAATGATTTACGGCGCTTTAAATTCCATTATCATAATCTCGATGTGACCTTTTAGAGCTCCAGCATCAGTTTATAGACGAAAATGGATACAATATGATGCTTCACGATGATGATGGCAAAGTTTGAATTAAGATAAGTTTGTAAACATGTCAAACATCAGTTTTCATCAAAACCGTAGAGAAACTTTATCGCGATGTCACAGTTACTTCCTCTCCTCAGCAAATTCCGACATGACTTTAAAGATTTTTATCGTCGTGTTCGAGTTCGAGTTGGCGACCCTCGAGTCCGAGTGAACGAACGAATCTTAAGAGACTTCATAATGAAGACACAATCGTCGCCGTTTATTGAATCTGAAATGCGTTTTGGATGGTCACTGACAAGCGAGGTCGATCGTAGGTGCGCCATTCGGCAGCGACCACCTGTTGGAAACGACCAAAAGCAGCGCCATTTATCCAGTATCATCAGCAGCTCAAGAGCCGATTAAGTTTGAGGGCATCGTTTAAATTTCAATAGATCGGAGTCGTTTACGTTTGTTATTGTGTTTTAATCGTATAACTCAAATAAGAATGAAAAGATTCGCGAAGAGCTTGACTTCGAGCTCACTTGGTTATCACAACATCATAAACATCGCAACAGCACAAGTGTCATTTACATAATCGAATAAAGCGCGCTCGTTGTGACGGTAGAGAGAGTGACGAGTAAACAAAGTGGAATTGAATGAAGAAGACGACAATTGCGTTGGGTAATTTTTCATTACACTCACAAAACTTCTTCGAGAGCGCGTACTCATAGTTTGTTAATGTCAAATTGTGTCAAATGAATGAAGTCATTAGTTTGAGTGCCGCGTGAACTTTCGCGCTATTTGACGATCAGAATGTATAGAAAGGTTAATTTGTAGAAGTTGCCACACGATCATCTTCGCCATCAACTCCTCGTCGCCATCGACTAATTTAAATGCTGTTGGTTCACGTCAATAATAAAAATGAAAATATCGAAAAAAGTTTCGCAAACAAAAAGGCGCCGCGAACTTAAGACGATCGTCAATTCCTCGAAAAAGCTTATTTTGGTCTTCGAGTTACAATGTGCTTAATAAAATATTTAAATCACAAAAGTTTTATGATTTCGTCGAAGTGTGGAATTGGAATTCATAAACAATCAAGCCCCGACATTGTTTGATAGCAAAGTAAACACGCACGAATCATCAGAAATATCTTAGTCACCAGGTTCGAGTGGTTAAGTGGCCGTTGAGTCATTGTCGATGATTATTTTTTCGCTTAAGAGCATAAAACCTTTTTTTTTTGCACGATGCTTGTTGCTTCCTTTCTTCTTTTGCCGAATCATAAGATGATTCAACAAGTTGGCTTCGCAGAGAAGCTCTTCTTTCTGTTTTGCTGCGGTTGTAAGATTAGATTGTGTAATCCCATAGTGACGCGAAGCCCCTCATGTGAGTTTGCTTTAAAATAATTTTCAATTTCCGTGAAAAGCCAAATGTATCAGAAACTCAAGTTTCGTGTGAATCATGGCGTGGAATTTGCTCTTTGTTCAATTTCGGACCTTCTAGTTGTCACGCAACGACACATCAGTCAACGTAGCATTATTGTTCGATACGAGCAATTAAAACCTTAGATTTTTCCGCTCCGACAGTAATTTAAGCACAACAATTCGAATATTTAAAATTCCATCAATTAAACGTATTATTCACCGCAGCTGATGTGAATGCTATCAATGGCAAAGCAATTATCTCGAAAAGTTAATAGAATGCCTCAAGTTGCGAGTAGCATTTTAACGATAGGAGTTGAAATGTTTAAAATCTCCATTAATTACATCTAAGCAATCGATCAGCCCAAATGGCGAACCCGCAGAAATCCAAGATTTGTCCATTTTTCCTTCGAAAGTCGCTTTTATGCTCAGCCAACTGTTTGATTTACTGGCCAATAGTTTATCTCTTTTTAAGCAGGCGCTAATTAATTTCTATTATGAGGTGAAGATGCTTAATGAGCGTCTTCGCAATTTGTTATATTTGCTTAGAATACTTAATGTGCTCAATGAAATATCTCAGCACGAGCACGTACATTTGAATTGGAAATCAAGAAATTAATTATTAGTCAATAGCACGGGAATGTACGTCGTAAGAATGATTCAGAAATGTCGATCTCTCCGTCTCTTAAGTCGATTGAAAATCTGACTTTTGTTCAGTCAAAAGGAGAGTAAATTAGGTGATTCAATGCTTCTGATTAATCTGTTTTAAAGAAATCATTGTAATGGCATTTTAATCAGATGCGGAACACAGACCGACGAAGAGAAATAATGACTCAGAGACCAAGAGAAACATCATGGAGAAGCAAAGATCGATGCGATAACGAAACCAAGTCTTGCTTGAGACGACTCAAGCAAAGCATAAAGAGTGGAAGTAGAAAAGGACGATAAAGAAGTAAAATTATTCAATTCCCGGTTAAATCTCTTTAAAACCAGCAGAACGAGCGAAAAAGTGGTCAGAAACAACAATCGAGTTTATTTATTTTCATTATTTATGCTAAGAACACAACTCGCCCGTGAAGAGGCTTAAAAAAGCGAGCAAGCGATCGCAAGAATAAGAAACCAACATGGCGATGGTAACAGAAGAATAAGAAGCCCAAAAGAGAACGTAGCAAGAAACAAACACTCACACACTCGATCGCGCTTAGCTCAACAACTCTCATGGTCTCGTGAACGGCGTAAAACTTCTTTTTCTCCTCGCGGCTGTGTACGACAAAAATTAAGAAAGAAACTCGCTTGAGCTCCAGTTGATGCTTGCTGCCGTATGTTTTCATTTATTTAAAAGTTTTTTTTTTGTTTCTCCACCGCTTTGTTGTGTGTTTTCAATTCGCGATCGAAAACCAGTTTTTTTTTCTTTGCCATAGTAAGTTTTCTTGCGCGTTCTCTTGTGCACACATCTTTGTAATAGTTTTCTGCTTCGTTTTCTTTTCAAGCATAATAAAACTGTATTAACGTAATGAGCCAGTGCCGTTTTGTTTATGTTCGAATGCGATAAACTGGAAAAAGAGCTCGCGCGAGCGGAGAAAGATAATTGCACAATTTTTGTTCTTAGGAACCGCTTAGTTTGGAGTTTAAATTAAATCGCCGCGATTACTAAACGCGATTACGCTAAATTTGCGCCATTTCGTCTCGAATCAGTTGATTTAACTGCGGAGTACGACTGCCTACGTCAATGTGACTAGTGCTCGTCGCATATGCGCGAGAAGATAAATGTTTACAACGAGTGTGTTGTATAAAGGTAACAACACAAAAGCTTTTTCATTTGATTTAACTTAAGTAAAGTCAATCTGCGGTTTGAGCGATGTTGAGGCTCGTGGCTGGCTTTGTGTTTGTTCGATCGTCTTTTATGTCAACTTTTCAATTTGAATGCATCGATGTTGAAATTGGAAGCGATACGATGGAAATTCAAAGCCATTTTTACCAACTGCTTAATTGCAATTTTCCTCTTTCTTCGATCGGCAATTTTCCGCTGACTCAAATTGAAACATTACGCCATCAACTCGCTCCATGTCAATCACTCGTCAGTTCTTTCTTTCGTTTTTGCTGTTTGAAATGTCACACGAATCGAGTTCAATTTTCTCGGACGAATAGAATCTCTCATGGCTTACTTTCATCTTTCTCTCGTTCGCTCGTGTGTGCACTTATTAAAAGCGATATCGCGATGATGCTTCCTCCGCCAACAATGGCTTTCATTCTCATACAAATGCTGATTAATAAGACATTGAGTTGATGGAAAGAGATCGCGCGTTTCTCTCCCGCTCAACCACAGAGGATTAGAAATCGCTTCAGCGACATAAATTTGCTGCCCATTAAGTAGCCGTGCGAGCGAAAACCCATTAGATAAGCTGCTGCTTCATTTTCAGGCATTTTTTGTTTTCTGTCAAATCATTTATGCGAGGTCCATTCATGGGTTGAAACGATACACACTTCAATCACACGAAAATGCAAATCGCGCTTTGCCTTGAAAAATCTGGTTTCCTCTCAAAATAATGTTCAACTACACAACATGTTGTTACGTTCTACATTTGACGTGTTGCTGAATTAATAAATAAGTAATTGCCTCGCACGCGGGCAGCACATAGCTTTGGTAGACTTTGCGACTGCTTGCGATTTTGTGTTTTTTTCGCAATAAATTGCTCTCAAGGAAAATTGCCCAATAATTCTTTCAGTCGAACAAGCAGCGGGCTTTCTTGGAACCTACACGAGAGAATTGCATTCAACTCGAGTTCCCAAGCAATTTTTCTTTTGTGTTTTGAATAAATGAAGAAAGAAACGAGACATATCTCAAATCCCTGGTATCATTGTTTGGAGCACGTCTAACGTTATGGACACAAATAAATAATTTCGCTTTCGACCTTCTTCTTGAGCTCGACGTCTACCTGCGGAAAGTGCAGAGATATTCTCGACTAAGAAAGACAAACAAATGTCTTGGAGGAAGTTTCTAATTTCTTACGATGTCGACAATTACCGGGGCGAACGGACTCGAAGAATCCATTAAATCCAAATTGAAGTTTTCAAATAAGAAAAAGCAAGACAAAAGGTAATGGAAAGGAAAAACAATGAGAAAGTTTCATTAACGATTGTTTTCGTTTCGAGCTTCCTTCTTACGAACCACTCACTCCGATTTAGGATACGCTAGTCATTAAGGAATTATTTATAAGGATTCTCATCGACGAGAGATCGTCTGTGAGTGATTTAAAGGTAGATTCCCATGAGAGAGATTATGTTTATGACGGTTTTGTGGTAGAGGGAGGCGTGGGGTGTTTTGGTTGTTGATTTAGGGAAATCCGAAAGAACTGTTCTTTGAATAGCTCCACTGTCTGATCTGTCTTGACCGTTAATCGCTGTGAAATGTTCTTTAAATATTTATTGCGCGAAAATTCAGCTCAAGCCGCGTGAGACTCTTAGATTTATTCCGAGGGCCAACGGCCGCCGCCGCCTCGAGTGGAGAAAATCAAAACAATGGAAAGAAAGTTTTTGTTTTTCTATTATTAAAATTTATAACTTCTCAAATGAACCTCAACTCGCTACTTTTCGCTGTTCTCAACCACATTGTTACGAATTAAATGAATATTGTATTCATACGTTCAATGTGCGCTTTTTTATTTATAGATTAAAACATTTAACCGAAACACGAGAAAAAAATGTTTAATTCCGCATCGCGCGCTCTGTGTTTCGGGATATCCACCGAATAAACGCTTAATTCGTACGTGTTTTTGACAATATTTAAACTCGCTTTGACTTTTTTCTTTCTTTACACATTTTTTCTTCTCTCCTTCGTTTCATTTTAATATGACAAAAAAACTATAATGCCATTAAACAAACGAGTCAGGTAATATTTTTTTTCTCCTTCGTTTCTCTTCATTCTACATCGCCTCGATACACAACATCGTCTTAAAGGCACACACAGCACAGCGAGAAACAAGTTTTCTTCTCGGTATTGAGGTGTGTGAGTGCAGGAGAAGTTCTTTAATTGGACATATTCATCAATCATGGCGAGGAACGACTTAATACGATAATACTCGACACAGTGAGGGAGGCTCAGGACGATACGAAAACTAAATATTTCCAGAGACGACAGAGATTTTTTATCATGATAAACAATCGTTTGTTTACTTAGGATTGAATGACATTAAGTCCACATACTCCTCACTTCGTGATGGTCCACCCTTCATTTTACGCTTTTCTTCTTCTTCTCATGTCGCTCTCTCCACTTCTCGTTTTGTGTATGCAACATGTTTATGTGGCTTTCGATATTAATTAGCATATTTTTCCCTTCCCTCGATTCTTAAGATATCTTTCGTAAAGCTCACCTAGTTTATAAAATTCACCCGAAAGTCATAAAAACCTTCGATTGGTCTAAAAGGTGCAGTAAATCAGTAAATCCTTCGTTTCTCGAAAAAGAAATCCCAACAAAATTCACTTTGCGGGCTATTTTTATGATTCAATATTTTTTCTCAGTGTTTATCTTAATGCACTTTTTTTCATCCGCATTTTCATTCATTTTCTTTGTTTCAAGGCACAATTTTCACGTTCCGATATCTAATAGCTCGGTTTGTTTTGCAAATGTGCAAGTTAAGTGTGCAATAAAACACAAGAAACACCCAGAAATATAAAATTAAAATAAAACTCTTCTACACAAGCTACAAAGACGTTTTCACTCAACGAAGTTGCGAACGAAACTGAGTTGAAAATGAAAAACGACGGAGAATCGCCTTGATCGTAAAATATTTTTTCAACAGTGCAAGGCGCCCCTCGAAATATCAGTTTTGAACTTACGCATTTTGTGAAGTCGAGTTTAATGAGATATCTTAAGAAATAAATAAGTCCTAATTACGATAAACAGTCAAATCAAGTCACAAGATGTTGAACATTCAGCAAATATCGAAGACAGATTCAATTCTTCTTCCGATTCTTTATAAATCACTTGAAGACAATCGTGTTTTTAAGAAGGTTGGAATTTTAAAGTAAACACATTTATTTCATTTTATTAACTTTTTGTTTTAGGCTGAATATCGAGAATCCTTCATCAAAAACATCAATCAGCTTCTGAGTTTAAGAGAATCCAGACCGACAGCATTGTCAACACTTAATATCTTCTGCGATCATCATTCGGTTGTTAGCTCGTCACTCGTTACAGAGAAAACATGTCCAGAGATTAATTGGATTGAACAACTGTTGAGATTCATTGATCAAGAGCAACAACATCATGCCGAGTGCTTTGATATTTTATCAAAACTTCTGAGAATTACTGCTTGCAATCCTGATACGAACAAACTCATTCAATCGAAATATGTTCAGAAGATCATTGATGCCATCGTTGGATCGACATCAACACCAAGACAGTCGTTGAGTTGTCTCGCGACTTGTTTTGAGTTACATGGAGGAACGAGTGGACTTTACAAGAACAAGATTTACGAATATTGCGTTTCATTCATTGACTTGCCTGATAATGAAATCGCCGAAATTGCAGCTCTGTGTCTTCATTTGCTTCAGCAGTCAAGAGGCGGAAGCGTTGCTGGTGGAGTTTACAAGAAGTGTTGGGCTGAGTTTCACGAGAAAACGATTGGATCGTTGGAGGATATCTTTGAGAAGATTTTAAAAAAGTCGAACGCAAAAATCGGAAAATCTGAGCAACTTCAATTACCGGAGCTCAAACTCTCACCTGAACCATTCAACATGTACACTCAGTTGTTTGTTCGCTTCCAAAACCTTGTCACAATTCTTCGAGTGAGTCTTGAGAGACCTTTCTCTGTTGCGAAAACAGTTCAAGTCAGTCGTGTCTTATCATTTATCGAAGATGGAATCGCAATGAGTCAAGTACTTCTTACCAAGAAAGCAGTTAGTGAGAGCACTGTCTTATCGCTGATTCATGGACAAATCCACGTAAATCTCTTGGATATTCTTAAGACTCTCATGAGCAGCCTTAAACAAAATGTTATCACGCATTCGAAGACAATTTGCGATGTCTTGTGGCGATGCTTGAAGCAAACAAATTCTCATGAGCAACACAAGTTCGAAGCAAATCTGTAAGTTCTCTCACTTCATTCAACTTGAATCATTAACAAAACTAATTTCTTTTTAGAAAACTTCGATCAGCGACATACGAAGCAATTATTGTTTTCATGAAGATTTCGCCAAATAATTTCTACATGAAGAATGTTATGGAAAATCTGATGAAGGAAGCGCTCATTGACGTTACTCCAGCGAATAACGAAATTTATTTGATGGTCCCTCAGACAAAAGGTGGAAAAGCAAACAAAAGAAAGAAGATCAATGCAGATAAGAAATTCGCTAAAGGTCGATCTCACATTGTCAGCGTTTCCGATGAACAAAAGGTTTGTGCAAAGGCGCTGGAGTGTTTGAACAATCTTCTGGTTTATCAAGGAGTTCTAATGAAGCCAGTTCTCTTCTTCATCATGCAAGAAAAGATTGTCGCAATCGGATTTGCTATTGCATCGAAAATTCAACAAGACGGCGATTTATATCGAGACCCTCATTGTCGTTCAAAGCTTTTGGATTTGGTTGGACTTATGATGACTCATCCTGTTCATAAAATGCCTGTTCCTCTGAATTATGGAATTGCTTTACTGACGAAGCTCAAGCACTCTGATCCTGATTTGAATGTTCGTGAGTCTGCATCGGTCAATCTCTTCCAAGCTGAGACGACAATTCACAACCGTAAGGACGTTTTGTACTTCCCACCAGAGTACAGCGATTTACGAGAAACTTTGATGTTTAACAAGCAAACTATTCATAAATTCAACGAAGCGACAAATTCCCAACAAGAAGTTAATGGGAAAAATGAGGAAAAACCAATTGAAATTGAAATAGAGAAAGAAACGTTGAAGGATGAGGTGGACATTGTGATTTCTGACAATGAAACGGAAGATAGCGATGTTCAAGTGGTGCAAGTCATTGAAACATCTCCCAAGAAAGATGAAACATCTGAAGAACCTGAAATTATTTCTGACGAAGAAAAAGAAATTTCCGATAAGGAAGAAGAAATTTCAGATGAAGAAATTGTTGTAGCGACTCAGGATCCTCCAAAGCCGCCTCCAGTAGCTGAGAAGAGAT
Source organism: Smittia aterrima (assembly GCA_033063855.1). Taxonomy (NCBI): domain Eukaryota; kingdom Metazoa; phylum Arthropoda; class Insecta; order Diptera; family Chironomidae; genus Smittia; species Smittia aterrima. The sequence goes on from CP093830.1 coordinate 6,892,209, forward strand.
CAACGAGATCATCCACAACAACCACACCTGTAAAAAAGAGGAAAGTTTCAGCTAAAAACGATGACGTTGCCCTGCTTGAAGAATATCTCGCAGATTTCACTGACGAAGCTGCTTAAACTTATAAAATTTTAATGAAATAAAAAATAAATTCTTCATACAAATCTTTCACTTTCCACTGGAAAGCTCTCTCGGTATGAAATGTAAACAACGGCAACGTGCTTTCGAGTGCGTAGAATTTAATTTCAGGACGGAATCAAGATATTTCCCTCAAATGAAAGGAAATAAATTCGTTTAGCGACATTTGCCATGCGACGCGTGCAATGTGTTTCCATCAGATTATGCTTTTCCTTTTTGGATCATGCGCAGTTCACTTCTGCCGGAGAATGCGGAGGAAAAATATCAAACTCTAAGCGAAAATACTTTCATCCGTTCATTTCTCTTTGATGCTTCGAGTCGTGAAAATTTCACTTATTTTGTGTTGTTTCCTTCTCTTCTTGTTTGAGTAAAAAAATAACGCAAGTGGAAAATATCAGAAATAGCATAAATTGTGCTCAAAGAAATAAATAACTTTACGTGTATAGTTTCGTTTTCGCTGTTTTTTTTTGTTTCGTGTCGTCTCGAGAAGGAAAATTTTTGATTTCATTTCGATGTGAATTTTCTTTTCCGCTTTTGACGTGTTGTTGTCGAGTTAGGAACTCGACTTTCTTTCTATCGGTCACTGAAAGTAATGCTGAATCGGCCGAGTGATATTTCGAATTAATAAAGAGAAGTGAAAAGCACATTAAGGACACGAGATTGGTGAGTAGAAGATAAGACACGATGGGAGTGAATTTTTCCAACCTGTCATCGCAGGTCACGAGCGTTGCCAAAATAAAACTTTGAATAGACAACTTTTTCGTAGAGTTTGATAATATTTGATGGAATGAGGAAGTCAGGGAACACATCGAGACATAAATTCTAAAAATATTTTCTCATCAGTCTCATTCTCTTTGATTAAAACTTTTTTTAGACGAAGCATAATCGTCTTTCGTATGACTTCGCACCTCCCCCACAAACAACAGTCACAAAGTTCTCCCTTGTTATTAATGATCATTTCCTTGGCGCGTTGTCGATTCTACTTTGCATTCGGCTCGGTAGTTTTTTGGGTCAAAACCTCCTCTCTACAATTGGAAACGCTTCTGACACAAAACGGAAACAAATTTGCGTTTGATAAACTCGTTTAGTTCCTGAAACGATCCCCAAACAATATTTATATGGACGTCCTAGCAAAGCATTTGTGATTTATTGTTTTTCGTTTTCGGGCACATTTGAAATTGCAAATTTAATTTGTATTCAGTGGAAGAGCTCCGTGGTAGGGGCGACGCTCTGCTCATTTTAATCTGATATTGTCACATAAATAATCAATTTGAAAGTCTCAATTTTTCTTCAGGTTTATCAAGCAGTCACGATGCCTGTTCAGAAGACGAGCAACAACAAGATTTTATACGCTTTTCGAGTGAGTTTGTAGAGGAATCTTCAGCGACCTACTCAGATTTTAATCACAAACTTTCTTCATAGGGATTTATCGCTTTCGTTGCTTTCATCGACATTGCGACCGCACTTAGAAATTACGTAGAGCGAAGAAGCTTCATGTCGGGCAACGAAGAGTTCAGCGACGTTAAATTAATTGAAGGTAATTTAATTTGTCGCGAATAAATGATTTCTCCTAACTCGCAATTGTTCTATCTCCAGCGGATTACACAATATCAAGAGTGATGGGAGTGTATAGCATTTTAAAAGCACTGACTCTTATTCAAACGACTTTATACATTCATTTCAAAGGTAAACTGACTTTCTTTGAAGCTTTCGATGATTTATCGATTTCATTTTCCTCTTCACAGCTGTTGTTTACACCGGGTGCTTTTCACTTTTGATCACGATGATATTTTTCATGTCAGAGGCCTTATACTTTAGGTATTTATGCAGTTCAATCATTTAATCATGAGTCTCATTAACGGATGTTTTAGATCTACGACATGCAACTTCTATGTCGTGTTCCCTTTCATTCTAAACTCAATCACGCTTGCTGGACTTTATTATCTTCCTAAGAAAATGCGATTGTGGGAATCGATTCCTGAGATTGATGATGAGAACTCGGAACTGCTCAGAAAGATGGGAACATTTAAGAAAAGACGGCTGCAGTCAAAGCAGAAAAATAATTAATTATTTTCACAACAATTTCGAGTTAGTCTGCACCTTAAATGATTTTTTACTTCTCTCCACACGAACTTTAGACAAACTCTTCTTCTAGGGAATAAATAAAAGCTTTATTAACTTAACATCATCATTAAAATAAAAATACTGTCACAACCTTTTTCTAGAACTTTGATACTCTTAGGATTGAATGAACATTAGTGAGTCAAATAAAAGAAAACCGAATGAGAACGCTCTTCGCAATTTAAAGAAATTTTATTTATCAAACTTTTCGATCGATCTTTAAAAATTTCATATTCTTTACAGTTTCTTCGAGTTTTTGGTATTCTTCGAAGCCGAGATTTTTATGTCGATTTCTTATGTGTAACTTCATGTACTCTTTCTTAATGTTCTTGTAACTGCAGCCATCAACTGGACAATTCATTTCTACACTTCGATGGTATATCGTTATATGAGATGTTAGAATCGCCGAGGAGCCGTAAGCCTTATTGCAACCTTTGTACGGACATTTAAAGCTTTTATCTTTTATATGTGCTCTCGCCATGTGAAGATCAAGTCCTGTGGATCTGCTAAACGATCTGTCGCAGCCTGGTTCTTTACAAGTGTATTTCTTTCCTTCGTGGATGTGTTCGATGTGCATTCTAAGGAGTCTGCCCTTGCCAAATGTTTTTCCACACGAGCTGCACATAAAGTGATCTTTCTTAGTGTGCCGAGAAGTGGTATGAATATTTAAGTAATTGGCAGAGTAAAATATTTTATCGCAATATTGACATTTGTGTTCTATTCTTGCGTGTGAATTATCGAAATGAGCTTGCAGTCCATTTATCCAACGATAATCATTTCCGCAGAGGTGACAAGTAAATTTTTCTGGTGGTTTTTCTGAATGAATATCTCTTCTGTGTGCGTAAACCCTAACGAATGATTGAAACAGCCTTCCACAAAGATGACAAGGATACACTTTATCTCGTTGATCATTAGTGGCGTGCCTTGTCATGTGCCGACGAAGTCGAACTTTCATCCAGAATCCTACGCCACAGAAATCACAGAAAAATCTTGATCTATTATAATGCACATCGCTCATATGTTCTTTGAGATGACTTATGTGAAACTCCTTTTGACAAATTTTACAATTTGTTCTTGTTGCCTGACGAACGCCTTTAGTAGAATCCTTGAATTTATAGACTTTAACATTTGCGGCTTTTCTGGCAGGTCTGCGACGAGTTGAAACTGTTTCATTCGCTTGAGTTTCGTTCATATCTTCTGGGATCATTTCTTCAGGCTCTTCTTTTTTAATAACAACTTCCTCAAAGAAAATTGTGTTGTTCTCTTCACATTCTAACTTTACAATCACGTTCACGAAAGGCTGGAAGTCGTTTCTCAGTTGATCCTGTTTCTGAATAATTTGCGTCTTGTAAGATGAAATATCTTGAATTTTAATGAAGCATCTGTCGCAAAGTTTGTCTGATAAGTTACCAAAATATGGAAAAATCTAAAACAGAATGACTTAAGTTAAAATTCGGAATCGAAAGTTTGTTTATAATTTACATTTTCAGGAAAGATCTCAAATATTCGTTGTTCGATTTCTGTTGTGGCAACATTTTGCATTTCATGGTCGTCTAATGCTTCAATACACAATTTACACTTTGATCTGAAGCTTTTACTATCGAGTCCACTCAGATAACTCATTTTAAACGCGATTTTAGGTTTCTCACGGCTTAAATTGAATTTGCTTTTGTTGATCTGAATTCGCTTGGGGTCAATGACCTATAAACTTTTGAATTAAACGATCATTGAGTGAAAAAATAAAACTTATTAAATTGTTTCTATAAATCCACAAAATAGACAGAAAAGCATTTTCAATCTCAATCGAGTCAATATTTTTATTTAAGGAATGTTTTAAGTGCACTTTTGATTCAATGATATTTTGTGAATATATCACGGCAAATTGTGAATATATGATATTTGGCAAATTGAAAATAAATACTTTTAGTAAGAGTCAGGAACAGGAGCTGAAACAATCTTCAAAAACTCGGTGTAGTTGATTTCTCCATGAAGATTTCTCCTAACTTGAAATTGTTCTATCTCCAGAGGATTACACAATATCACGAGTGATGGGAGTGTATAGCATTTTAAAAGCACTGACTCTTATTCAAACGACTTTATACATTCATTTCAAAGGTAAACTGACTTTCTTTGAAGCTTTCGATAATTTATCGATTTCATTTTCCTGGATTGAATGAACATTAGTGAGTCAAATAAAAGAAAATCGAATGAGAACGCTCTTCGTAATTTAAAGAAATTTTATTAATCAAACTTTTTGATCGATCTTTAAAAATTTCATGTTTTTCACAGTTTCTTCGAGTTTTTGGTATTTTTCGAAGCCGAGATTTTTATGTCGATTTCTTATGTGTAACTTCATGTACTCTTTCCTAATGTTCTTGTAACTGCAGCCATCAACTGGACAATTCATTTCTACACTTCGATGGTATATCGTTATATGAGATGTTAGAATCGCCGAAGAGCCGTAAGCCTTATCGCAACCTTTGTACGGACATTTAAAGCTTTTATCTTTTATATGAGCTCTCGCCATGTGGAGAGCGAGACCTGTTGACCTGCTAAATGATCTGTCACAACCGGGTTCCTTACAAGTGTATTTCTTTCCTTCGTGGATGTGTTCGATGTGCATTCTTAGCAGTCTGCCCTTGCCAAATGTTTTTCCACACGAGCTGCACATGAAATGATCTTTCTTAATGTGCCGAGAAGTGGTATGATTCTTTAAATTAATAGCACAGTAAAATATTTTATCGCAGTAGTGACATTTGTGTTCAATTCTTGCATGTGAATTATCGAAATGATCTTGCAGTCCTCTTGCCCAACGATAGTTATTTCCGCAGAGGTGACAAGTAAATTTTTCTGGTGGTTTTTCTGAATGAAATTCTCTTCTGTGTGCGTAAACCCTAGTGAATGATTGAAACAGCCTTCCACAAAGATGACAAGGATACAGTTTATCTCGTTGATCATTAGTGCCGTGCCTTGTCATGTGCCGACGAAGTCGAACTTTCGTCCAGAATCCTACGCCACAGTAATCACAGAAAAACCTTGATTTATTATAATGCACAACGCTCATATGTTCTTTGATATGACTTATGTGAAACTCCTTTTGACAAATTTTACAATTTGTTCTTGTTGCCTGACGAACGCCTTTAGTAGAATCCTTGAATTTATAGACTTTAACATTTACAGCTTTTCTTGAAAGCCTGCGACGAGTCGAAACTGTTTCATTCGCTTGAGTTTCGTTCATATCTTCTGGGATCATTTCATCAGGCTCTTCTTTTTTAATAACAACTTCCTCAAAGAAAATTGTGTTGTTCTCTTCACATTCTAACTTTACAATCACGTTCACGAAAGGCTGGAAGTCGTTTCTCAGTTGATCCTGTTTCTGAATAATTTGCGTCTTGTAAGATGAAATATCCTGAATTTTTGTGAAGCATCTGTCGCACAGCTTATCTGATAGATTGCCAAATGGAAAAATCTAAAACAAAATGACTTAAGTTAAAATTCAGAATCGAAAGTTTGTTTATAATTTACATTTTCAGGAAAGATCTCAAATATTCGTTGTTCGATTTCTGTTGTGACAACATTTTGCATTTCATGGTCGTCTAATGCTTCAATACACAATTTACACTTTGATCTGAAGCTTTTACTATCGAGTCCACTCAGATAACTCATTTTAAACGCGATTTTAGGTTTCTCACGGCTTAAATTGAATTTGCTTTTGTTGATCTGAATTCGCTTGGGGCCAATGACCTGTAAACTTTTGAATTAAACGATCAAGAGGAAAACATTTAAACTTGTTAAATTGTTTCTTTAAATCCACAAAATAGACAGAAAAGCATTGTCAAGATTTAGTCGAATATTTTTAATTAAAAATTTTTATTTAAGGAATGTTTTAAGTGCACTTTTGATTCAATGATATTTTGTGATATCACGGCAAATTGAAAATAAATACTTTTAGTAATAGTCAGGAACAGGAGCTGAAACAATCTTCAAAAACTCGGTGTAGTTGATTTCTCCATGAAGATTGACGTTAGCTTCACGGAATATAGCCTGGATTTCTCTCTCGCTTAATTGTTCTCCCCAGTTTCCAAGAATTGACTTCAAAATTCTTGCGCTGATCTTTCCAGTTTTCTTCGTATCAAAAGACTTGAAAGCGTCAAGTATTTCATCCGGAAGTTTCTCAACTTTAGTGACAATTACATAAAAAAAAGAAAATTATTTAATAAAAAGTTGGCAACATCGCACAATTTTTGAATCTTTTATTTTACCTCTGGAATGAGCGTGAACGACTTCAAGGAAGTCCGAGAAGTTCATTTTGTTGTTATACTTCTTCATGTAAGCAGTAATTTCCTTGATCGTTGGCGAAAGTCCAAGGGATCGCATGATAACACACAATTCGTCAACACTTCGAATATAAATTGGATTCTCTTTACGATTTTTCGCGAACAGGAAAAACGCTTCCCTGAATCCATCAATGTCCTTCTCAGTAAAATGTTTTAAATGTTGCGACATGATTTGTCAGTAAAAATGTTAATGAAGAAAAAAATAAATGAAAATAAAACTTTGTAGCTGTAATCCAGGGGCGCGCACAGGTAAGCTATGACTCAATTCTTAAGAACCGCTACGCGCGATTTCTCGCGAGGGTGAATAACATTAAATCGCCGTTTAATTTCAGAAGCACTATTAAAGCAATTCAACGTTTATTTTTCTTTTCGTTCCTTTCTTGAAGGACGAATAACATCCTAAAAAACATTTAAAAAGAATTCAACGTCGACTAAAAGGTTTCAAGTATTTTGTGGCGTTTGATTTGTGGCAAGGCATTTAGTTTGGAATTTTGTCTTTTGGGCTAAAACTAATTATTCTTCGTCATATCACTTGAGTTTGTCCATCTCTAGATGCTTTTTGGCAAAACCAATTTGCGTTATCATTGTGTATTGTGCGCTTCCAAGGAGATCGTCAATTTCTGATGAATTGCTGGGCGTGAGGGTTGATGTCTTTTCAGGAAGCTAAAAGATAAATAAAGAATAAGATTTTCCTTCAAATTATTTCAAAGTAAAACTCACTCTTCGGGAAATTCTGTCAATCTCAGGTTTCAACTTAGGTATCGCTCCAGTCTTTCTAGCTTGTTCTTCTATTAATTTCATTCGTTCCTCGCGTTTCTGTTTTCTAATGTCGCCATAGAGTTTAATGTAATTTGACATCTTCATCTCGCTAAAGAGCTTCAAATCTTCAAGAGCATCTTTGTAAAATTGCGAACCTGGCTCGACATTGAAGGAATAAGGCGTAAGCTGTTCGCTTGGTCTATAAACAACGACTTGTTGCTTCGAGCTAAATGGCAATTCCGGTTCGTTGTACTCGAGCTCTGGAGAACGATTTATTACATCCGGCGATACTGTGTCGTGTTCTCGGTTGCATTCATTGCAAAACAATTCAAGTTTTTTGTGACATCGAATGCACTCAGCACTTGGCGTTGTTGTGCATGTCGAACATTTTGAATTATCGATTTTTGCTTTCGATGGAACGGCTTTGACTTGTCGAGGAGGCTTCGTCAAGGCGACAACATTTTGAGGCTCTACATTGCTGTCATCGAACGAATGATTCTTTGAGGAATAGTCATGATCCAACATCACGTCGCTAAAATATTTCTTGTAATTGAATAAATCTGAATCCACTTTTGCTGATTTACTAAAATATCTATAAACTTGATTGTTGCTATTTGTGATTGAAGAATTGTGCTTGCTGTCGTTGTAAGTTTCCTTCTCATTCTCTGACATAGAAATTCTCTCAACGATCTTATCAGCGAGAGGATCTTTCTGTAGTTTCATAGTTTCGATTTGTCTCTGCAGTCTCCTAAAAAGTAAATCAATAATTGTAAACGTTTTTGAAGTGAAACAAACACTTTAGACATTACTGTTCAAGAATCGTTTCTTCGCGCTTTCGTCGTTCAATGTCCTTGAGTTTTTTCATTTTCTGTTCCTCAATTTGGCGCTCTAGACTTTCTTGGTAAAGCTTTCGATTCTCTTCCTTTCGTTCACTTTCAATGCGATTTCGAACTTCTGCTGAGAATATAACGTCCATTGAAGGAGTTGATGACTCCGAAGACGTTGACACTTCAACATTTTCCTTTGATCGTCTAGCTCGCTGTTGATTTTTCGACTGCTTAGGCGAAGACCTTTTCAAACTTTTCATGTAATCTTCGTATTCCTGCGTCATTCGCTTACTTCTTTGAATTTCTTTCGAATTGTTATTGAGCGATGGAAAGTGTGAGTAGAAATCATCATTAATACTCATTGTTAAACAGTTAAATTATCAAAAAACTAAAAAATGTCGTGAAGGATTTGAAAAAGTAAACAAAAAACTGAATTTTATTTTCACCACGACAAAACTTACAAGGTGTCCCCGAAGTTCACCACTTCTTAAATTTTTTCATAAAAATTTGCGTCGAGGACGTGAATTTGGGTAATCAAGACATTCAAGATGATGGCAACCTTGCTCCGTCGTCTGCCAAAGGCACCAGCATCATTCAAGTGGTAAGAGAGACTTCCTTAAGTCGTTTGTTGTGTCAATTCAAAAACTTGTTAGATAATCTTTGTTGTTATTATTTTTAGGATTCAAAATACGGCTGCTTACTCGAGCAATACTAAATGGGAGGCACCAATTGTTGACAACTCTGTTATCCTGTCGGATCAAGAAGTCCAAGAACGCGAGAAATTGTCGCACTTGGTTTCACTTCCCAAGGAGGTAATTGCAACTTGAATCTCCTTAAATTTCTTAATTTCTAATACGGAATTTACTAATTTTAGAAAACATTGGCTTCAATTAACGGAGTTCCCGAGGAACATGTTAAAGAACGTCGTGTCCGTATCTTCATTCCACCAAAGAACGCAATGCAGAGTGGAACCAACAATATTCAATGTTGGAGAATGGAGTTCGACAACCGCGAACGCTGGGAGAATCCTTTGATGGGCTGGTCATCAAGCGGCGATCCCCTCTCTAACATGAATGTCGACTTTAACTCGAAGGAAGAAGCTATTGATTTATGCGAAAAGAATGGATGGCGTTGGTTTGTTTCATCTGAACCAAAGCCAAAGAAGGAACGCAACAAGAATTACGGTCTCAACTATTCTTGGGATAAACGTACTCGCGTCTCCACCAAGTAAAGAAGTTCCCTGTTATGTCGACTAGAAAAAGAAATCAAATCTTAATAAAATTGTCAGTGATCCTGAACCTGAGATTTAAAAGTGCTCTTCTGTAAATAATAAATGAAGAGCATGCATAACAAATCGCAAATTATCAATCAGGTGAAAACCCTTTTCAGTCGTAAAGGAGAAAAAACATGTGAAGACTCTCAAATCTCAGTTGAAACGATTCAGCTGATGCGAAGGAAAATACGACCACGAGAGAGTGAGAGAAGAGAAAGGAAAATTTTTAGGGAAAACTTCCCCTTCGCATTTTCAGTCTGCTTTCAACTCTTCGAAAGAGCAGTTTTGTGTTCAAGTCTCGGACGAACTCAGTTCAGTGATTGAAGAAAAGCTAACACAATCATATCTACTTAGAAACTTTACCAAATTTACAAGAACTCTTGAAGCTTTTACAACTTTCTAAAAGAATTTGTGACGACCAAACTTTACCCTCAAAATAATTCCAAACAATTCTTTTTTTGTTGGGCCAAGTTAAAATTAATTATTCAGGAAAATATTCGACAGTAAAGCGGAATTCAAAAAAAGGAAAAACTATGAGGAAGTCATCGTCGTTGCTGCTTGTGGATTAAAAAGCGAAAATGTGTGTACTTGTTCCGTGTATCGGAAATTAGTTTATCATAAAAAGTTCATCCCCTTTTGCAACGAAGCGTCTCCCTTCGCACTCGATACATGCGAGCATTTTCCAATTTTCAACATTAACCATCAGCGTGGTTCTTTGATGAAGAAAATTTTCCTTTACGCAGACTCCGCAAACATTTGAAAACAAATTATGCTCTGCTGCTAAAGACGAAGGGACATCACCGCACATTGTAACATTGCGAGTGCATTCCTTGAATTGAAAAGTGTAAACAGAAGACTCGAGACTAATTTTGTAAATTGATTTTCATCCCTTTTTCGACAGTGAGTGAGAGAGTGAAAATTCAATTAAAAATTCCATCATGAATCGACGAGACATCAAAAACAAAAATAAAATTGGGGACACAGGCGAAGGCAACGATAACGAGTTGCAACCACTGCAAGGCTTTACCGAAGGCGGCTTTAACACGAATGGATTGAGCACAAAGTTCGGTGAGTTAAACGTTGCAATTTGTTTCCCGACCTTGACAACACACATTGCAGAAACTTCGCAGTTCAGAATATAAACATGCAAGAGTCAAGAGTATTTTTAATTTCCATTTCGTTAAGAGTCCTTTTTCATAAACTACGGCACACAAGCCGATAAGATCATCTCGTAGAGTTTAGAGCGTTTCGTTGACACAACCGACACACTTTTCCATGCGCGTGCGCAGTAGTCGCCGCTCAACTCTCTCAAGAAGGAAAATATTGAGGGAAATTATCTCGGGGAAAATTCACACAGAGTTTCATCGAATCAACATAATCATTCCTTTCGGCGATGAACGAAAAAATTAATATTAAATGTTCGAAATCGCTGGTTTTCCGTTTCCTCAAAGTGTTTCTATTGAGCGACGTTAACGCACGAAAATCGAAGTTAAATGACGAACAGTAGAACAAAAGGTTATTCAGCAAACATTCTATAGAAGCTAAAAGTGAAAATTTTCCTGTTAAAAGGAACTGATTGCGCAAGAACGACTGTTTAGTTCGCAGGAAGAGGAAAAATTGTTAATTTTTTTGACAGTGAAATTTGCTTGATTGAACTTCCTTTTTCTACGGGAATGGCGTGCGGATATTGAAAGCATCTTGATGCAATTAAAAATATGTTCGTTAAAGACTTGTTTTCGTTGTGAGAAGGCGAAAGACTCTTCCTGCCTTCCATCGAGCGCTGCTCGGATAATAAAGGAAATTAGCAAATAATTAATTCATTCTGGCTGAGAATAGCCGAGAGAGGGGTGATTTCCCTTCTGATACTCCAGTGAAACTTTCTGTTGTCGGGCCGGGAAGGAGTGGTGGGATTTGGAGACGTGAGAGGATTAGAATGACTGAACAGGAGCTCGATGATGTTGCTTTCCTAACAGGTAGTCAGTCAGTCAGTGACATGAGAAGAAGGAAAAGACGCTTCGAGAATTATTAAAATTAAAAACTGAATTATTAAACATGAGAAACTTTTTTCCTCTTGCAGGAGCTGAGAACAGCAATGGAAGGCCGCCGAGAGATCGCAATGTCGCTGTTTGTTCGCAAAAGAGAGCTTTATGCGTCACTGCAACCGTCCTGGGTGCATTACTTGGAATCGCCCTTTTGATTGCCTATGCTGGTCCTCAGGATTGTCCATGCGCTGGTAAAATGCCGAAAGGTTACGTCGTCGACGGTTACAATGCCAGCGAGAAGTTTGAGCCCTACGCCACCAATGGACAAATGTTTCCGTGGCTTCTACCATTCTTACCATCCAACATTCGTCCAAATCGCTACACTATCCTCATCCACCCCAACTTAACGACCTTTGAAGTCAAAGGTGAGTGTGTTTCGACTTCACCGCGATTCGCTTTAACCCACTCATTCTTTGTTTAATAGGTCAAGTGTCCATTGAGTTTTATGTGGAGAAGGAAATGAGCTTTATTGTTTTGCACGCACAGAATCTTAATATCACAGAGAAAGTGAGTCAATGAGTCGAGAGACAATGAGATGATTTTATTAAAATTACCCTTGCAGGCACTCGTGGGTCCAAAAGGTTTCTCATTGAAGATTAATCGAATGCTCGAGTATCCTCCTCGGCAAATGATTTACATCGAGTTCCGTGACAAGTTAAGGAAGAAATCAAACTATTCGCTTAATCTCCGTTGGTACTCAAAGCTTAGTTCCGATCCTGAGGGATTTTATGTTGATGAATACGATGCAGATGGGAATAAAAAGTTGTTGGCAGCAACGATTCTCGGACCTGGCAAAGCGAGAAAAGCTTTTCCCTGTTTCGACGAGCCACACTTGAGAGCCAATTTTAAAATATCATTGTTCAGAGATCGATTCCATATCGGATTATCAAATTCGATTGTTCATGCGACAGACGATGTTGGTTTCTACATGGGAAAGAGTTTGGTAAGAAAATAAAAATATTTTTGAGACGAGAATTTTCTTCTTAAATATTTCTTCTCATTCAACAGTTGCGCGATGATTTCGTTGAGACGCCGCCACTCTCTCCTGACGCTATCTCTTGGGTCATCAGTGTCTTCAAACGAGAATTCTTGGAAAGTTCCTCTACATATCATGAAACTCCAACTTCAACAGCTATACCAATACAATCATTGACCAGCGCAACAAAAATCTCTGATAATTTAATCAGCAACGATAAACTTTTACGCCACAATATGTCGTCGATACTGAAGAAAGGTTTGAGCATTAAAATGGCGAACTTGAATCATGAAGAACACACGCAAGCTCCTGTCACGCAGAAGAGTGAAAGTTTAACGAAAGAAAGTGAAAGTCACTCAACCGCAGCGGAGGATGGCGCCATTAGATCAGCTCCGTCATACACTTTCTACGCGCCTGAAGATATTTTACCGAAAACAAAGTTCATCCTTCACATGTCGCGAGATATCTTGGAACATCTTCAGACGTGGCTTAACGTTCCGTATCCATTTTCAAAGCTTGATTTTGTCGCATTGCCATCGATTGAGGAAAATCTTCAAAGCTCATTGGGACTAATTTCATGCAAAACCTCGTTCCTAAGAGACGCCAACACTGTGACGTCGTATGAGAACCAAGGATCGGCCATTGAGATTTCCGAAGCGATATTAAAGCAATACTTTGGTGGATTAATTTCGCCGAAAACTTGGAAACAAAATTGGCTCTGGGATGGAACGATTCGTTACTTGAGTCGATTGGTATTGACGCCATTACAACCTTTATGGCAAATCGGCGAGAAATATTTATTGGAAACGAAACTGCGGGCATTAGACATCGACGTGCTTCAAGGTTGGGATAGCGTTTTGAACGGAACTGACGATATGGGCGAGAACAACGATTTCTATATCGATAAGTCTGCTGCAGTCCTCGAAGTTTTACACTCAGCAATGGGCGAAGAGAGCTTCCGTTTGTGCATGGGAACGTTCATCACAACTTACAAGTATATGACAGCCGAACCTAATGACTTATGGCAAATTTGCTCGAAGAAGGCGAACGGATCGAAGAACATTCGAGAGATGATGCATTTGTGGACTGTGCAATCAGGTTTTCCTCTTGTCGTGGTTCACAAGACAAACATGACAGTTTCAATCAATCAGAAACCTTTTAAACTAAGCGAGTTCTCTGCTGTTCATGAAGATCCATCATTCGACGATAATGTAACGGAAACGACGACACTCTCAACCACGACGACAACGCTTTCTCCAAAGGATGCGAAGAGGCGAGCAATGAAATGGACTTTCCCCATCCATTACATTACAAACAGTAAAGACGTCAAGGACACGGTTTGGATCGATTCGGTTGACTGTAAGTTAATAACTTTATTATCACAGCCAAGTGCTCATTAGTCTCTTTTATATTTTTAGCAAAAATTAACTTAAAGGAGAACGTCAAATGGATCAAGTTGAACTCTGAACAGAAAGGTTACTACCGAGTTCTGTACGACAAAGAAAACTGGGATGAGCTCAGCATCCAACTTCGTACGAATCATTCTGTGTTCACGCCTAAGGATCGAATGGGATTAATTTCTGATGCGTTCGCTCTCTGTCATGGAAATCTCTTAGACTGCAGTGTCACCCTCAATCTCACATCATATCTACCAAAGGAGAAGAACTGGGGACCGATGACCGTCGCACTTCGACAGTTCGAGAAATGGAGGAAGATCTTAAAATACACTGAATGTTATCTCCTCTTGACTGAGTACATGAAAACGATGCTGACCAAGTCTGTTGTTCAATTGGGATGGTCTGACACTGGCTCTGATGAACTTCGTCTCATTCGTCCACAAATCTTATTGGCTTCTGTCTTATGGGAACAGCCTGAATCGATTAAGGAAGCAAAGATGATACTGCAGTCGCATCTCTTCAACGCTACTGCAATTTCGCCTAATCTCCGAGAGGTAAGAAGTTTAAGAAGTTTTTTAAAACTTGCATTATATGAGATTTCATATTTGAAGGTAACATATGCTGGAGCTGTTCTCTCTGGTGACTTAATATTCTGGCAATATTGCTATGAACGGTACACTCAACTTCGTCGTGACAAGGATAATCTTGATGAGAGGATTGAACTGTTGAAGGCTCTCGGTGTGACGAAGGACGCTTGGTTGCAAAATCGATTACTAACTTATGTCATGACATTGCCATCAGCTGAAATCACGCCAACGTTAGAAGCTATCGCAAGCACGCCAACAGGTGAGAACAATTCATACGTAATAGAAAATGGAATATCTAATTCAAACTGATTTCAACAACAGGTGGTGCGATGGCATGTCGATTCCTGCAAGCAAAGTGGTTTGATCTTCAAAAGCGTTTCGGACGGGGAAGCATAAACTTCGCCAAAGTGATATCGGCAATAACGAAATATGGTGCAAACAAATTCGATTATGACGAGGTAATTGTAGAGAATTGTTGCTCTCTCGAATATTTAATCAATTTTTGCAATTTTCAGTTGAAATCGCTCGTTGATCGCTTCGGCGATGGGCCTGGAATGCAACTTTTAACGATGACACTTCGAACTGTAGCAGCAAACGTCGAGTGGATTAGCCGATCGCATAGCACAATTTATAATTGGGTAGAAGGAAATTACTCATAAGTTTAGTAAATTTGCCGAATTTTCTTAGTGAAAACAAAAAAGTGTTTCCGTTTAGTTTTCGTTCTTGAAATGAGATTTTCCATCTCATTTGACAGTTTGTGATGGAAAGTCTTTGGCCTTGTTCAAAATTGGTGTGCTTTTAAATGACGACATTTGAGTGGTGGAAGAAATATGTTCGATGTCATCAAAAAAAAAACTATTCATGAACGCTTCGCCAATTATACTTAATAATCAGTGACCTGGAGGTTGAAGAAGAAGTCTTGATAATGAATTTAAAATGAAGTCACTCCATGTCACTGCCATTTGCGCTTAGATAAACCAAATTTTATGATTACTCGCCAAAGCGTTTCTCATTCCGATTCGCAATCTATTTAGCCAGCATCTCTCTCCTTTTCGCAACTCTGACAAATACTTAATTTAAACGCTGTTAACTTTTAAACAATCTCATAAGCAACTCACGCATAATCTATCGACATGAAAATATTTTTTTAACTCTATACATCATAATCTCTAAAGGATAAAAGCTTAAACAAAACATGAACGAGTATTATTTCACTAATTATCGACAAATCACTTATTGCGTAAAACTGTTTTAGTGAGTTCAATGTAAATATCTAGTGCGTTCGTTTCCTATTTTTCGATTGCCTGATGAAAGTATTAAAAAGTGTGATCTTTGAAACGAGAGGAAAGTAAGAAAGAAGAAGAAGTGTTTTGCGATATTGTCATTTGTTAGTTCTGAATATTTTTAACATAAAACAAAAGGAAAACAATTAATCTGTCTCTATTCATCAATAATCAAGTGTAACGATTTTACGCGCATTTGTTACTCAATCAATTCACAGATAACTTAAAACTGGGTTTAATGATATTGCCGATTCCATGATTTGATGTACATAAATGTAAGATAAATGCAGAAAAATCCATTTTAACTAGTCCATAATCAAGGAAAGACTTTTTAGCTTTAGTTTCCAGTGATCTTCTTCCATTCCATTGTTTGTCCATCCTGAAACAAAACAAGAGAAAAGAAATTGCAATCTAAACGAATCAAAGGAAAGAATTATTATTTTAAAATTTATTTATTGAGAAGAGAGCATGACAATTTGAAAATTGGGTCCGTCACAAAAATGAATTTGAATTTCAACATCCATTTTAAGAAATTTCGAAGCGATTACCATTAATTCTAGATGTAACAACTGAAGTGAAATCATCCTTTTGTAAAATTAATATTTTCTAATAAAATCATTCAAATAAGTCAAATATTTCCTCTTTTTTTCGATCGGCTCGTGTTTGAATTTCTCGACAAATATTTTGTTATCGTCAGAAGACAATCGATGAAATATTTTTTTACAGAAGGAACAGTTAATGAAACCGTAAGTAAATGATTAGATCAAGACTAACAAACATCATAATTCCATGTCAATATTTGACCAAGCGCGACGCTTCTTCCAATCACTTCCCTCATTGTTTATTCACTTAATCATCAGCTTGGAGATTCCCATGAAATATTTTTGTTAGCAACAGCGCAGAAAAATATTTTTAGTAAAGTTCAATCTAAGATCCGTTTAGTCTGAAAATTATATTTGGAACGAAAGAATTAAATATTTCGTAAGTAACAAGTTGATATTCAGGTTATTCAATGATAAGAGAATTATCAGCTGTTCAGCGATAGCATTACAATCGAAATCTCAAGATTTCTTCCTTGATTCAACTTAGCAACTCTCTTGTTTTCAACAAGATTCAACACGTTCTGCAACCTCATTTCTATAACGACACTCGTTATAAGCAAAATGCTAAATTCCATCCAACGGGCAAAAATCCTAATAAAATATTGAACCACTTGTTGACGTAGATAGGAAGAAGTGCGACATCGAACCTCGTCCGGTTTTTTAATTTATTCCAACTTCATCTTTATGTTCATTTTTTTAGGGAAAACGCGTCGGCTTAAAATATTTTAAGCAAAAAAAAAATTATTAAAGAACGATTCCGGCACAATTGAAAATACCTGATTTCGCTTGTTCGAATAGTCCACAACTACACCCGCAACTTGGATCAATAAGCAGTTACTGTCACGGAAAGGAAATTACGTATTTTTAGGGCTTAATTGTCAAGTGTTAATAGTGGAACGTTCAAAAGAAGAAAATCGTTAGTTAACGTTATTTATAAAACAACCCAAACTTGCCTGATACTCCTTCACTGAAATATTAATTTCTTCGCATTCTCAATTAACCTTGACAGCGGCAACACCGCTTCTGACGTCATTTGAGTTTAATATGTTTATTTTTTATCGAATGAGTGAGGAAGATAGTCGTGTGCTTTAGAATACTTTGAAATATTTCGCTGAAATTTGAGGAAACAACGAAAGGATTTATTTGAACTGTTAACACGTTAGCAAAGAGGTTCGTGGCATGAATGATTTAAAAAACATGAAACAAAACGATGACACTTTTGTTGAACTCGATAAAAGGTTTTACGCATAACTTTAAGTTTTCAAGCGATTTTTTTTTCGCTTCGAACGAATACAAATGCAAGAATCATCATTATCACAAAAGCGAAAAACAGTTTTGTGATTTGAAGCGACGACTAATGTTTTAAAAATTATTTTAGAATTTTAATCGAGGACGACGACGACGAAGGAAGGATTTGAGTTGACAGAACTATTCCAAGGATTAAAATTAAAGTGAAGAATAAATTTATAAAATGCTGGAACTAGCAGACGATGATCTACTGCCAAGGATGAGTATGCTCCTATCTCCAAAACCAACAGACTACGATCCACCCTCACCTCCTCTAAAAAAGCCGGTAAGTCTTTCATTTAAACTAAAACACTACGAGGAAGCGTTTAAAAATTAATGAGCATTGCTATCGTATAAAACTGTGTTGAATAATTCGTCGTGATGATTCAGAATTCAGAGAAAACACGTTGCACAATTTCCCGCTTCGTTTTAAAAAAGAAAAACTGTTGAAAATATTTGTGAGAAATTTTCTGAAAGAAAATAAATTATTTTACGTAAATATTTCTTGTGACAATTACAAGGAGACACAAAATTTACGAATGATTCGTTAATTAAAAAACCGGAATCGCGGAAGATTGTTCGAGAATTCCGAAAATCGAATCAGGCAACCGCTGTCTGTCGATGGCAACTCAATCTTTCGAACATCGAGTGTAATTTCATAAATTTCGTCCTAGCAATCCAATTCCGCGAAAGCATCGCAATTAAATCATTTGTCGTAATACGCAATAAAAATCACGTTCGCATCTTTTCTTCGTCATTTACGGTCGACCCCACGATGACGATGACCGGTTGTTGTGAAACGCAAAACAAACGTAACGAAGAAGTCGAAGTATTTAATTTTAAATCGCACTTTAACTAAGTTTTCCGCGAAATAGATTCAGTTAAACGCGGAATTTTCACAAGGAAACACATGAAAAAGTTAAAGTCGAGTGGAAAAGTGAAATAGAAAATTAAGAATTGTGAAATACTTCGACAAAACAAGCTAAAAAAAATAATTTTGAGTCATCGAAAGGAATACATTACCCAGAAGTAAAGTGAAAAGTGTCGTAAGGAAATCAACAGTCAATGGACTCTTCAATGGGTTAGGGTGGGCGAAGTGCGAGGTATTGAGACCTTCACGAGCGTCATAAAGACTTAGACCGAAACGTAGATGTTGCTGTGTTTAGTGCTTTAATTAACTGTTTATTTGCTGATTTGGAAGAAGAAAGAGAATTTTTTACAACAACAAAAACAAACGAAAACAAAGACTGCTGCGAATTAGTTTTCTTTCTGCGATAGTGATTAAGAAGAAGTTGCTTAAAATATATCAACAAAGATGATCTCAAAAAAGGTTTTATACAGTGAGCAGTTGCTCCAACTAGTTTTAGCACTGAGCTTATTGCAAGTCGACCCAATAAATTACCTAGAATGGGGAGTCTCACGCATACACACGTCGGGTATCGGACCTTGGCAACTAGAAGTAGCACACACACCGTTCTCCGAATATCCGTACATGAATCGAAAGAATTACGTTCCTTTAATCGAAGATCTGGCGCGGTTGGACCGCGTACACCACAACCACGACGTGCAAGCTTATTTGCTCAATTTCGACAATGCACCTCCTTTTATGGCGAGCAGCAGTAGCAACAACAATTCAACCACTACTGCTACGAACAACTCCACTTCTACCTCATCCAGTACTGCCGAAAGTGATCGAAGTAATGCGTACAGCAGCAACAATGATGGTCCAACAGCAGCGGCTTTGAATCTTGTTAACCTCATTCAAGATCGGTTTCAAGAGCACGGTGGAAATGTCGATGACATCTTTCTTCAATCAGAAATCTTTTCGCATAACAACGCTGAGTCAATAATTGATCAGAATCTTGCAGATCTAAGAGACTATGATGAACATCAACTGCCGCACTTCTTGGCCGTGCCAACGAAGAATGAAGTTGCTGATCCATGGGACGAGTTTGTTGGATTGCGTGAAGGAACGTCGTCAGAAGAATCGAGTGAGAACCAAAGACTGTCAGGCAGAGAGATCAGCACCAACGGGACCAGAACACCACCAACTCAAACGTTATCTGCGATAATTGATTGGAATGATTATCTGCCATTCGTGAATGACACGGAATCGAAAGAAATGAAGAGAGAAGACGAAGAAGAAAAGAAGTTTGAGGCTGTTGTGGTTAAGAAAGAAGAGACTGATGACGTAGGCGAAGAAGACAATAGCAACGTTACATCAAACGTTGAACTGACGGTTGAGGTAAGTCACCGCTAAACGAATTAACATAAAGTCGAAAGAAAAAGCTGAATTGAAAAATATGGAAAATCGCCTTGTGAAATCGCTGTTCGACGTTTCGTCCGAAAAAGGGAAGCTCAGTGAAGCAGTGACACATTTAAGATCGCAATAAAAAAATATAAAACTTTTGCATGTCCTCAAAACACGGCTCACGACTCGCGTAAGTGAAAATGTCTCTCTCGTGCAATATTCGAATTGCCAAACGACATTCATCTAATGACAAATTGCGTTCTTGTTCCAAAAATGCAAGGTTTCTTGCACTCGACGACTCGGCAGATGCTCGCTCTCGTGTTGTTTGGACTGGTCGTGGAATATTTTACATCGAACGACATCAAGATTTCGCGAAAAGTTCTCTAGAAAATATTCTAAAAATAGAAAAATTCGCATTCGCTGCTTTCTGCGTTGCTCGCACTCATTAACGATGGGTTGAAACGGTGTGTGCACTTTCAATCCGAATTATATTTACATTAAACTGCACGAGAAGTTAAACCGATCGCTTTTTTTGTTTATAACATTTTTTACATTTCGCTCGCCTTTGCTTCGTTTCCCTCAGTCCGCTCTGCCAAGTTCAATGAATTCATAAGCGAAAAGAAGAAAACTTTTAATTTTTGTTTTTTCTTTGCTTTCGGCAATAACCGAGGGATCATTATTCGCTCGGAAAAAAGAGATAGATCGCGACAAAGAGGCGATGATGATGATGATGTGATTGTACTGGTGCGAACATCTGAAGTTTTGTCGAAGGTCAATGTTAAAAGATCGTTTACATCTATCGTCGCATCATCCTCCCACTTCTCTTTCTAGGATACAAAAAATTATTTTCATTCGTGCTCCAAACGAAGCCAACGAAGCGTCTGCATTAATTATAAGCGAAAGTTAATTTATTGCGATCGACGCATCTGTTTTTTTCGAGTCGTACCTTGTACGAATGTTTCCTTATATCGCGTTCGAAACACATTTCTTTCAAGTCGACCAAGCTTAAAATATTTGAAGATGAAATTCCCGAATTGGAAAAAGAAAAATGTAAATCGAAGTTGCGTTAGATTTCAAGAGCTTTTCGTATTCGCTATCACGACTTTTATTACAAACTTTACGAGTCGATCGTTTTCGTCGCGGAAGAGAGAACATTGAAAAAGCCGGCAACAACGTCGCACAGACGAAATCGATGATAAGTCGAAGAAACTCTTTGTTTCTCTCTTCCTTCAAAATTTCTTCTTAGAAAAATAAAAAGTTTACGTTCGTGTGACGAACGTGTGTCGCCATTGCCATTGTTTAATCTTTTTAAGAGCGATGCATGCTTGACTGATAACAAAAGGTTACATTGTACTTGAAGTATTCGATTATGACGATAACCGACTTGTCGGATGCGACTCGTTTCCTATCAATTCGCAAAACAAATCTCTCGCCAATTAGTTCGCTCAATTGACTATTTGATATCAATTAAATTTGTGATGAATATTGCTTTCTTGTCAATGTATTTATGTATCAATGATTCGGCTCCAGACAAGTCTCTCACTTGAGAATATTTCTTAAAAACCTCTTTCTGCTTTCCAGTGTCTTATCAACTTCTCAGAAAATTGGAAGCAAAGTCGTTTGTCGGTCGGCCAGAAACTTATGAAATAATCGAAGAATTCTTGAAATCCGCTCACGTGTTACGTCTTCGAGTTTCCTTGAACTTGAAATCTTTCCCTTTGTAATTTCTGGTTTGTCAGTTAATTGTCCAACGTGTGAAAAAAGCGACAAGAGGCTCGTTAAGTTGCGTGTAGTTTTTGTTTTTCGAAAAAGTTCACATAAAAATAGACAGACGAGCAACATGGCAATCGCAAATGTCGTCGATAAACACATTTTCAATGAGAATGTTCACCACTACTACTCGGTACGTCTAGAGATCTTGTAAATAATCAATTGAAACGATACTATCAACATATTAGGTGATCGTCAACTTATCAATCATACTCAGTTTCATGGCGAGTTTAAAGCGAGAGCAGCATGGAACTCTTCTCATGAGATTAAAACTTATTAAAAGCGAACGATTAATGATTTGACAAAAATCAGAGAGAAAAGTTTATTTTTCGTTGTTGAACTGTTTGACTTATTTTGATTACGATCACATCTGATGATCGTGGGGTGCGGAGTGAACGGTTTTAACATTCTGCTTTGTTTTGACAGCGTTTGATTGGTACAGAGATCTAATTTCGATCTTGGATGTCTGTCAGCGGATTGTGGCGATTTATTTTCAATTTGAGGCTCGTGCGATTCGACATTAAAGCTAATTTGTTGAAATTTTAATCCAATTTGTGATCACAAAGTCATCGAGCGACAAAAGAATCTTCGTCTGTGTTATATTTAAAGATCTTTGTTGGTGGCATTCATTTCACTTGCGACGACGCCTGCAAGTTCCTCTTACATTTTCGCTTTGAATTTCGTTTGATCTACGAGCTCTGGGGGTGATAAATGATGAGAAAACCTGTCAAAATATTTTGGTTTTTCATCATCAAAAAGAATGTCGATCGCTTTGCTCTCTCTCAGATCCTTTTCAATGAACTTTCTCCTTGCACAATAAAAGACGACGACAACAGATAATTCTCGTTCTTTCTTTCTACAAATTCTCGAATATGTCAATGCTTGAGGATCGTCGATGATAAATCGAGTGGAAGTTGCCACTATGCTGGGAACTTTCTTTAGAGAGTTCGACCTCGAGCCGCTATCTTTGAGGCAATTGTTGAATAACAAATTGATTTCTGATGGTCCTTAAAAGCCACAAAATGTTATCGGCTATTAATTATCTAAAAGAAACATTGTTCGGTTAGAGAGATTTATCGATTATTATTATTTCTCAACACGATGATTAATTGATGTCGCACAGGTTGATGAGGCAGGTCCGATTAAACTTAAACACAATAAAACTGAATTTTAAATGAAGAGGAAAATTATTCCAGAAACTATTCTTTACACTAGAAGTTCATTTATAATTTAAAAAATAACTATCGCGTTTCCTAGTTGAGTTAATTTATGTCAACATGTCACGAGAAAACTAATTCAACCATCGTCGCTGTAGTGCAAGCGTCGAGTAGATAGACTTCGAAAACGGCAACTTCGAAGAGAATTGTTTGTGTTAGTGGCAAAGCAATGAATCATCCCCACCGAACATAGCTCTTCTTCTTCTTCTGCTTGTGTTGTTGAAGGCGTTGCATGGAATGTTTCCGCCTTCTCCGGTACGATGTCCTGAAAACCATTTATCAGGAAGACACACGAGAAATGAATAATTTTTTTCGTAATAAATTATCCTTTTCCGTTCGTAATCATGAAAATGGATCGCTGACTTGAAGATAAATTATCAACGACTTTAAAAACTTTTCAAATTATCATAATTTCCGTCTTCCTCGTGAATTTCACAATAATGCGCAGAAGAATCGCCAGAATCGCCTGATGTTGAATTGCAAAGCTCATTAATATTTACAGTTCTCCTATCTTATCATCACGACATGCTTTTCGAAATGATAAGATTAAAATATACAGAAACTTTATTTCTCGACTTATTTCTTCCAAATCTCAAGAGGAAAAGTTCTTTCAGTCTGACTAGCTCTCAACTGGAGCAAATGTTGATTAATTTTCTTTTTTTCTATTTTGATATTGGCTAAAATAAATCAGGAAATGGACCTAATTGAAGTGCTGTGGAAGCAAGATGTCGACTTGGGCTATAATCCGATAATTCCAACGCTTAATCCCGGACAACAGAAGGAGAGCAGCTCTGAGGATGAGATCGAGAAGTTAAAGGCATTACTGGAGTTAAAGACAGATAAGGTAAAGTGCGATAAGCAAGTGGAAAACTGCCAGGATTTTTTCTAATGCGTTTTGCAGAAGAGATTATCCGTAAAGAAAATATCAATAAAGATTTATTTTCTATTCTTTCTATTTTAATGCTTTTTTAGAAGTCTGATGGTGACGAGAAAGATAAGAGCAACTCATTGGGCGATCCGTGGGCAGGTCTATCATACACGGTTGACACCGAAACAGGTGAGTCTACTACGAGTGAGAGATAGCCTTTTACGTTTGATAAAGATGAAGACGTAGCTTAAAAATAGAACGTGACGCTCTAACTAAAATTGAATATATTTTTATAAATGATCTTGACTCGGTGACAAAGGATTTCTAATAATAATGACGTTAAGCAGTGAAAGGACTCTCTGTGCTACCTGAAAATTTCTCCCTTCGTTATGAATATTTCATACTTTTCATACTTTTTGTCCAAACCCAAATAATGAAAAAATATCTCTCCATTGAAACTTCTCCAAGCTCTAACATTGATCACTCAAGATAAGAGCGAGCAACAACATGATGCAATGTAACAGCGTAAATTCCTCGTTCATGTTACATTTAATTGCTTCAAACATTCATTTTGAAAAAATCTCTCAACTCAACGTCAAAATATCATGTTCAACCTTTCAACAATTAAAAATACTTCAAGACTTAGTTTCGTTGGAAAAGTTTTTTGAAAAATGAATTTTATGTTTCGGGGCCCGGGAAGAAGCGAATTAAAATTACAGCATAGGCAATGGGTGGAAAGCCTGATATCCAATCTAGAAGCGAAGGAAGATGAAAAGAAAGAGGGAAAAAAAACATCAAAAAATGCGCGCTGTACTGTGCTGATCACAAGAAAGGGAACAACAATTTGGAATTTTCATTTATTGCAACGTAACTCTCGAGTCATTTTTCATCTCGAATGGATGGTTTTTAAATGAAAATGTGGAGGAAAAAACTGTAATGTGTTAGGAGCTTGCTATCGTCTCTCCATGCGTGAGCTGTCGGTTTGCTTTTTTTTTGCGTGTGTGTACGAGCTCACAAATCCATTTCTCAAACATCACAGAACGAAGCAGAGGAAAATCCTCGATTTAATTTGTATTAAGTGCCTTGGGTCGTACCATGCGATATCCTTTTTTTTGCGAGCGAAAGCACAATGTCGAGCAGTAAAGAAAGAAAATATTGTGTTCGTTTTTCGGGGGCCGTCCAAACGTCGCTGTTCTCGAATCCCTCGGACGATGAAAAAGAAATCCCAGAATCTCATTAACCGCAGAAACATTTTTTTTTTTCAAAGCGAAATGGCTGAAGTTGAATGCGAGGAGATGTAATGGAAGAAAAATAATTAATGATCCCTTCCACTGATGAAGAAAGGCGCACCAGAAAAAAAAATATTAATATTTTGATGAATTATATGGCGATGGGGATTAATTATACGACGGAGCGCCTCGGCTAGCGATTCAAAATGAATTCTGGCAATCAAGCAAACACAGTGGGATTGAAAATCGAAAACACGAAATGATTTCTTTAAAAGAAAAAATAATCTTTCATTGAATGTTCCAAAGATGGTAAAGATTAGCTGGAGAAGGAGATGAAAAGTTTATAATTAAATCGAGACCACAATATATTGACGCAGACGAAAGTAAACTGGATAATTAAAAGAATAAATATGATCAGGTCTCAACAAGCTTTCTCGAGATGCTTTCCTCGAGACTGAACTTGATTAAAGAATTTGTTGAAATAACAAGTGTGGAGATGCTTCAGTCTCAAATTTCCCAGAACATTCGTCACTGAAATGTTTATTTAAGGCCGTTCACCCAAATGTCGACTCGAGATCGTCCACTCGATGTCAACAAAGCAAAGCAACTCAAGATGAGACATTCTTTCCACGAACAATTGCTTGCCGAACAGATTTTCTAGTCGACAAGTTCACCTGAAGTGGAATTTCGAGTGGAACTACTTACTTTTGTCACCCAACATCCTTTAACCTGATCATCGCGTCATCGTCGCGTGTAATTTTGAAAATCATGAAAACTTTGCCAAAAAAAAAGTAAACGAGTGAAGAAACTTGATTCTGTCTACGAAAGGGAGACAGAATGAAGTTTCACTTTCGATGGTCGATGATGATTTTTTGTTATGCGCTGCATTAAACAAAATTAACAAATCATGATGAACGATCGAAATAATTGGTGAAGCGGGCGTTAGTGAATATCGAATCTATCCCAGACAGCCCTGAAACCATGTGCCGGAGCTTAACCATTACCATGGATAATTTTATGCGTACAGATTCCAAATGAATTAACAGAAATTTCTTTCTGCCGCCGGTGGCGCTTCTCAGCTCTCGTAAAACTTTCCTTCTTACCCCAGAGAACTTCTTTTGTATCGCTTTATCATCGTTTTTAAACATGTAGATTTTTATTCACTTTTTTTAAGCTTTGCCAGCAGATTTTCATAAAAGTCATCATGAGCGTGCGAGAGATCATACTTTACTATATTTTAAATACTTTAATACAGTTCGAGCCGCATAACTGTAGAATCATTTTCGTCTCGAAGATGTCTAGTGATGTTCAGCTCAAACTTTTTTTTGCCGCTTACCAATCAACTCGTCTTCCTCTTCGGCAGAATTTGCTGATGTTTAGAAGCGTAATGAAGCAACTTTTTTCGTCTGAATCATGGTACTTACTCTCTTTAATTCGGAAACTAACTAAACCTTCGAGTTTTTCAATCGCGAAAGCCCTGAACGAATTAAATTACTCAACAGACTCTTGAATTAAGCAAGTAATTTCGACTATTTCAATTCGATTGTATGTAAATAATGAAGGAAAAAAAGTTGAAAATCACTTTCATCCAACAGTTTCTTTAGTTGCTGAGCATCGGCGGTGAATCGATACTCGCTTATGTTGCCATTGTTGGTGGTAACTTCAGAGCTATCGGTTCAATCAAGCTCAATGTCAATAATTTGAAGAGTAACCGAAAATTAGCAGAGCTTTAGTTAAACAATATGCCGGGTTGGAGAGAAATTAGCAATCAAAATAACAGTTGCGAGTACAGTTTACAGATTCATTTGAAGCTTTCACTTGAAGACGATGAAAGACTTAAAAGGAACCGCGGATTTTGATTTCTCATAACAAAAGCGCTCAATCACACATTTCTCATAAGTAATTGGATACGAATCCAGCTGCGATTTATTTAATTACAGTTTGGAACTGGAGAGATCAGCCATTGCTCAGAAACAACTGTACGATCATTGTTCAGCTCCAAAAGACTCGCGCAATTTCCTTTCAAGACTCTTCCACTTATTTTTTAATTAAAATTTTAAGTTTCCATGTTTTGTTCGAAAGCGTCTTGCGGCGAGTTTTAATTGTTTTCTGAACAATCGCCTATCGTGTGCATCATCTTGGATGAGAAACGCTCCGTCTTAAGCTTCAAGCTGTGATTGTTGTTACGTCCGTCTGGACTATCTCTGAAGCCTTAAGCAATCAAGACGAATAACGCTCGGATTCTCGCGGTTGAACATTAATTAAACGTCTTCTCTTCCCTCCCTCGATGGTTTTTCATTTTTTCGGTTATCCATTTTATATAAAGCCATCATTTATCATCATCAGAGCTCCGACAATGCCATTGTGTTGATGTTGCTCTCATACAAGCCGTAATGGATATCATAGCTAATCTAAGCCGAAAATGATTTGCCAGTTGTGTTGGTACGGTGTGTGTGAACGAAGGAGAGAAGCGAGAAAGAAGAATCGAAACGATTGGTTCATGGCGCAACGCAAAGTTTCTTTTCGTCGTCCGCCTCTTTTCGATATTCCATAAGACGAGTCTTGTGTTTGATTTACGAGTATATTGCGCTGTGTCGTGTCGAGACAACAACAAGGGATATCATATTGTATGATTAGTTGTATTTCTCCTTCGAAAAAGCAGCAGCAGCAACAGCCAAGCCCATTTTGTTGAACGTGCGTTCGCTTGTATGCGTTACGAGAGACTCTGATCGAAACTTTTTATGCTTTTTATGAGTTTTTTTGTTGGTCTTCAGTATTAGTTCGATTCATGTTACGAGTGGAAGTGCTTTTCTGAAGACGCGCGATCTCAAAAAGTGCAGGAGGATACAAAGAAAGCCCCCACTTGATAATATCAAAAAAAGACTTTTGTGAAAAGCCTCGGAAAATAGGTTTTCATTGCTGTGAAGAAAACTGTGGCGTAACGATTGGCATGCAAAGTAGTGGCGAACAAAATCGAGCAGTGTAATGAAAAGCCTTGCGGGATAAGGATATTTTATTGAAGGATAATCATAATGATTCGTGGAAAATTCTTGTGGTGAAGAGTCATTATTACGACGTAGAATTGTGCAAGCCAAAGCTGCTTTATGCAACATCAGCATTAATTAGACGAATTTCCTGATCATCCGGTGTTTTGAAAATTATCGATTTGACTTCTCGAAAGCAGACGAAACAACTTTTTAGAGATTCATTGCCAAAAGAAGAAGTGAATAGAACTTAAATCTTGTGTCATAAAGTAAAGTTAAGTGAAAAGTCAATTGCTACGATCTCTTATCGTTAAGATTACTATTTAATGGAAAGACAATTGCGAAAGCGAAAAGGAATAAACTGAAATAAGGTAAAATTAACTTTAAAACTCTTTCTTTCTATGCTCACAAACTTAAGCCGTGAAATTGCAATTGAAAATTAATCGCTTCGCCCATAAATAATTTCCCATGAAATTCTATAAAATAGTCGAGAAATATGTCCCATGGGTGCAGACTTCATCCGCAAAGCAATCAAAATGAACGACTTCGAATGAAAAGTCATTAAGTTTCCATTGTGACAAGAATCGGTAACAACTCAATTCCCTCGAGGGACTCAAAAGAAAAAAAGGTTTCCATTTTATTGAAGTTTTGAAAAATGGAAAACTTTAATGTAATCATTATGCTTCCATTATTTGCAATGGAATATTCAGTCCTCTCCCTTCAAGCTGAGCCTGATTTTATAGTCCAGTTCATTAATCATAAATTTATGAATGCTCTACCTACACAAGACAAGGCATTCCATCGGGCCCAGAGAAAAGGTGGCATCGAAATGCTTTATTCAAATGCTTTTTCAAACGATCATTAGTCATAGAAATATTGACACTTTTATGATTATGCTTCGTGCTTCAAGCTGAACCGACAGGAGAGTTTCTTGTCCCTTTTCCGAGAAAAATATGAATTCACCTCAAAAGTTTCAGCTAAAAGTTAATTAATTATTTCTGAGGTGGAACTCGACTCACAATCGCAAGTCGAGTTGAAACGATTTTGAATTTTGTAACATGATCGTAATGTTGAAGTATCTTTTGAGAGAAACTGAAAACCTCGAAGTCAAGCTGATCATCGATAGATGAAGAGTTCAAAGTAGAGAAGCGGTCTTTTTGATTCTTCTTTACTCTTCCATATACTTCCATCTACCAGACATCGACAGTCAGATAAAATGTATCTTTGCGCGCTGTCTTTTCATTCCTTCTCTCGGTCTGTCTTTCTTTTATTCAATCAAACAGACAAGTTGAGGTTTGCAGATAGCATCGCCTAATACACATTATTTTCCTAATAATAAGTTCGGGTCTTTCCATTGGAGATGCCAATGTCAGCACGTTCGTCGATCTCTGGTTCCTTGATTCAAATCTGCAATCTTAACTTTATCTATTTGCTTCAACGATATCAATCTAGAAGCTTTAATAAAGCTTTCTTGCTAATGTAGAATTAAGCCAACGGATACGACTTATCGACTCACGACTCTCATCACTCGAAAAGTCTTAAAATGATTATGAATTCAAAGACAACTTCCAGCACGTTCTTCTCAATTCAAGCAACAATCGACAATCTCAATTCTTTCGCGTCTTCGATTTCTTCTTATTAATCAACAAAAAAATGCCGAGACGGCCACGACGAGAGATCATGACGGAAAAAAATAAAAGTTTTATTGAAGACGGAAAAAATAAAAGCACAAACATTCCATACGCGCTTTGAAGACGGAATGGAATTTGTAATCGATTATGAAGCAATGTTCGATGATTGGGAGATCTCGTCACTCACAATCGCCCTGTGAATAAAAGTTTGATATGAGAGACCTGCAACGAATGATATTTTTCGCCTGTGATGTGTCGACGAAGATGATTGAGTGTTCTCTTATAAGCGATCAACTCGTAACAACTTTTAATCGATCGCTTTAATGTGGGAAAGTCTGAGCAATATTGTTTCGACTGTCGGGGATATTTGATGTTAATGTTTAATTAACTTTCGGCCGCTTGGGTCAATAGTCAATAACACGAACTCACTGACAGCAATTGTCGTGGGTGAGTTCTCGCTCGACCCTTTAAATAGCTAAGTTGAGAGCTGTCAGAGCATTGAACGAATGTCGGCAAAGGTGAAATGTTAATTCTTTTGTCAACCCCTGAACACGATAGTCGTCTACCACAATTGCATAATTTTATAGAAAATGGTGGCTTGGCTTCAATGCGTTCTCATGAACAATCGAACTTTTGTAGGATGCTTCAGTCGCGATCCAACGAAAATATTTTTCTTTCATTCAACGCTTTCCAGCCCAAAAGTCCCTGAAGATCAATAAATAAAAATTGTATTTAAATACAATTGAAATAACAGTCGACAGTGAGAAGAAATATAAATGAAACTTCATTATACGAAACGAAACACGACGCGTCTGGAACAAAACACACAAAATGGCTGTTTCGATTTTTTGATGGCAAGAAACTCCATGGAAGAGAAAAAAAATTGAACAAAATATTTTTTTTTTGTTAACACATCGCGCGGCGTGTTTTCGTTTCTACTTTTTCATTATATACGATTCTCGAAACTCCGGCGCGGTTTGATGGCAACAATAAGAAAACAACGCGAAGATGGCAGCGAAGGGAGAGACGGAAAGAATTCTTTTTACAAATTATTCAAAGTTAAAACCTCCCGACATTTTTATCACGATTCTCGGTTTCTTTTTCGATTAAACTTCAATAACATTTCTCGTTGTTATTTTTCATTGTCTTCACGGGTTGAAACTGAAAGGAAAAGGGGCAAGTTGTCTATTGCGCAACATTCTCTCAAAGAACTTTTTTTGTTCACTATCGTCACAGCCAATAATAAATTTTTTCGAGTCAAAATCATTGTCACGTCAAACTGTCTTCATCTGTCAAACGAAAAGAGTCAACTTTTTGTTAAACTTCAATCTTAAATTTTGAATTGAAATTCGCCAGGTGAATACATTCTCCAGGCTGGGGAAGAGAGCAGTGGTAATGAGTTGGATAACTTGTTATTGGAAGAAGCATTGCAATTGGTCGGCATCAATGATTTGAACGTAAGCATAGAAAGGAAACCTGTGGCGTGCAATTTTCCCTCAATTGTTCGATTGTTAACTTTTTTCTTCTTTCACTTCATTAGGATAACAAAAAAGATCAAGACAAATTAGACGAAGCCGCCAAAGTACTAAAAGAAGAAAACAGCAGCGGAGAGACAACAGAAGATCTTGAAGCGATTCTTGAGAATAATTTGAAACAGGATGATTTCGATTTCGATTTGAACTCACCACTGTCGATTCTTCTTGACGATACCGACGATTTGGATTTACTGAACGAAATGATGATCCAACCGTCATCCACACATTTCCAACACCCACGCCAGCCCAACCAAAATTATGCGCACTGCGTCAACGGCTATCGACCGAATAGTTACCAGGTAAGTCGAAAAGTCAAACTGTGGATCGTAAAAGGATTAAGAATCCTTTCTTCCTCTAACAAATTACTCAGAAAGCAATCCGTCACGGACTTAATCGAATGAGTAAATGCAAAGAAAAGCAAACTGATTGCGGCTTAGCTACCTGTTTTCATGTTGTTCCTCTTGTTGATTCTTGTGAAACACTTTGAAGCCACAAACTGTCATCATTCCCTTTTCGGTTTCTGCTTACACAAGCTAGTTGTGTCCTTTTATTGTCGCTTTGAGTGACAGCATCGGAACACAGGTACACACGGCTGTAGAGTCCCGGAAGGCTCTCGCCAGCATAAACACGAGGCAAGCAAACTCCGACAGATTAAAAGTCACGTTAAATTTTCTGACGACGTCAAATTTGTGTCTTGTTGTTTGAGGTAAACATGAGAATGATCCTTTGGGCGTGATACGCGTTCTGCGTTTGTCGCGTGATTTACTTTGCTCAAACTTATCGTGTTTACCGTTATGGTCAAAAGCACAAAAACAGCAACGTCAGAAGCGAGAAGGAAAAATGTAAATCATCATGAATCGGATACAATTTTACAACAATCCCGAATGAACGCTGCTCGACTCCGAAGAAATTTAATTAAGAAATTGGAAGTTGTGTAATGGTGACCTGTTAATTTTCAACTCCTCAGTCTCCGTCTTCCTCTTTTTTCTATTGCGACTTCTCGTGTTCGTCTGTGAGTTGGAAAAGACTTTCTCATAATTGTTTTCGGATGTGATTTTGATTTATATTTGGCTGACGCGTTTCGTTTTCAATGTCAAAACCTGGGAATTGAGTCATGAACATTGTCACAGCCGTTGATGAATTTATCTTCAATAATTTGTTTCTCTCCAGCGTCGACCTAAAACGTAAATTGCTTAATCAAGATTCTAGTTTTCTTAGTCGAAGAAGAAGAATAACTTCCAGGTAAAATCACTTAAGTTGAACGAGAGAACGAAGAAGAAGCTTCTTAAAAATTTGTTAAAGTAAACATCGCTCTGTAGATTCATCGTAACTTCTTTCAATAATTACACCTTCTCCTTCTTCATCTGTTGCTTCTTTAGTCCAAGAAAGGATACACGGATGAGAGGTTCGTCTTATTACGAACCAAAGAAATAAACACTTCAACTGAAGAGTGTAAAGAAATTTCTTTTAATTTTGCTGCCACTCTTGAGAACTGCAGCGACCTGTAATTTCGATCAATCTCCAAGCACTACCTTTAAAAATTTCTTTTGCAATAAAATCTCATTAAAAGTTAATGTTGTCATAGGAATTGCGCATTTTACGGTTCGAACTACAAAGCGTGAAACTGCAACATCACTTCTTGGTGTTGATGGGTTGCAATTTAATCGATGCACTTTTCTTTCGCCTTTTTTTCTTCTCTTTAACGATCCGCGCCTTGAATCGCGACGGCTGTCAATTTTTTCATTAAAAATTCAAATCGCTTTTGACAGCGGGGAAGGAAATTTTCAGAAAAAATAATGACTCGCTTGTAATTTCCAATTCCTTCATTTCTTTTCTGCTTTCGAACGCTTCGAATATGTCGGTCTCCTCCGTTCCATGCAATCAAACTCACTCATTGCTGTGGCTCTGCGCGACTAAAGCTCCACAACAACGTTTTTCAATTGTCTCGATTGTGCTTCGAGAAATAACAATTTTTGAGACCCATAATCATCATCATGAAGTCTGTCGTTTGAGTCTGTAATTATTCATTAAAAGAGACTTAAAAGTTTTGACTTAAAACAGTGAACGGTCGATTAGTTCGCATCGAAAGTTTAAGTCGCAAACAATTTTATTTTTTTGTCGCTTGAAAGAAAACAAAATGAAAATTATTTTCGAGGGAAATTAAATTTCTATTTCACTATCAAGTCGATTGCGTAAAAGAATTCTGAGTAATTTGTTGTGAAGGTGGAAAGGACAAAATATAGCTTCGAGTCAATGAATGCAAACTTTTAAAAAGTTCGATTGAATTAAAAAACGATCACAACGAGTATTGTAAATCACATGTTGGCAGGCCGAGTCCGGAAGTATTCTTAGCAAGACAAAATAAAATAAAAATAATGAACTGTTTCAAGAGCTGAGAGCTGAAGCTCTAACAAAACGCACATACGTTGAATTGTATACAATTTCAAACTTCAATCAGTCATTATTATTATTTTTCGGCTGACCTGGGACCTTGAGTCGCTCAAATTAATAGATACATGCATTCTGGGGGGCTCTATGCTATTATTAATTAATTACATAACGAATCCACATGTGCGATACTTCATGTGCGACTGATTCTTTTGCTATCCGCTCTCGACAATCGTCGCGACCTTTAAATCGTCGAGTCCAAAAAAGAGCAAGACATCAAGCAGTCGATTCTAGAAGAGTTTCCTCATTAAGTTTTATCATTCGAAATTCTAGGGCCGCGTTCCGTTAAGTCGGGCAGTATCAATGGAGCAGCGCTGGCAAGATTTAGTCGGCACTTTGCTGCCGTTCCCAACTCCAATGGGAATGAGCGATATGTCATCTCATGCAGCTCATTATCCTCCACACTATTCGTATCAGGTGAGTTCGAAAATTATATTATCCAAGTTTGGAAGTAAACTGAAGAAGATTCCTTTCCAGCCGAGTGGAGCAATGTCACAGCACAACCAATTCAGCCATCACCACCACCATTCACATCCTGCAGTCTTACACAATGCATCGCTTGCTGAAATTGCATCGCAACCAGCATCGTCGCATCATTACAGCTCCAATCTTGGTTCAGCCGTCGCATCTAGCATGCATTTAACAAATTCGACTTCAGAAACTGATGCTGGAAACAATTCAGCTTACAAAATGGAACACGACATGATGTTCTTTTCGGTGAGACTCACTTAATAATTTTCCGTTTGCCGTCGCTAAAATATTTATTTTCTGTTTCTCCTCAAGCAGCAAACAAATCCCAATGAATTGAATCACACCGCCGATTTGAATTCAATCTTCAATGATGACGATTTCATGGAAATGACGGGAGAGGGTAAGTCGACTTTTCTTTATCTTAAAATATTTCGTCATTGAGTTGATTGCGTGAAGTCTCTTATCGTATAAATGAAAATGTTAGTGAATAAACTATTTTTGCACTGCGGCTTTTATCTTATCGCTTAGGCTTCTTTATACTTTTATCACGATGTCGCAATTGTGTATTGGATTCATTGCTGTTTTCGTAAGAGAGAATTCGAGTCAAGGAAGGAGGTTCAAGTCATGGGACTTTGTAAAGAAAAAATGGGTTTTCTTATCAAATGTCCTTGTTTGTCATAAATTAACAAGTTTGCTCTTGTTTATGGGATATCCGCTTGATATCGCGTCTTTTGATGCAACCATGATATTCAAGTAAAGTTTTATTTCTCACAATTGTGTGAAGTCATTATCGCGCGATAGACGTTGCTCGGCCGGAAAATAGAACTTTATCGCATTTTGCGTGAAACAGAAAATAAGCTGATAAGATATTGAGAGTCGAGAAAAACAAGAAATGTTTACTGATACATCATCGCGGTTTAAGTTAAAGAAAAGAAGTTAGAAGGTGAACTTCACACTATTAAAGTTCACACACAAGTCTACTGATAAGAACTATTTGATTGCGCTAAGTTAATGCTAATAAACGCACTGCAATGAGGTGGTTATCGACTTTGTTTCATTCATAGAAATGACTCCTAAAGACTGGTGTGAATTCAAGTTGAGAATTATAAAGTTTATACGCTCTAGACGTGTCTAAGAAAATATTCAAGTCAACACTCGAGCAAAAAAAAAGTTTTTTTGATTTTTTTAAAAACGAAGTTTTGTCGAGTCACTTAAACGCGAGTAATTGTTCAAATAGTGCGGACTTGTTGATTGTCTCTATTCGGGGCTGGAAATTGGTTAAATTTTTAATCATTTGAAATTGGCAAACGCTGTCAAAGATTGCAGCAAAGAAGAAACCGCCATTGAGATGTGTTGGAAAGTTTATCAAAGTCGAGCGATGAGGGTAAAAGAAAATGGAAGTTAATTTATGACCTGGCCCGCTCGAAGTACAATTAGGAGTGAAGTGTGTTGGTAGAGAAAGAGTGTGTATGTGTTCGAATGAATACTGCGCTCTCGCTCAAATAAAAAGTGAAATTAATTAGCATAGCACTTGGAGAAGATCCGAGAATTCGCCTTTAATTTGACTATCAAATAACAAATGACTCAGCAGTTATTTCTGCTTCAATCGTTTGCTTGTAAAGAGAAATTCAAGTGCTTTGTGGCGAGTAATTCATCGCACAAGTTTGTGAATAAGTTCAATTAAACCAGACGAGCTCTTACGTGTGATAATAGGTTTAACTGTACATAAAAGAACAATATAAGACTTGATTGCACAATGTTATCAACGTTCACACTGTTAGGTACGAATGCGGTTTTTCTCTCGCACACTCAATGATGAATAATCTTCCAATCTCATTCATGACAAAACTAAAACTATTTTCTTATCAAAGTAGGAATGTACACTATGCGAATGCTTGACCAAAATGGAACAAATGCTTCGGCCAATGCGCAGTTAAATCAACTGCCGCTCTTGGGCAATCACATGCAAACAAACTTGTCATCAGGTATCGGCTCGTCAGCCAGTTCCTCACAGCATCATGCTTCGGGTGATCGTTTGGATGCATCAAGTGACAGCGCTGTCAGTTCGATGGGATCAGAGCGTGTCGCTTCTTTGTCAGATGGAGAATGGAATGAAGCTGGAAGTGACTCAGCTCAAGAATATCATTCGTAAGTTAAAAAATTAAAAAAAAAATTATAAAAACTTTTAACCATTTCTTTATACAGACGCAAATTCATCGGTCCATATGATTACCGTTTCAACAACAGCAGAATGATGGATGCCAATCGTCAGCCTGTCGCCCAGAAGAAGCATCAAATGTACGGAAAACGTTTTGCCCACGAATCAACAGTTTTGCCCCCACCATCATTGCATCCGCACTCAACACTTGGCGCTGAATTGTCATCGATCCCGAATGTGCCATTGAAGTATGAACCGTATGAGCCATATGCTGTCGCTTCCAATAATTTGGAAGGAGCTGCTGCGTCATCTTCGGTCATCAAACCACCAGCATCGCTCATGGAGTCGGAAATGAAATATTCTTATTCAATTGACTTTCCACACAATCGCCACTTGAAGAGCGGAAGCAGCAACGGCTTGGCTTCTCATGAATTGATTAATCATAATCACACTTACACGATGCCACATCCAGGTCCATTGAATGGAAATGGAGCAACGCCGCGACCACAAACCCGCGACAAAAAGGTTAAGAAACCCGAAGACGAGCACTTGACCCGTGACGAGAAGCGCGCTCGTGCATTGCACATTCCGATTTCAGTAAGTTTTCCCGTAAGCATTATAAGGTTTTGCGAATAAGGCTCCACTCAAATTCAATTTATTTTGAGCTTTATTACGAGACCTGGTTCTAAATTTTACGCAACGTCAAGTAACCTTTTCTGAAATTATGTTTCTAACAATAGAATTTTTCTTTCCACCAGGTTCAAGATATTATCAATTTGCCGATGGATGAATTCAACGAACGGTTATCCAAATACGATTTGAGCGAAAACCAATTGTCGTTGATTCGCGACATTCGTCGACGTGGAAAGAACAAGGTTGCAGCCCAAAACTGTCGCAAACGAAAGCTCGATCAAATCATCTCGTTGGCCGATGAAGTAAAAGATATGAAGATGCGCAAAGAGCGTTTCCTTCGTGAACGTGATTTGGTTTTGAGTGAGCGTCGTCGTGTGAAGGAAAAATTCGCAATGCTTTACCGTCACGTCTTCTCAAGCTTGCGCGACACTGATGGCAATCCCTACAATCAAAACCATTACAGTCTTCAGCAAGCAGCCGATGGATCCGTCGTGCTCGTGCCATCTTCTCGAACAACAGAACACAACTCGACCGAAAATGCAAATGCCCACGGTTCAGGATCATCGCGTAACAACGGGCACTCAGGATCAAACAGCAACTCGACCAACTTCAAATAAATACGACATTGAAATATCGAAGAAAATATTTTTGAGTTACTTTTATCGTGTGAGCGCAATTGCGTAAATAAAACAACACACAAAGATAATTTTTTCTGAGAGATTTTCTTCACTGACGAAAGAAGAAAAATCAAAAAATGAATTCGTCTCAGGAAAATCATGAAAATTTATTGAACATTTTGTTGTTTAAATGTTGCTCTGCTGAGGCACAATCGCGATGTCGGTCGAGTGAAAAGACGCTTTGTGATTGTGTCTCAGCAGCGAAATCACTGAGAATGGAGGATCATTCAATATTTATCTGGAATATTACACTGTAACCAAAACTTTCTTATCTGCCGACCTGGAAGCTTGAGCGACAATGTCCTCGAGACTCCTGATTTGCTGTAAGAGAGCTTGGACTCAACTAATGCTGTACATAACGAACGTTTATCTACACTTAGTTTCAACTATTTTCTAAGAAGTTGAGAACAATTTTTTCTTCTGAAGATATTAAAAGTTTCTTTACTGTGCGAACGCTGGCTAAAGCATTTAATATCAAGGTGATAAAAAAGGGAATTCATTTGAACTAAACAGTTTATGGAAGAAATCTTGTTAATTTTAAACAAAAGAGTTTTTTTTTGCAATCTTATTTGTTAACCTTAAGCGTTCGTTTTCTTTCGGAAAAGCCCGTACTTTGTAAGATGATTTTTAAGTGTAAATAACAATTGATAAGGTATTAAGATGATTTCAATTAAACGCTTTAAGTTGTTTCGTAAGTCTACTGGAATACACAAAAACGAAATATTTGGGAAAAGATAAACCATTTTTTAAGTCGTCTTGCTTTGCAATAATCTTACAACTCTTAATCATTCAAGAAAAAAAATGAAAAAAAAAATCTGCAGAATATATTGGAACAACGTGTTTAAAGTGGAAAAGAAGGAAATTATTGAGGATGGAAAATAAAGTTGAATTACAGAGAAATGAAAGATGTTTTATTAATTATATTTTCAGGAATTTTTAATGACACATTCACTCGATGTACGAGATTTAGAACAGAAAGATAAAGAAAGAAACTTCTTCATCAATTTTTTTGATTTTATGAAAAGCGCAAACGAAGGATTCTGGAGTTGAAACTTAATCGTCTTTGGATTGGCTTTTGTTGTATGAATTATTTCAGAAAGAATTGATCAAAGTGACGGATCCCAGTCGGCGATGCCTCGCTTTTTCATGATAAGCTTTCTGCTATCATGAGTTGAACAATTGATGATTGGAAAGTCAATTTCAAAAATGGCCTTCATGATATCAAAATCAGGCACGTTGATTTCACGTCCATCCAAACAAAGATAATCAAGTTTGTGCCCAGATATTTTGATAGCGAGAATGATTTCTTCGTCAATTTCAAATTTATCGAAGTCCAAGCTGAGATGGCTGAGCTTCTGATGATTGTGCAAAATCTCATTCAGGTCGCTGGACAAGAAGTTCTTCAGCGTCGACAACATAATTCTTTCTAGATTCGGACAGGCATTGGCAAGTTTCAGAAGAGATTTGCTGTTTTCTGTTTGTATGTCGATAACATTTGTTATCACCAGTTGTTTGAGTGATTCGTGAGTAAAGTCGTCTCTGATCTCAAGCATAACTTCAGAAACTTCAAAATTCATGACTTCCAGAATAATTGATTGGAGCAACGGAAAATTCTCAAGAACAATGCCTACGACTCTAAGCGATGGATAAATTATCTCGATACTTTGAAGGCTTTTTAAATTTCGTCCCATTTCAATAATTATTGCATCAGAAATTGGCGCTAATCGGAACAGAGTAATTTTCTCGAGCTGATGTAAGCATTTTATCAAACTCAGTTCGAACCTGAAGAGATGATTGTACTCGTGCAATTCGCGACATTCCATACGAAATTCCTTCAGTTTTGATAGTTTACGTAGCGACTTAATTGCTTCGGCGGAGACATTATCGACACGTGTTCGAAGGACTTCTAAATGCTTTAGCTGACAAACCGCCGAAAAACCGTCATCGTCAACAAAAGAATGTCCAAAACTAAGCAAGCGGAGATTCGGCTGATTGTTGATAACAGAAATAAAGTTGTCACTAGATCTCATTTTGAGATGCTCCAGTTGAAGATGATCGAAGTTGATGTTGTCGTTTTCAAAGATCTCAAGTTTCTTGATATTCGATTGCCGATTGAAAAAGTTTTGGAAGTGAATTGCAACTGAAGAATCAAATGTAAAATCCAACTCAGTCAAGATATCTTGAGGAATGCTGTCGAGAACAAACGACGAATCAAAGCAACAATTATATATTGAAAGTTTCTTCAGCTTTCTCAAATCCGTTTCATGAAATGAAAGTCTGCTCTCGGCACTCGTGGTAAAGATAAAGTTTTGCAAGAATAATTCTTCGACTCTTGGAATCAGCTTCAGCAAAGCAATTAAATGATTGTCGGTCAGCTTCGTCCATTCGCTTTGTATTGATTTCCATATTTTGAATTGCTTGATGCGATCCCCAAAAGTTTTTACGACAATTTCAATTCTTGAGAGACTTGACACGGCTTGATAACCTGTTAAATCGAGAGTAAGATTGCGAACTTTCCGTTTCGATGCTGTGATGGACCTGAAGATCTCATCGTTGCATATCTGAAAGTTAAGACAACATTTAGTTTGTAAAGCAAGAGTTAATAAGTCACTTACTTGATCATAAGTAATTTCAATTTGATTTTTATCCTTTTCCAGTTCACAAATTGCTTCATAGAATCTCTGACAAACCAAACTAGCATTCAATCTATCGCCAATGTCTACGAACTTGAGAACATTCTCCAAGCATACATCAGGAAGGCAAAGAATAGAAAGCTTCTCGTCTGACATATTAAACAAAAATTACCAAAAATGTGAAATGAAAATAAGGAAACGAAATTAAAAAGGTAAACAAAATCGACAATTGAACTCCTTTTAGTCGAATATTCTCGAAAATAAGGTGAAATCCTTAACATAATGTTTTCATGTAGTAGCATATGTTGATAAATATCTTTCTATGTAGAACAGTTTTCAAATAGCCTCTGAGTGAGCGAGATATTCGCGTTTTAAAATTAATATTTTATAACCGTCCGATCCAAGACACAATATATTTCAAAAAATTTATTTTATTTCAAGTTGTGTCTTGAATCTTGCCATTCGACAAAGCAGAAAAGTCATTCTGCTTAAAAACCTTGGAAATTGTAAATAAACAGTGAAATATTTTAAATTAAAGAGTGAAATTACGGAAACGAGCAATGTCGCATCGAACTGGGATCAAATGTAATTTCTTTTTCTATGAAATATTCTCTAAAGTTGTGCAAAGAAATCTTTTTCTCGGATATCACGAAACTTTCAAGTTTATACTACTTCTTGATTACATTATAGCGCTGTGTTAATGAAATAAAAAAGTTCTTATCGTTGATTGCTTCGACAGTCAATTCTTATCGTCAGATATCCGTGTGCAGTCATCAACACAAAAATATTTCATGTGAATCAGCATAGAAAGTTACTTTTGTTGTTGTGGTCTCCTCTCAGAACTTGAAAATAATTAAACCGGAAATTTTAATGACTCCGATCATTGTGATAAAAACAATGGAATGATAAATTGACACCAAAGCTTGGGGGAGAAGTTTTGGTTGCGCAACAAATTTTTGTTCCACTTGAGAGTCGATTGAAACTAATCATGTGGAACATCTTGCTGATGTATTTGAGTTAATTCGTTTCTCCTCTTTTATCTTCACAGCTAATGCCGAGCTTTTGAAGTTCTTCGGAAAGTGTAAAGACGGCAAGACGCGGCTTGTGAAAGTTTCCATTGAAAACGGTAATTATTTTGTTAATTGGATGATCCGAGATTATTAGCTAACACAAATGACATTGTTTCCACAGAGGAATTGACATTAGTGAGTCATAGAGATGTGAAGAAAGACTGGGAAAAGGATTTTGATAAGCTGATTCAACCGGAGCTCGAGCAAGATGTCCCGTGTTACATTCTTTATCGTCTCGACACAAAAAATACAGAAGGCGGATACTCGTGGATGCTTATCAGTTGGATCCCCGATATATCAACAATCAGACAGAAGATGATTTACGCTTCAACAAAGAGCACTTTGAAACTGGAATTCGGAGGTTCATACTTGAAGGAAGAATATCATGCGACGACTCCAGAAGAAATCACCTTTGCTGGCTATCAGAAAAACAAATTATCAATGGCAGCGCCAACACCATTGACTCAGCGAGAAGAAGAAATTAATGAGCTGCGTCGCTCAGAAATTAAAACAGATGTCGGAGTTGATACGCGCCATCAAACGTTGAGCGGAATCAATTGTCCCATCACAGATGCTGCTCTTCAAGCTCTTCACGATCTCAAACGAGGCAGTTACAATTATCTACAGTTCAAAATTGATCTGGATCGAGAAGAAATTCATATCGTCAAAGCAGATAATTTAGATGTTCACAAACTAAGTGCTCAAGTCCCAAACGATCACGCTCGCTTCCATATCTTCCTTTTTAAACACTCGTACGATGGAGACTGGCAAGAAAGCTTCGTTTTTATCTAC
Source organism: Smittia aterrima (assembly GCA_033063855.1). Taxonomy (NCBI): domain Eukaryota; kingdom Metazoa; phylum Arthropoda; class Insecta; order Diptera; family Chironomidae; genus Smittia; species Smittia aterrima. Next base: position 6,934,202 of record CP093830.1, read on the forward strand.
AGCATGCCGGGATACAATTGTTCAGTCAAGGAACGAATGATGTATTCATCATCGAAAGCTCCATTCTTAGACACAATTCAAAATCTCGGGCTGGAGATCACGAAAAAGCTTGAAATCGATGATGCATCGGAACTTTCCGAAGACAATCTTATTGACGAGATCCACCCCAAGAAAATGCTTCACAAGACTCAGTTTGCCAAACCAGCCCCACCAAGCAAAAATCGAGGACCACGGAGATTAATCAAGTAAAGTTCATTGAATATCGCTCACGCATCACTGCAAATTTTAATCAAATTGAAGTTTTTCTAGTTTAATCCTTCTAGTTTACTCTTTTAAATTCAAAGTTTTATTTATTATGATTGAATGTAGCAAATTGAGTATTTTATTCTTATTTTTTGGAAAAATGAAAGAGTTGGCACCAACGAATGATTGACAATCGCAATCGAAAAAAAAACATCAAATCAAATATGAAAATCGCATTTTACTGTTTTATAAGAGTTTTAATTGAATAAAAAAAATGTGGAGACAGAAGTTTTCATCAAAATTATTTATTCTACATTTATATTTATTCAACATTCTATTTTGCAGCTTTAGGCTCATCTGGTAAAAGATTCTTGATATCGTTCTTACCCATACCAACTTTTCCATCATGACTTTTTATTAAATCATCGTCGTGTTCTGTTCCTTCGATAGATTGTTTAAAATTATCGTTGATTGCATCATCACGTTGAGCTCGCCATTTGTACTGCCAGTAACGCGCTTCTTCCATTGTCATTCCTGTTGATTTTAGAATAAATAGCGAAACTCCTCCGGCAACCGCACCTAAGCCTCCGCCAATTAATCCACCAGCAAACATTCCGCGGAGACCCATGTTGAACTTGTACATTGATCCAGTAATAGCTCCTGCAGCGACATACTCAACAATTGAAGACTTGCCGCGATATACAGCGATTGAGGTTGTGATTGCACTAAAATAATAAAATGTTTTAAATAAAGTTTAATAGAAGTTTAATTCCTTACGTGTAAGATGTTGTGAACAACGCTAGTCTCCATCCAAATCGAAATGCATTTTTAGCAAATCCCATCGTGACTTGATCTTGAAGTTTTCTTTTAGCTTCGAGATGATGGTGAAATGCTGTAGCTTGATTTCTGTCCATGAAATCAATGTATGACTTTCGCGAGCCTAAGAATCCTCCATACACAGCTCCTTGAATAAGATTTTGATGTAAATAAAGTGAGAATTTCAGCTGAAAACCTACCAAGAAATCCTCCAAGGAAAGAAGCTTGATAAACCGAGTTCAACTCAGTTGACATTCTTCCAAACTCACTGTAAATATAAAGTTAGTTCTCACAAAAGAAATCTTTCGGTTTCAAAAGTCTTACTCAGTTGACCACATTCTTACAATTCGATCCATTCCAGTTTCGCCGGTGTTGTCCATGTCCGGTATTTTGAAACCTGAAGTCGAGTCATGATCGATTGCTCGATCCAAGCTAGGACCAAATGCCAGTAACGCAGGAGCTCTAAAGAGCTTCGAAATCATTTTTATATTTTTCACCGAGATAAACAAAGTCGAGCAGATTCCAACTGGAATTATAAAGTTTGTTTAAGTTACAGGGGTCTTCGACTGGTAGAGAGTGAAAAATATTCTCTACAGAAACAAAACTTTAAATTACACAAAGATGGACGGACTGTTCAAGAAAACGATGAGTTATCTCAATTCAGAAGTTGTTACTCAAGATGAATTTGTTGGAAGAGTCGTGGAAGTGGCATCGATAAAGCTGAAAATACTCAGGAAAATCGCTGAGGGTGAGAAGAGAATTTCTCCAAGTCTTTGTTGTTATCTTGGAAAAGCCCACGATATTTGACATTGAAGAGATAAGAGAACTGTGGGCGGACGTACAAAACAAATAAGCCACGCAATTTCTCTCGCTTATCTTGTTTGTTTCAACCCCAAGTGAAACTTTCTTTTCAAAACTTATGAATGAGATGAAGTTCTATTGAAACAGACAATTGATGAGTCACTAAAAGATCTGTTTTGTTTAATTCATTTTAGGCGGATTTGCGATTGTTTACGTAGCAAGAGACATTGACAGTGGAACTGATTACGCTTTAAAGCGACTCTTTGGCTCCGATAAGGATGAATGCAACAACATCATCAAAGAAATCAACATTCACAAGCAAATCTCGGGACATCCTAACATTGTCAAGTTCGTCACAGCGTCGTTCATCGACAGAACTCAAAACAGTGGTCGAGCTGAATATTTACTGGTCACTGAGCTTTGTAAAGGTGGATCGCTTTATGATTGTCTCGATCAACCAATGGAGCCACAAACTGTACTCAAAATCATTTATCAAGCGACAAAAGCTGTCGCGCATTTACATTCACAAAACATCAATCATCGTGATATTAAAGTTGAGAACTTCTTGATTGGATCTGATGGACTTTTAAAACTTTGCGACTTTGGATCAGCAACTCTAGAGTCTCACGCTCCTGATCTAACATGGTCCACACAGCAACGTAACAATTTAGAAGAACTTCTTCAGAAATTTACGACTCCAATGTATCGAGCACCTGAACAGTTGGATACATGGAATAACTATCCGATTGGGACGAAGACAGATGTGTGGGCGTTAGGTTGCATTCTCTTCTGTTTATGTTACAAGAAGCATCCATTCGAGGATGGTGCGAAACTAAGAATCATCAATGGCAATTACAGCATTCCAAGCGATTCCCGATTCGTTTGCTTTAACGATGTCATCAAAGGATGTTTCGTTGTCGATCCGAATGGAAGATTCGATGTTTCGATGGTTCTTGAACGTCTCGGAGCTATTTCAGAGACTAAAGGTTGGTCTCTCAGAGGTGAACTGGAGATAGTTGGAAAACCTTTGACTTCGCCATTGACAGAAATTCCAAATCCAAGTCCTTCACATGCTAATGCGCCTTCCCGACCTCCGCCGCCCAGGCCATCTATTCCAGTTAATCCAGTTCAACAAAAGCCCGAAATTAGACAACCCCATGCTCCTTCACCTCCCCAAAGTCAAGTTTCTGGAGGACAACAAGCAGGAAGTGGATTGTTTTCATCTTTCAAAGGAGGCGCCGGAAGTTTTCTTAAAAATCTGAAAGATACTTCTTCGAAAGTTATGCAAACAGTTCAACAGACAATGGCACGAACTGATCTTGACGTAAGCTTCATTACACAACGTATTATTGTCATGCCGTGTCCTACTGAAGGTCTGGAATCCGCATACAAAACAAATCACATCGAAGATGTCAAAATGTATTTGGAGCAACGTCATCATTTATCGAAAGTCAGTGTTTACAACTTAGGCCCACGATGTTCTCGTTTGCCTCCTCCCGTTCGAACCGTCGAATGTGGTTTCATTTATCAACCATCTTCACCGAAGGCTCCTTCACTAACCCACATGTACTCTCTTGCTGAAGATATGTATGGATTCTTGATGAGCGATCCAAAAGCAGTTATCATTGTTCAAAGCCCTGATAGTGGCCGTGCTACTGCTGCAACGATGGTTTGTGCTTTAATGGTTTACGCTCAACTCGTGCAAGAGCCTGAAGATGCATTGCAAATGTTTGCTGTCAAGCGCATTCCACCGAATATGAGACCATCAGAGCTCAGATATTTATATTACACAGCCGATATTGTTCGTTCTCATTTACCGCACTACAAGCCGATTACACTGGTTTCAACTAACTTCAGCCCTGTTCCCAGAATGACAAAAGCAAGAGACGGTTGTCGACTCTACATAGAAGTGGTTGCTAATGATCGTGTTGTTGTTAGCACTCTTCAGGATTATGAACGCATGAGGTGAGATTTAAAATTTTAATCCATTGACACGCTTTTTACATTTTGTAAACCTTTTAGGCTTTATCATGCTTCCGAAGGGAAAATAAATCTTCCACTGAACATCACGGTCTGTGGGGACATCACAATTACTCTTTACCACGCTCGTAACGCAATGGCAGGCATGGGAAGAACTCAAGGTTTAAAGATTTGTCAGCTTCAATTCCACAGTGGTTTCATTCCCGAAGAGGAAACTCTTTTGTCCTTCAATCGTTCAGAGCTCGATGATGTTCCTGATGTCGAACACGTTCCAAATAGCTTTAATCTCAGCTTGTCTGTGTTTGTCGGAGATGATGAGAGAGCTCCAGTGTCTCAACCACCTTGGATCACTTCCAAGAGCTCACAGAGAGATCCAAAAATATTATTTGCATCACAACTTGAATACGATGAGAATGTGGATAATTTTAGTGAGTTTGATTGAGTGACAATTTTATGAATAATTCATAATGCTTTTCTATTTTAGTTTCAAAGCCAAGTGTCAATAATAACTCAGGCTCTCACATCCCGCCGCCAAGACCAGCCCCTCCAATAGTTCATCACACTCAACTTGTTGATCAGAGCGAGTACAGAGATGACTCTCCAGATTCACCAGAAATTGAAGAACCAGAACCTACTCCTCCTGCAGCTGAGTTCGACTTCCTGAATTTGGGAAGTGATAAACCTCCTGTTCCTGAACCACCGAAGATTTCAAAAGTTAAGGAGCCAAGCTTCGATTTACTCGGAGGATTTGATAGCAACTTCAGCGATCCATTCCCAGATTTAGTTGGCAGTGCAATGAATAAGCCAACAGTTCCAATTCAAGTTACTAACACCAATAATGGACTAGATGATCTCTTCGGTTCATTGCCACAATCATCAGCTCCTACAATAGTCCCTAGTAAATCGAGCAGTGATTTAAACGGATTAAATCTCAATTTTAACAACATGGGATCAACTTCTGCTGCTCCAAAGCAAGCTGAGGAAGTTAACAAAGATCCTTTTGCTGACTTGACAAAGGGATTACATCCAGACTGGAGTGGAACGTCTACAAAAACAGCTCCAAGCCCAATGGGAACGCAATATTCAACACCAGTTCATCAATTCGGAGTTAATACTTCGTCTTCCGCATCTGCGTCACCTAAAAATAATCCATCGACGCCAATCCATCAAATGAAAAGTCCAATTGATCCGCGTCCTGATTACAGTCGCTCTCATTTCCAAGAACAGCAACCACAAGGATCTGCTCCAAAATCTAAATCAGCAGACATATTCGGAGACATTCTCGGGTCGCAAGGATATTCTTTCGGAAGTAAAACAAATCAAGGACCGAAGACAATTAACGACATGAGAAAAGTTGAGCTATCACAGACAATGGATCCAGAGAGATTGAAAGTGATGGAATGGGTGAGTTTTAATTTCAAAACCGAGGAGAATGTCATCTTGACAATTAATTATTTCAGACGGAAGGAAAGACAGGAAACATTCGTGCTCTGTTATGTTCGGTTCACACAATTTTATGGGCTGATGCGAAGTGGAAGCCTTGCGAAATGTCAACATTGATGACAGCAAACGAAGTAAAGAAGGCGTATCGTCGCTGCTGTCTTGCCGTTCATCCTGATAAGGTTTGTTGACTCATTTAATTTCGAGTGATAATTCAGTGGAATATTTATTATTTGTAGCACACTGGATTGGAACATGAAAACCTTGCAAAGCTAATCTTCATGGAGCTCAACAATGCATTTTCCGACTTTGAGAACGACGCATCAAAGCAGAATTTATTTTAAACGGCGACTTTTAGTTAGACTTTTGCCTATTGCTCAAGCTGATGAGATTGATTCGCTTATTTTCTCGTATACAATTAGTCTATTACTTCCTTCCTTACCACGAAAATTTCCCCGTAACTAACAAAAAATGAATCAATCTGTGATTTGAGTTGATTTAAAGCTTAGTAAAAGTTTAAAAAGAAAGACCTGAGTCTGTGTGCTTTGCAATTCGAGTCCACAAAGTTCAGAAGTCTATAAAATGTGAGCTCGGAGCAGTGTTTATAGAAATATTTATTGTTGATTCAACCCCTATCTGTATTTAATCCTATTATGAGAGCAAAGGAAAAGTCATTCCGGAAACGAAAGCAAATTTAAATGTATTTAAGGAAAATTCCAAAATATATCGAGATGAGAAGTTACATGAAAAAAAAACTGAAATTTAATTTTTCAATTCCCCTCATCATGCTATGATCGCGGATATATGTTGAGATATATCGCAGTATTAGTGAGTTATGCGCTATATTCCGCGCACGATAGTTTCCTCTTAATCTCAGTTTTTATTATTTTTTTTGTGTTAATAGTCGAGTCAGTCCTTTCGCGCATAATTTCACTCCAATTGTTATCGCAGAAAATAATCAAACTCGAGGATTGTGCGGTAGTCGTGAAGGAACTGCGAAATAATTGACATTTTAAAGCGAGAAATATTTCCCTTGAATCACCAAGAATTTTTTGTTGTTCAATTGTGAATTTTCGAAAATAGGAGCTAAAGGACGATCAAAAGGCATCGCAAACATAGTAAACGGATCTGATCGACAATTTCCTACACGAATTGGATAATCTTCGATATTACAACGGCGGTTTTCGTGTGAAATTTGTTTGTGAAAAATTTGGAATGGACGTCGAGAAGAAAAAGTGAAATGAGAAATTGAAATCTTTTTATGTGTGTTGCTGGTATTTTAAAACAGAGGAAAATTTAGCTGTGAAAATTGAATAATTTTGTGCTTCAAAGTTGCATAAATGCTTCGTGGCCTTAGCAGAGAAATTCTTGTGTGATTAAGCAAATGCTTCTGATAAGAAAGAGAGAAAAAGAAAAATATGAAAGTGTATTAAAAGGCAGCTAAAGAAGTGAAATATTTTGAGTGAAAAAGAAAATCAGGGTCGCAAATCGCAGTGCCTTCGACGTTGATCCGCTGGAATTTCAAGGATCACTTTGCGAGAATTAGAGAATATTTCTCATCCTTGAAGAACATTGCAATCAACACTTTCGCGATTCACAAAACGAAGAGCGTAGTAACAACAAAAAGATTTATTTAAAAATAGAAATTCGGTAAGTTCTTTAACTTGAAACTCTCTTCGAGATGAAAGATAATGATCGGCGAGTTCCTTATCTTAAGCTTCTTCTTTTTGCATTGGAATGTCGGTCGTTGCGCGAGGATTATTTACAATGTCGTGAATATTCTGTACAAATCGCGAGACATTGAGGCCTCTCCGACAGCTGAAAGTCTAAAATATTCTCGGAAAATTCATAAAATCACGGACGAGATCTCGAGCCAACGGTGCCGAAGCTCTGACAGAAATATTTCTTTTTTTTTGCCATATGAAATGACTACACACATGCATCTACTCGTAAAGAGACGTGTAGAGAGTCAAACAACAAGAAAATCTACACATTCTCACATCCATTCGCTTTAAACAAAAAAAAAACTCTTTTCACATTTTTCTTTTTTCGAGAATTGCAAGCGCGCTTTAATTTTTCTTAGGAAAATCTCTTGACTTTTAATGTTTCTTTATTTTCGTCTTTATCGTTGTCATTAAAAAAATCTCGTCCGAGAGAGGTCGAGTGGAATTTCCTGCGGATGCAATCTCAAGCATCAATCGCATGATTAAAAGTAAATTCTTAGCTGGAGGGAAATTTTTCGTGAACGAAATCCGAGCAGAAGGAGAGAAAAAAAAATGAAAATCTGTGAGGAATGTTTCGTAAAAAAAAGTTGAAATTCCATTGGAAATTCTTCGACAGTTTCTTTTCTTCTTCTTCTCTTCGCTTATTTTTAGATTTTCGGGTTGCACAGAGCGATGTTTGTTTATTTATTTACAATTATCGCGTGTGTATTGAGAGCATATTTTATTAGCCAATTTTTCGTGTTCACGTCGAGGTTGGAAATTCCTTTCTCAAGATGTTCAATTGTAAACCGTGCCGCGTCCCCGTCTCGATAATGTTCATTCGATATATTATAAATCCCACCCGCGCAAAATGTCAAGCGAGTAATATTTTTTTAAAGAGAAACTTAAAATTGCATAAATGTGATTGAGTGTGAAAGAATGCGGCTTTGCAATTCGCTTTTCATGCAAATGTTTGTGATCGTATGACAAACACAGAAGAAAGAGATCACCGAAGGTTAAAGGCACTGTGCGTTGTCTCACGTAAAATTGCGTAAATCGCGAGTGCTAGATTGTAGTTTATGCCTTCAAGGTGTCGAGCAAGGAGCGCGCGAATTATTCCGTGAAGTAATCAGTCGAAGTTCCGTCAGGCGACAAGACACTGATTACACATTCTCTGGCCTTTTGTGAACTGAGTGAACAGATCTTTCACTCAGATTGATTGATGGATTTTGATTTCTTCCTCTTCTTGCCTCCGATCGATAACATGCTCTTTTTATGATATATTGAAATACATTCCTTTTTCTTCTCTCCTCTATGAATTTCCATTGATCCGATGGCGGGACTCAAAATGACGGATGAAGAAGAAAGATCATTTTAAAAATTTATTATTGAAATTCTTCTGATTATCACTCGCGTGTTTGATAGGATTAACATTTTTCAAGCCTCGCTTCCTTCGTCAAAGAGATTTTCTTACCCATATCAAATTACGCTTCTGCTTGAGCTCTCTTATTGGAATGTCCATGGACATCTCGAAATAACAAGATTGAGTGATGAAGCTCCGTCGATCACCTAATAAGGCTCCATTGGGCTCGCTCGTAGCTTAAAGTGCGAGGTTAAGCAATCGCGATTGAGAAAACCGTAAAAAGATTAATGGGAAGAATGCAAAGCGAACTGCGTCGACGACGATCAAACGCTCTTCCGCATTTTTCAAATATATTTATTTTTATTAGCGCTTAGGCTTCGACGGTAAATGAATTGAGAAACGATCGCCGTATTTTTTATATCGAAACATCGCTTCGTTTATATGATCGCTTACAAGTTGTGCAAGGCAAAGAAATATGTTCCTTAGAGAACGATAGAACTTTTCTGATGCTGCTGCTGTTGTAATTAAAAGCACATGTAAGACTTCTCAAAGACATTAAACGTCTCTTGCATCGCTTTGCCTTCTTTACGGGCAATTAAACGATCTTCTCCGCTCTCTCGTCGGAGCTATGTCAGGAATGTTCTTTATCAACGCGCAATGGAAAATATTTTACATTTTTGTTCGCTTCCTCCCCACAATTCGCATCGCGACTAATTTCTAAAATAAACAGCCTCAGAAAAATTGATCTTCGCCCCAGCAGCAACAGCAGCAGCTACGGTACAAAAGAGAAGAAAATTCTTTCCTCGTGCGATGATAAATTTCGCACATAAAAATAATGATGAAGCACACATCGCATTTAATGAAAGAAGATGAAGAGAAAAATTATTAATTGCAATAACAACTGTGAAAATATTCTTCTCTCTCGAGCCGCTTCGACGTGAAAAATCTTTTCTTGTGCCCATCGCTCGCAACATTTCAGACGATTTCCCCCTTTTTCCTTCGCGCTCTTCGCGCTTTCATCAATCAACAAATGAAAACATGTGTGATTTGTTCTACCAAAAAGAAAAGCTTCTTCTTGACAACTCTCGTTTCTCTCGAGCAGCAAAGATCGAAGAGAAACCGCCGTGTCTTTCGCAACAATTCGCTGCTTTTTGCTAACTCGCGACATTCGGCGATAAAAAAAACTCGACCACTGTTGCCAGAGAAATATTTCCTTAGAAACAACGTGCGCAGCGAAAATTTAAAATTTCCACCAATTTTTCATTGGAACATAAACAAACGCTTTTCTCCGATCGAGAAAATAGAATTTTCTTGTCGAAAAATCGCCATGAAACTGGTTTTAAATGGACGCTGTCGTCGATCTTCTCACGTATTTGCGGAACAAACCCGATGTTGTTTAAAGAGGGACGGAGATGGGAAGATAAGAAATAAGAAGCAAACTCTTTAAATTTGCATTCCAAATTCTCTTTTTTTCTTGCTCAAATATTTATTTTTGGGTATGAATTTTTCTTTTCCTTCGCCATCGTATTTTATGATTGCTCCTCTCGCTGCGAACTCTGAAAGGTAACAGAAGTGAACGATCTATCGCGATGATCGCCTTTTGTGGCTCAGAATCGTCTCCCGAAATAAATCAACTTTTCACATTTTAATTAAATTCAATTTCTTTTTTGTTCTCACAAAACTTTCATGAATCTATTTTTGTTTTATTTTTACAGAAACTCCTGTAGAGCGTCGAAGCAACATATCCAACAGCCGAAACCGGTGTCATCAGGGCAACGGTGAAGCAAAAGAGGGAGAGAGAGGAGCGAAACAAAGAAACATATTTTCGGAATTCATCATCAGCATTCTCACTCGAGCGATCAAAGCATCGTAAAATATAAAGCAACGAGCCTCGAGCCGCGCGACATTATTTACTACGCTAGAATAACAAAAGAACAATTTAAAGTGCAGAAGGAGAAGAAAAGAAATATTAGTGAATTAATTGACGAAGTGATTCACACATTACGTCGTGTCTGTGTGTGTGGTTGCGGTGTGTGATTGAAAGAAGAGTAAAATTAGTTTCAATTCGTTGACGAATCCACAATTTACGCTCAGCTAAAGTTTACAATGTTTTGTTAAACGTGAAGTGAGTTGCAGCATTGATTTCATATTTCAAGTATGATTCATGTGAAATAATCGCCCAGCAAACAACTGCCAGCCGGGCGATTGCATTAAAAAGCAATAAAGTGAAAAAAAAGACAAAAGCTGCAAAGCGAGAAAATAGTTTTCAAGTGAATTGTTCAAAGAAGTTGAACAACGGTCGTTGACGACGATCGTGATCATTGACGGCTGACGTTTCTGGTGATATGACCAACTTTATCAGTCGCTTCAGCAATGAACTCATCGGGAGGAAAAACGCCATCAACGGCGAGGCCCCCCGCCTACAAAGCCAACGCACTCGCAATGATACGAAACGAGCTATCACAGTTCGCAAATTCGGGCGAATCATCGTCGTCCGGTCAACAATCACCGCAGCCACCTCAACTTCAGCAGGTAAGCAAAGCATTAACCTTTCAAATCCTTCAATCTCTCTACAAAATTCCACAATTTTCAGTCGTCATCTCAGTCACAGAACATCGACCGCGAAGTTCTGTTACGAATGGCTGGATTTGAAGTGAGTTGAAGATTTCACTTTTCTTTATCAGTGCCTGGCATAAAATAAAAAGATTTCATAAACGTTTCACTTAAATTTTCACATTCTCTCGAATTCCACAACTGGTCGAATGGAGAGAAAGAAAAAACTGTTCATGTAATATTTTTGCGTGGGCGAGCGCAAGACGAGAAGAAAGAAAAAGCTGTGAAATTAAATTGTTTATGTTCATTGCTTGCTGTCTCCCTCGGATCACGAAGCTCGACTTTGCTTTTTTTCAATCGAGAGCTGCTCGATAAAGTAAATAAATATTCGTGAATCATCGCCATTCTTTGGTCTCTAAAAAATATTGATCGATTGCTGCTAATCTCTTGAAACAACAATGAGAATCGAATCGTGGCATTGATAACGTCCGATTGTGAAACGAGTTGAGCTGCTGAGGAATTTCATTGCAAAATGTATTTCAACGTCGCATCGAGTTGCTTTTCCTTTTAAAAATCGAGAGATTTTTGTGAGTGATTTCCTCATATTTACATCGAGCGCGCTACGCGTGCGACTAACTTGGTTCATCGAATCATTCGTCAACATCATCTGCTGCTCGTCTTGATTTTTTTATTACGATCAATAGTTTTGCTTCCTTTTGATATCTCGTTTTATTTTTCGGAGATCGTTCATCAGTCGAGAGATCCTGCTCGGTCTGTGCCACGACACACATCATTTCATTTGTCGTGGGCGGATTATTAATTTTTATTGGTCTGAGCTCCATCGAGCCAGCAACAAATAAATTAAGAAGCAAAAGACATTAGTCGAATATTAATTTCCGTCGTTGAGATTTTAACGTGTTTCTCTTCAATCAACGACCGATCGAAGGCTTTTTCTTTTTTGGCGAATGTAATAATTTCCATTTGTGGTTTAATGAAAAATGATAAGATCGGGAGAGACTCACGCGGAATTATCTGTTTATGACACTCTCGATTAGGTATTGGAATGCCGTTGAGAGACGAGCTAATGAAATTAATGCTAATTATGAATGCACGAACAGCTTTGGCCTTAAATGGCGGCTTAAGTCTCGCATCAAGTCGCCCACGAACGTTACTTTGTTCGTAAGCACGTCGAGAGGGCTTCAAAAGAATTCCTTCGTGATAAGACGACTCAAATTCAAAAGAGAATCTGTCTCGTTGCACACCTGGTTCGCTTCTTGTACCGTTCAGGCGATTTTATTTTTTCCTTAATCTCAGACAACGAAATGTTTCTTCAACTTATTTTCGGGAAGAATCGCCATAAAGAGAAGAAGCCAGAGAAGAAGAAATTCCATTCTGCAACAACAAACTTGCGAGCGTGCGAGCGAACACGACGAAGCGACATTCGAAATCCTCCTGGATTCATTTCCAGGTAAAAAAAACATTTCTCGGTTTTGATTACAGTCTGAGAAGCAATAGAGACGACGAATGTACTTTTGTCCGAAGTCTTTAGATAATGATGACGAAAATTCCCCCCTCAAGCGACATGTGCGTGGCTTAGCTTTGTACGAGAACAAAAGCAAATAAAATCAAGGTCGTCTGAGTGAAAACCATGAGCAACACTCGGGAGATGTGAAGCTGATATTAAAAGAACGGAGAAGACCAAGAAGAATTCCTGACGATCACTGACGAGATGGAAAGAAAAAATATTAGCGAGAGAATTCTTTAATAATTTATACCTTCGACTTAAATTGGTCTTCATAATTCTTCTTTCTTCATCTCCTTTCTTCGGTCTTGGCGAGTTGAGTCGAGCGAGAGAAGAACAAGAAGTCGAAAAGAATGCAAGGCGACCATCAAAGGTCTTCGGTAGAAAAAGAAGAATTGCGTAAACTTTATTCGACCGCGTTGTCTTCCTCGCTTGCCACTTGACGGCAGTTCGCATCACCACTCGCCAATTAATCAATTGACTTTAACGGTGTTACAGTAATTGCCTCGAGAGGCAGAGCTTGGCGAGGCAGCATCCTTTCCTTTCGCAATTACCATGCATCATCGCGTTACGCAAATTGTCAATCAATGATAAGACGAGAAAAACTTGTTTCAAGCTGGATCGGTTCAAATATTTTTCGAAATTGCGCAAGAATCATGTTTGTGAATGAACGAGCGCTACGACGACGACGAAACGTCCTTTCGAGGTGACTTTGATTGCTTTCCTACAACTCGTACGACATCAGACTAAAACCGGTTTTCTTATCGCCCTTTGCTGCGCTTGATAATGTCACTATCGCGATCTGGAATTCAAACAACCGCGAATAAAACCTAAGGTCGCTTGCTTCGATTATTGAGAAATTTTGCGTAACAAACTCCGATGAAACTTTGTTTGCCCAAGCCAAACTGTTTCTCCGTCCTTTGCGCCGTTGCATGATTTTTTCTCGTCCGGATTTAAACTATACGCTTAGCAAACGAATGTGTGAACGACTTCCCATGCCTTCAATGTGTTTCAACAACTGCACCAACACCAGCTGTTTGTTTTTTTTTCCTGAAACGCTGATGGAATCTCGTCATGAAATTCCAACGCGAATTAATCTAAAAACTTGATTTTTTCTTTTCGTTTTTATTATTTGAAGAAACACCAATTTGTTTCGTAACAAGAACGGTGGAGTTGAAAGGAATCAGTTGTGGAATCTCTGCTGCTAAAAGATTTCTTGAAGTTTCATAAATGATTTAAGATTAGTTAAAGAAGATAAAGATAATCATTAACTTCAAGAGCGGAATTGCGAGCTAAAGATCTATGAACTTTAAAAAAGGGTTTTGAGATTACAGTTGCGCATCAACATCAGCTGTGCCTAAGAGTTCTGCAGCTGGAATTGGGAACTTGCGCCACCAATTCTTCTCGTAGCCTTCACGAACATGCTGCATCAAATTGAAGAGCCGTTTCTTACACAAGTCCGAAGCATTAATCACTTTTTGTTTATTTTGCACCAAAAACATTTCGTGCTCCAAAATCCCTGAGAGATGTTCAGTGGCTTGCTCGAGAAATATCAAATTCTCTTCGAACATGAACATTTGGTTATCAATCGTTGTCATGATGTAACTGAAGATGTACGAGTGCATTAAAACTCGACGACATTGAAGAACAGTTTTGGCTGCATTTTCAATGAACACAACCTTGATGAACTGATTTTCTAATTCTATCTCAAATGATAATTTATCGCCATAACGATCGACATCCAATAGATAAGCTTGACGCATTGTTTCGTACTTCATGTTGTAGGACGCAAAGCGACGACTAAGGATGCCGCTAGAGTTCACGGTAGTTGAATTGTTCATGGTGCAACGATGACCAGCCCATTTGCCCATGCATACCCAGCAGAACTCATGTCTGCACTTGTAACAAGTCATGTGCATGCATCCGCCGTTCTTTTCAATGTTTACTTTACAACTAGGACATGGTTTGGTATGTTCCAGAATCCAATTTATAGCTTCGAAGTCTTCCTTTCTCATTTTTCCCCAATGGACGATCATTGCACATGTAACAGGATCGTGAGACTTTTCGAGACAATGAAAGCAGAATCGATAGCCACACGAACATTTGACTGATTCGTTTATTTTCATTCCTGGTTCAATGCAAATTGCGTTGTTGCAGTGTGGACTAGGACACCATTTGATCGAGCGGTTATTCTAGAAGTTAAAGAACGATAATGATAATTGAATATTAATCGCACTTGGAAGTTGAAACTACCTGAACAAAATTATTCGTTATGATACGTTGATACTTAATTATGAAATGTCTTTCCTTCAACACATCGAGAATAACATTATCATCAAGTTCGTTGGAGCAATTAGAGCCTGGACATTGAATTGCATTCTCAATCAATCCACCTTTGTCTTCGATGGTTGATGAAACGTATGTGAAGAAGCAATTCGAGCAGAAGCAATGGTTGCACTCAAACTGAAACATTTTGCTTAATGAATCATCTGTTTCTAAGCAGATTTCACATTCTAAGTTGTTTTTGGATGCGACAACTCGCGATTTGTCTTCCAGCAAATTGCAGTTCTCATCGAAAATCGATTCCAATAACTTTCCTTGGTCCCATTTGAATTTGTTTAACAGTGAGCGTGCTTTACATGTTGTCAGCTAAGGATTACAATAAATTTAGAAACAGAATGTGGTAAAGCTTCTTACTTACTCGTGTTACATCGCAAACTTGCTTTGTCACTTCCTCCATCAATTCGAAGACTTGTTGTGTTTGTAATATTTGTATCTCGACGATGGACGAGCCTGTTTTCTGTTCGTCGTCGATTAAAGTGAAGATTTCATTATGATCATCATAATCTGATGATGGATCACTGTCTGAATCGTACATTTATCAAAGATTTTAATTTTCAAGATCGTCTTCGTTTGTTGACAAGTCGTAAATTCAAATTTGACCGTTTATGAAATCTTTTCGCCTTTTTTTTTGAATTCATTTCTTAAATATTTTAATCTCTTTTAAAAGGATATGGCTCATCTCTCTCGTTTGAAACAATCAAATGGTCTTGTCGCAGAATATTTAAGTAAACAAAATGAGCAGATGATGAACGGGCACGGTTCGTCAAAGGTATGCTGAAAGTTTTCTTCTTTTTCTTTATTGATATTAACCGATGAATCATTTTAGGCGCCAGCTCTTGCTCCAAAGTTAATGCGCAAACCAAGCATCGAACGAGAATTGCCACCATCGTCGCATCACATGCCTCGAAACAGTCCTGCCCTCGATTCTGGAGCTGGAAGCTCGCGCTCTGACAGCCCTCACTCAAACCAACAGTTATTGGCCAACAGCAGTCGAGCTACAAGCACAACTGGAGGCCAATATTCCCCATCCCCATGTCCATCACATTCTAGTTATAATGAAATTCCACCCGTACCTCCTCCTCGCTGTGCTTCGTCTACCAGTTCAACTCCTTCACCGTTTCAATACTTCAAGCAACGAATGTCTCCTGCGACAGCATCAGCAAATCGAAATGGCGTTCCTATGCAATCACAAAGCCCAGCAAGAGGCACGTCACCAGTTGCGACAAATGGGATGAGACAGGGAATGCTTGTTCAAGGCCGGACACCTGCTCAACAGCAGTTGCAAGCACTGACTTTATATCAGAATGGTGGTTCATTAGCTGAGCCTCCTCCTCCTTATCCAATCGCGCCTTTGGCACCTCCAAGCTACACAGCTTCCCTTCACAGTAGACAAAGCCCTACACAAGATTATCGTAAGAGTCCAAGTTCAGGAATTTATTCAGGGACGTCTGTAGGCTCTGCTGGCTCACCAAGTCCAATCACTGTTTCGCAAGGATCTGCTCATTCTTCGATTTCTCGACCGATACCACTCACACCAGCGTGGAGCTCGTCACGTCAAACAAAGACTCAACATCCAATAATTATGCAATCAGTGAAATCAACTCAAGTTCAAAAGCCGATACTTCAAACTGCCGTGGCACCTGCTGCCCCATCAACTTCAGTTCCAACAACTCCAACGTCTGTGAGTCAAGCGCCTCCAAGTTATCCAACTTCATGGCAACAGAAGCAAGTTAATATACACACGCCTCCCCAAACTCCTCCGATAATGGGCATCAGCTCAGGTAGCAGTACTAAGTCGTTGACACCTCCATCAACGCCAGGAATCACAAACGGAGGCACAAGTGGAAATAACTCGCCAACAATTCACACAACAGAGCCACCTTCGTATGCGACAACTATGAAAGCTCTGAGAGCGCAACAACCTCCGAGTTCATCTTCGAGAAATCCTCCGCCGCCGCCTTATAACGGGAGTGTAATAAGCAACTCAAACAGCAATTACAATTCATCAAGTTCGTCGGAGATTTTAAATAATGCTAATGGCATGAATCAAAATCACATTAACACGAACGGAAACTTACTGACAACTCCACCATTGCCGAAGTCAACAAAGAATATGCAGAACACGATACAAAAGGCTGGCAACAGCTCAAACATGAATGGCAGCACTGCATCAACTACAAATGGTTCCACTGCAAGTGATCTCGGATCTCTTCGGAAGATTAAACATCAGTCACCGATTCCGGAAAGAAAGAACATTAGCAAAGAGAAGGAAGAAGAGAGATTCGAGTGTAAAGTCCGTCATTACTCACCGCAAGCTTACAAGTTCTTCATGGAGCAACATGTCGAGAATGTTTTGAAGTCCCACAAGCAAAGAATTTTCCGACGAAACCAATTAGAACGTGAAATGGCAAAGATGAAGATGCCGGAAGAAACAAAGGTTGAAATGAGAAAGCTTTTAAATCAAAAAGAGTCAAACTACATTCGTTTGAGACGAGCCAAAATGGATAAGTCGATGTTTGTGAAGATCAAGCCGATTGGCGTTGGAGCTTTTGGTGAAGTGAATCTTGTGAGGAAAATCGACACACCAAATCATCTTTACGCAATGAAAACGCTTCGAAAAGCGGATGTTCTAAAACGGAACCAAGTGGCGCACGTGAAAGCAGAGCGAGATATTCTTGCGGAGGCTGACAACGAATGGGTCGTCAAATTGTATTATAGTTTTCAAGATAAGGACAACTTATATTTCGTTATGGATTACATACCTGGTAAGACCTAGAACTAGAAACTTTCTTGAATTCATGACTTAAACTTTGTTTTATTCTCAGGTGGTGATTTAATGTCGTTACTAATTAAGAAAGGAATCTTTGAGGAAGAACTGGCGAGATTTTACATTGCTGAACTCACTTGTGCCATCGACAGTGTCCATAAAATGGGTTTTATTCACAGGTAAAAGAGTTTAAAGAGATTTCTTGATTAAAATGATTTTAATCTTTACTTTTATTGATACAGAGACATCAAACCTGACAATATTTTGATTGATAAGAAGGGACACATTAAGCTTACCGATTTTGGACTTTGTACTGGCTTCCGATGGACGCATGACTCAAAATATTATCAGAAAAATGGTGAGAAGAGAAATTATCGTAGTTGAGTGCATATCGAAAAACTTCTTTTGCTTTTTAGGCGATCATGCGAGGCAGGACTCGATGGAGGCTTGGAGTAAGCATGGAATTTCCGATATCCCGTTGCCACCTCCGTTAGAAAGGTTAGACATCGAAATAGTTTTTAAATTAGCAATGTCACTAAAATTGAATTAACATTTGTAGACGAAAATTCCAACAGAAAAATCGTGCGAAAGCTCATTCGATCGTAGGAACTCCAAATTATATTGGTAAGCGAATTCAATGATTTTAAAAAATCTTCAAATCTTTACAAAATTATTTTCTCGATCATTAGCTCCTGAAGTTCTTTTGAGAAGTGGTTACACACAACTTTGTGATTGGTGGAGCGTTGGCGTAATCCTTTATGAAATGCTCGTTGGTCAACCACCGTTCTTAGCAAACACTGCAGAAGAAACGCAATATAAAGTGAGATAGCAAATGTTTGATTTGAGATTTATTTTTAATAATTCAAAATTTATTTTTAGGTAATTCATTGGCGACAATCACTAAAAGTTCCGCCGCAGGCAAAGCTTTCACCAGAAGCTTCTGATATCATCCTGAGATTGTGCAAGAGTGAAGACGATCGAATGGGAAAGGACGTTGATGAGATCAAAAACCATCCGTTCTTCAATCAAATCGACTGGAAGAAGGAGCTTCGAAGTCAGCAAGCGCCATTCGAGCCGAAAATCATTCATCCAACAGACACATCCAACTTCGATCCAATTGATCCTGATAAGCTGCGCGATAGCACAAGCGATGGCGATGATTCATTCGGCGAGTTCATCGACAGCAAGCCTTTCCATCATGGATTCTTTGAATTTACCTTTCGACGTTTCTTCGATGACGATTACAAAATTTCTTTGGATGGATCTAACGATCGTAGTAGCGATAACAACAAAGCTGGAGCAATTTACGTGTGATCATCGCTATCACTTTCGGGTTTACAAATCCCACCGTTTGTCATGAGAATGGAAAATCTTACGTCGAACATCTGTCGAAGAAAATTAATTTCATTTTTCAAGCTTTTGTGATCGAAGTTGTAATTTCACTTACACGCTAGTCAAAAACAAAACTTTCCGTTCAAAGCTCATTTGATACTTTTCGAGTTTCGACGAGGAAGGTTTACGGGAGCAGCTGGAAAATCCCTCTGAAGCCATCGAAACTTCTTGATTGCGTCATTCGTCACCCCCCAGTTAATGTAAATAGAGAATTGTTCTTGTTTCTTCAAATCATGAAAAGCTGTCCAGGCGACGACTTTAGCCTTGTATTGTGCCTTTCATCTTGATATCGAAATGAATTCGAAGTTTGAAAGTTTTAATTTAAACTTCTCCCACTCTTTGTAACTGATAAAAAATTTGTTTAATTAAGTTTTGTAAGATTTTTCTTCTTTCATGAAGAAATGAAAATGTTGATTTTTTTGTAGGATAATTAAACAAAATGTTGGAAGAAAAATATGTAAATAAAATTAAAGATTTTTTGAAATATTGAAACTTTAGTTAACTTAAAATATTTTATTTGTAAAAGATTTTTCAACAACATATTTTATCAAATATAAATTAGATGAGCACATCGAAAAGCGTCGTCGATTAAAAATTAAAACTTCAGTTTATTAAAGTTTTAGTTTGTTGATGAGATGTTTTTGTCTTGTCTGTCTTCCTCTTCAAATTTATTGGCATTTTGGTTTGAGGACTCTTCGTTCTTTTCTGCCAGCCACTTCTTCTTTAATCTGTCAAATGCTTCAATGATTGAGCTGCGGAAGAGCTTCTGGTGAAGAACGTAGGCAGAGACATGTCCAGCGTCGAGATATCTGATTTCACATCCAGGCCAAATGTCTTCAAGACTCGAGCAGCCATCTCTAATAATATATGCATCATCTTTGGCACAAACTGCGATTATTAGACTTGTGTCTAATGGCACTGAGAAGTTCTTCAAGTGAGTACACTCATCCATCATTCCTCGCATGAATTGCAGTGATTCCTTCTCCCACCAATTTGTTTTTGTGATGTCAAACTTTTCTGGTTTCCCAGAAGTTGGGACCGGACTTTTCTCTTTTTCAGATGGAAGGATACTCGTCAGACTTGTTTTGGAAATGAAATTGTAAGCGGAAGAAATGACAGTTGATGGCTCTGCTGATGCAATAACGCTGTTGTTAGTTCCGTCGAGCTCTACTTTCAAAATTGGATATTCGTTTTGTTCGTCAATGACTATTGCAGGCTCCTCATCCAAAGTTTTATTCTTCTTCAGTCGATTCAAGGCGATTTGAATCTTCTCGTTTAGCTCGTTGATTTCTGAAGCAGTCAGCTGGAAGCTTTCACCAGAAAGAATCTTGTTTAGAAGTTGTTCCGACAAATTGAGCTTATTGGACTTTCCATTAATTTCAAGGAAAGTTTTCTTTGCGTGCTCGATGTTGGTTTCTTTTATCACAGATAAGTTAATTTCTTCTGGCTCTTGCGTCAGGTCCTTTGTGTCTTTGATGTCTGCTTTCAGTTCTTTCATGGATTTATTGAAGTTTTTTATGAAATGTTTTCCTGCGATGAAGGCATCGTCAACGACTGTCACCATTTTTGAAAGTTTCTCGCGATATTGTCCATCAGCGAAATATTGAGTTTCAAGTACATCCCAGTTAATGCCATGAGTCATTACTCCTTGGGTGAACACCGAAGAAGCTGTTGACCAGCTAAGACATGGAACAAGCGCAAGCGGCTTGTGATAATTTGTTGCTGCCAATGAAGCCATGTGCCCTCCCATTGAGAGTCCTGTTATTCCAAAAGGCCCAAGACCTTCTCTCTCGCACCAATTGAAAAGCACTAGCGATTCTAAGATCAGGCATCCTCCCATGACGAAAATATCGGAGACACTTTCAAGTGACGAATCACTTTGGTCTGCGGGTTTTCGAACGCCATAGAAGGGATTTTCAAGGATAATAGCACCAAGACCAGCTTCTTTCATCAGAGGCTTGACAATTAAGTTTCGTCTTTTCCAGTAATACTAAAATAAATAATCTCGTTAGATAAAACATTAAAATAATTTGATCCCTCGTCTTACGTGATCACCAGTTCCAGCGAGATGAAGACAAACTGGTTTGTAATTGTCTTCCTTCCACGTTTTGGGCAAGACCATTTGGAAATGAGCTTCCTTCGCTACATCAGGTACAAGGCCTGGCAAATATATCTCAAATGGAGATAAAAATTTTCCTTCAATGATTCTGCTATCTGACGTCTCTTCTTCTTTTGTGACTTCGACGGGATAATCATGTGGGACAAGTTTAGAACAAGTCTCACGGTTAGACATCACTTTCCGGAACTCGAAAAGTCTAGAGAGAGAAAAGAAAATTTGTAAATAAAGGCGCGATTTTAAAATTAGAACTCGTCGGAAAAACATTTTCGTCTACGATCAGGCGATGATGACGATGACATATAAATCTCAGTCACAATTCTTATATCTATGTGAAAAATGTTTATTTCTTATCACATTATTTTCGCAAAATGTGATTTTATGTGTAAGAGATAAATAAAGCAACGACGACATAGCAAACTTATTTTTCATTTGTGTTTGTTGTGCGAAAGCCGTACGTGACATAATCATCGTCATCGAAAGATCGAGTAAAATCGAATCTGGCTATAGATCCCGAAATAATTCTTTAAAGGACTCTTACCTTTCAAGATTCTTCGGCTCTCCCCATCCCTATCAAGTTCAAAGTTCAAAGAAATTACGAATTAGGTCAGATTTCAGTTTTTTTAAATTTTAAGTTCTTTCTTACTTTGCTGAAAAATGGCGAAAGCAAAAGTGAGCGATATACAGCATCAAGCTTCGATGGAGGCATTTTCTTTTATTTGATTGTGTGACCAGCTATGGCAATTAGCACTTTTTTAAGTTAAGAACTTTTTCTTTGTTTTGATATTTTTTGTTTATTTTCACTTCACAATTTTTTTCTTCGAACTTTTAGCACGAAATTTCAGTTAAATTCTTTTGCCTTTAAGAAGCTTTATGATGCCCTCGCTTTTAATAACTTTATTTTTAATTAACTTTATGAGTTTCTCTGTTGAATTTTCTTATTGAACTGAGAGTCTTCTCGACTTGTATTTAAATAAATATTCTTTCACAATTCTCATCGGCTGATGTCTTCCGTCTCTTTCTGTTTTTGCTCGAATCTCTTCAAAACAACTCCCAGCGAGCAATTTAGCGATTAATATTGGCGAGGTCGTGAGTTTTTCCTGTTTTTCGCGATATCTCTTCATCTAAGCGGTGATGTGTTCGCTGAGCTTGTTTTGACACAGAAGCGAGTAAAATTTTAGAAACGCAATACGGGGGCTCGTCTCGCGACTGCCAACTTCCTTGAAATTCCGCAACGTCACATCGATAAAAAAAGATATTAAATCAAAATATTATTGTTTTAGATTTGTTTTCTTCATTTCTTTCTGTCGAAACAAGAATTACTACGAGGAAAGTAAATATTAATTGATGAGGCGCCAATCTGAGTGAGTCAAATTAAAAAGCTCTTTCGTAAATTGAGACGAGCTTAAACCACGATGACGACTATTTTCGAAAAAAAAACAGCGACCTTGAAATATTGCGTAAACGAGAAACAGACGATTCGCGAGTTTATCAATAGAAAATAAAGTTTCAAGTTTTTTAGTTGCTTAAAATTTATTCCAGGCGATTAAATTCAAAAAACAATTGTGTTTTCCTAAAATTTCCAGTACTTTGTCATAGCAGATTGCTGTTGCATTTTTGATTCCATAGGGCGATTGAATGTTAAAGCGTATTCACGACACTTCTTGGATATCTCCTGATCGAAAAGCTGGAAGAAGATTAAATGTTAGAAATGTTTTAAAGGAATAAATTGATAAACTATTTACGTCATTTTCCTTAAGCTCCAGGAAGTTACTAAGATCCCATTCATTGCCAGGCAATGGCTGAGTCGTAATATTCTTTGCAACTTGTGCAATATTTGGCAATACATGATTGCGTAGTAACTGCAGTTCCCATAACGAGCTCTGTAGTGCTTGAGATTTGTTTGGATCAGCTTCGTCATTGACAAATGGATCTTCCGCTATTTCTCTTGATCCGTCGCTGTTTCTATCACAAATCAAGCGCTTAAGCCCTGGATGACGTATGATGAGATTTCCAATAAAGTGTAAAATGATAATGATGTCTTGCGGTGGAGCAATTAAAGCCAATCTTGCCAAACGTTTGATGAAAGCAGCTACAAGTGTTTCTGGTAGATAACTTGATGTCAAGAAGATGTCGGCGAGATGAAAAAGTCTGGGCTTAAACTTCATATGAAAGATTTCTGGTTCAAACATCATATAAAGCTTTTCGTAGATATTCGGGTAGCTCATGTTATGTTTATGTATCAATACGAAGATTCCTTGAAGAGCGAGAAGAGAAATTTGTCCTCCAACATCAAGTGAGTCCATCAAATAATCAGTTAGCATTGTTGGTTTGTCAAGATATCCGAGAACTTTCTCGAGAAGGAGAACAAGTAGTTGGCGATGACTGGTTTCGTCATGTGGCCATTGAACAATGACATTCCATACTTTGTTGACATTTCGACGAAGTGCAGGCGAATCAAGCTTAATTTGTTTGCACATATATCTCTTTCCTTCTTCTTCGTCATCCTTAGTAGCATTTATTGTCGATGGCGATGGAATGAGAACGTTCAGCAGCTCGAGGTAGTTCTGCACAAAGTTTGTATTAAGGTCATCTTTGTTTTTTGGAATCAAATTCTTCATAATCAACTTCCAAACGTAATAGCAAACATCCTCGTAAATAACATAATCCGAAAATCGTACGATGTTGTTCTTCATTACACATTCGGTAAGCAATAATTTGCTAATAATCTTGTTAAGCTGAAGAATCGGAAAAGGTTGCTGATTGAGTTGATCGTCAAGAGGGTTAAAGCCTTCAAATGTCAAAAGTTTCATCGAAGTGTTGAGCGCTTGGTTGGCTTCTGCTTGCTTATCACTAGTTAAACAGTCGACAATCAAATCAAAAGCTTCATTATATTGCTCGCGTAGATATTTCTTGTAGTGAGTCTCATGTGTTTCCCCTAAAAAATCCCTTTTAGTTGTTGACTCAGCATTGATTTTTTTTATCTCACCATTGATTTCCAAAGGTTTAACTGTTATTTTCATATCCGAGTCCTTCAGCAGTTCTACGAAAATGGTCTCACATGTCAGCAGATGAAATGTAATCGGCAATTGTTTTTCGATCGAGTCCTGGAAAATATTGAAATGTGATAATTAGGAAATTGCGACTTTAGCAATCGGTTCTTGACGTTCTTCTTACCCTGAAGCTCTCAACAATTGCACGAAGTTCATCTGTTCTGCTTCTATTGGCGAGGAATTCATTTGTTTTAGCTTTTAAAAAGTTTTTAATCGATTTTTCAGACATCGTTTTCGACTTCTTTTTTTGTGCCGCGTAGCGATGATCCCTCGAAATGAAACCTTACAAAAGGTCATCAAGTCCTCTGTTGTACAGATTTTATAATAATGAGGGAAATTCAAAATTTTACAAGAAAATTAAATTATTTTTTTCATAGAGAGAAAACACACAAAAATTAGTCAAACAAGTTTTTAATCAAGTTTTTCAAAAGCTTACATGTCATTTCCATTATTGCTCTAAACTATAAAAATATATAATACATGAAGGTAAGCTGTCTCAATTTAACAAGCGTTCATTACTTTTTCGAAGTCGAGCTTTTTGTCGATCAAGTTCTTCAAAAGCGTCGGATTGTTCAATAATTCCTTCGATAGGTTCTTAGCAAAAAGTTTCTCAATCGTTTCGAATGCAAGCAGCTTTAATTCTGCAGATGAGTTTTGATGCGCAAGTAGAAAAATTTCGTAGGCAGCCAGTTCGTCGGAAGTTTTCAATTTTTCCTCAAGTTTCTGCTCGTAGATCGATTTCAATTCCGACACTTCCAACTTCGCAGCAATGGAAAACATTTCGATGTCACTTTCGTCTTCTTTAACTTCTCCCGTGTACAGGAATTGCAAAAGATTCTCAACGATCTTTTCATTGAAGTCTTGAATCTTCATTTCCGTGGCATCTTCGTTGTCGTCGAAAACTTTCATGAACACTGGACTTTTCAATCCCAACACGAAGCGATGAACACGAAAACTTTTTTTTCCAGCGACGACGTCAAAATCCGAGAATCTCCCTGATGACCACAAATTACCAATATTATTATCAAAAGTTTTCTTATCTGATTTTTTCACATTTTGCGCCGTTCCCATATTTTGGTGTTGAAACTGTCTTGATGTTGCTGGTTTGTTGCATTTCTCATCGATCAATTTCCTAAACTCCTCAAATGATTCAGGATGGCCAGAATCATTCACGAAGACTTCGTCAATATTTGTGTTCTTACGTAAATCGAACACTGAAAATTTTCTGCCAGCAAATGGCTCTAAGAACTTGGAACTTTTTAATTCAATTTTATTGTTTGATAGATCAACACTTTTTAATATTTGCATGTCAACGAACAAATCATCAGGCAGATTTTTTACTTTACAGCAAGTGATGCTTAAAGTTGTCAAATATTTAAGTCCGTCGAGATCGTTTCTTGAAATTTCTTCTAAATTGCAATCAGAAATGCTCAAACTCGAGAGTTCAGGAAAAAGTCGAGGAATTCCTTTTGGAAAATAGTCGATAACACTGTTTTCAAATCTTATCCACTTTAATGTTGAACTGCAATGTTTTTCTAAGAAATCTTTTGTCCTCGTTGAACCTTCAACAGCAACTAATCTCGCTTTTGGATGAGAAATATTTGCCGACAATATCATTCCCAAGTCTGAACTATGACTACTATACGAGGCAATCATCTTAAATCGTAAAACTTCCTGAAATTTTCCAACGACTTCCATTGTTGCGGTAAAACTAAAATAAATTCTCGAATTTGACTAAACACCTCACTGGTCGGAAATGAAATGACACATAAAATACAAAGTCAATAAAATTATCTTTTCAATACCTTTACAAAATATTGATAAGTTTTGCTATCGGAACAACTGCTAAAATATTGGATTGAAGTTTTCCCAACACCTGCTTTATTTTATTATTTTAAATTTTTCAAAAATTATACAAACAGAGTTTTCATTACTTTTTCCAATTCGAGCTTTTTGTCGATCAAGTTTTTCAAAAGCTTTGGATTGTTCAATAATTCTTTTGACAAGGTCTTAGCAAAAAGTTTCTCAATCATTTCGAAAGCAAGAAGCTTTAATTCTGCAGATGAGTTCTGATGCGCAAGAATGAAAATTTCGTAGGCAGCCTGTTCATCGGAAGTTTTCAATTTTTCCTCCAGTTTCTTCTCATAGATCGATTTCAATTCGGAAACTTCTAATTTAGCAGCAATCGAAAACATTTCGATGTCACTTTCGCCTTCTTTAACTTCTCCGGTGTACATGAATTGCAAAAGATTCTCGACGACATTTTCATTGAAGTCTTGAATCTTTATTTCCGTGGCATCTTCGTTGTCGTCGAAAAATTTCTTCAACTTTGGGCTTCTCGAAGCTATCACCAGTCGATGAACTCGGAAACTTCTCGTTGCAGCAACAACGTTGAAGTCGGAGAATTGCCTTGACGTCCACAAATCTTTAATATTGTTGTCGAATGTGAGCAGCTGCTTGTCTGATCGCTTAGAGTTTGGCGTTTTCTGTTCCTGTTTGTCCTCTTCAGAAATTGCTGGTTTCTTGCATTTCTCATCGATCAATTTCTTAAACTCCTCAAACGATTCAGGACGAGCATGATTATTGTCGAAGAATGCGTCAATATTTGTGTTTTTACTTAAATCAAACAACAAAAGATATGTGCGGTTTCCGTTTCTGGGAAGAAATGGCTCTAAGAACTTTGAACTTTTCAATTCAATTTTGTTGCTTGATAGGTCAACCGTTCTTAAGTTAACATTGCCAACGAACAAATCATCTGGCAGATTTTTTAATTTACAGCGAGTGATGCTTAAAGTTGTCAAAAATTTTAATCCATTGAGATCCGTTTTTGAAATTTCTTCTAAATTGCAATCAGAAATGCTCAAACTCGAAAGTGAAGGAAAAAGTTTTGGAATTCCTTTGGGAAAATAATCGACGACGCTGTTCTCAAATCTGATCCATTGTACTATAAGATTCTTATGTTTTTCAATGGATTCGAAGAGATCGTGTGAGCCCTCAATCGATCCAATGTATTCGATCGGATTAGTAATTTTAGTTGACAATGTCATTCCATAAATGAAAGTTTTTGCTATTTCGTTATCATACGGAGGCTGATAGTTTGAATTATAGTTTGAATATTGATATTTTGAATTTACAGAAGGTGCCGGAGAACTACGAAATCCTGGTTGAAACTTACATGTCACTTCCATTATTGCTTTAAATTAAATTAAACTTTTTTGACTGAACAGTTCGATCGCTAAACTAAGAATGAAATATTTTTCGCTTTCTCTAAAAGAATTCTTCAAAACAAAACACTTACTGTAGCACGATCATCAGGTAAGGTTGTAATCCTTCAGTCGCTACACAGAAATAGTAAATGCAAATTTCCTATCCTCCCAAAATAAGAGCGATGACAAAAAGATCCTCCTACAAACCGATCATAAATTAGCAGACAACTTTCTGAAAAAAAAAATTGTAAATTTTATTGTCTACTCCAGTTCTGAAAGAGGTAGAAAATAAAATAATTGAAATCCTCTTTTGAATTTTCAAATTTTCTTTATTTGTTGTCACCGCTTGAAGTCCAAGCTTAATATAAATCACAAAATTTTATCTTCATTTTCTAATTCTTACTTTTAATTTAATTTAATTCTTTGGTATCACAGATAGTTTTGTTTCTAATTGTCTCTAATTTAACTAAGATTTCAATATTGACAGGGACGATTCACAGAACTTAAACAAAGTCAGTTCATTGTTCAATTCCTAGCGACTAGAAAATTTCTCAACATTTTACGTCCCCAATGCTTTCCATCTACTTTAAGTATCGTCGAATAATTTCGTCCTCTTCATGTCATCTGGCCGAGCCATCGTAAGCCACAATAAGATCCTTCATATTAACTTGAACAGCATGAACATTGTGGAGTTGATGAAGTTTGTTGGGATCCGGTCGGAGAGTGTTTCGATTATTTGCGATCGAGTTTGTGGTCGCCGCCATATGCTTCGAATGTTGGTACCTGAAGAATCAAGAAGAATTAAAATACGATCGAGTTTCAAGATTATTTCGACTCACTTGTTCCACCACACGAAGACATAAATTATTCCAGTTATTCCAACGATCGCAACGACAATAGAAATTGAGACAAGCGTGTAATGAACCAGATTGTCATCATTATTTTCTGTATTTGTCACTTCAAGATGATGAATCTCGTTTTCAGCTTCAACGGGACCGAAAATTCCTTCAGCTGGCGATCGAACCAATCGAGACACTGCGATGTTGATCTGAGATTGAATATTTGGTTCAAGTAAGTTTTGAAACATTTCGGTCGAGTTTCTCTGCAAGACTTTCTCGCTTTTCGGGTCTAGGACATAAAACCAAGTGTCAGTGGCGTCAGAAAGTTCAACGATTGATCCATTTTGCATCAATGATCGTCTGTTTGCAAACTTCTCAATCATTGCGATCAAGCCATGCGATTTCTCTGAAAGAATTTCCTCTAAGCTTCTCGTGTGTCGACTGATCTCATTCGGATGCGACTCAGGGAAAACCAAAGTCATTCGATTAAGATCCGATATCACATTCACAATGACTCTAGCTGACGACTTGTGAACGATTCCTGAATCTTTTCCGAAGTTGTCGATCGCTTCAACTTGAAACTCAAAGTGCCCGTCACCAATGATCGCTTTGTGAAGTGGCTTTCGAGTTTTTATGATTCCGTTGTCAGTCACGATGAAGTATGAACTCGGAAGGTCGTCTTTTGAAATCGCATTTGTGTCATCGTCGATGAGTCGATACTTGATCAAACCGAAAGTGCCGGAGTCATCGTCATATGCTTCAACTTTCAGGACTGTTGATCCAATCATCGAATCATAGCTGACAACGCCGTAGTAAGTGTCGTTTCGCTTGAACCTTTTGCTATTCTTGAACTTGAAGACAGGTGGATTGTCGTTGAAGTCTTGCACGAGAATTTTAAGAGTCGCAAGACTTTTCGATTGATTGATGCGCTGCTTACTTGAGTTAAGTCTGATTTTAAGTTCGTGCGTTGTGCGATTCTCAAAATCAAGGGAATGCCGAAGCTTAACTGCGCACGACAAATCCTCTAAGAAGATGATGAAGAGATTTAAATCATTTCCAGAAACGATCTCACATGAGAATCCATTCTTTGCCTTTGTTGACTTTCTTACGTTAAGAACTTGAATGAGTTTGATTGTTGCGTTAACACTCGTTGACTCGGGAATATTTGTGACATACACTTCATCGCCAAACGCTAATCCAAGCTCTTCAGTCTCAACTTGAGTTTGAGTTGAAATAGATTCAGAGCTTTTATGAATGTGCTTAACGAAAATGATCAAAGAAGAAACCGAACTCAACTGAGGCTCTCCAAGATCATAAGCTCTCACTTCAATTTCATATTGAGTCGCTGAGTCTTTTCGAAGATCATCTTTGATTCGAATATTTCCATTTTCAGGATCAATGTGGAAGAACTTCAAAGCTTTTCCTTTTCCAATCATTTCATATCGAACGACGTTGCCGGGCGATGTTCCATCCTGTTAAACGATTAATAAATTTATTATAAAAATAGTATTTAATTGAAAAAAAAAGAAACTTACAGTGTCGACTGCTGGCATTGAAGCAATTAATGCACCAACGTGTTGATCGTCAGTCAACGAAACAGGTTCTGGTGGAATAACGAAAATTGGAGCAACATCGTTTCGGTCTTCAACCAAAACTTTAATTTTAACGACGTCTCCAGGGCTTTTCCCATCATTATCAGCAGTTCCCACAATAATTTCATGTGTTGGCTTCGTTTCAAAGTCGAGAATCTTCTTCGTTCTGATTTCTCCTGTCACCGGATCAATCTTGAAGAGGTCCTTTGAAGAGCTTTTCTTGATCACATAAGTCACTGCTTCGACAGCTTGCGTATTACTAATTTTAACAACCGCGACGAGAGCATCGGGAAGATTCTCAGGAACTTTCACTTCAATCAAAGTCTTTGAGAAGACAGGAAGAATATCAGGAATGTCTTTAACTGTGATCTTAATTCTTATCTCATTCGATAAAGGAATCGCACCACGATCACTTGCCGTTACCATGAACTCGTACTCGTTTCTCACATTGAATGACAGTCTCTCTTTCGTATGAATCTCACCCGTTTGCTTGTTAATACTGAAAGGAACATTTGTCGGCAGTGAATAAACAACATCAGCGTTCCTGCCTTCGTCCATATCGAACGCCTGAACCATTCCAACGACAGCGTTTAGTTTGCCCTCGTCAACAGAGAACAAATATGGCATTGTGGTTTCGTCGAATTCTGGCGCATTGTCATTCGCGTCAAGCACTTTAATGTTAACGACAGCTGTCGCGTATAAGCCACCAAGGTCCTCAGCCCGAATCATGAGCTGATACTTTGTCAACGTCTCACGATCCAGCTGGCGAATGATTGTTATCGCACCGCCTTCAGAGTCAATCGTGAACTGTCGCAAATCGTTTCCTGACATGATTGAATATTTTATCGGATCTGTTTCAGGATCATCAGCTTGAACAATTACAACAGTTGAATTAATTTTAGCTGACTCATTGACATTAACTTCGTAAATGTTTTTATTAAACACTGGCGGCTTTGTATTTGGGCCAGCAATGACGGTCACCATTAGATTCGTCTCGGAATATTTTCCACCTCCATCAGTTGCACGAATCGTTAAATTCCACATCTCGTCAGAGTTAAGGCGACCAGTAGCGAATATTTCTCCAGTCTTTGAGTCGATTGTGAATTTTTGCGAGTTTTTAGCGAGTGAGTAACTCACAGTTCCGTTGGAACCTGCATCGATGTCTTTCGCGTGGGCAAAGGTTAATGATCTCTTGCTGCTTCCTGCGCTGATCATCACCGGTTGCATTTCATATATTTCTGGCTTATTATCGTTGACATCGAGAAGTGTAACGTTGACGCTAAGCGGAGAACTTGCGGCATTTCCATGAATTTCTCTGGCGATGACTTGAAACAAAAGCTTCTCGGATTTCTCTCGGTCAAGGCCCTTGTCGCTCACGACCAAAAAACCATTCTTTACGGCGAATAAAGGCGTTGTCAGTTCGAACGAGTACATCGGGAGATCAATGTCGGTTGAGTAATCTTCGTCACGAATTGTGAATTTGATCGGATGATTTCTTAAGCTCAAGACTTTTGTTCCTGGAACTGAATTTTCCTCGATGATTCCGATGAGATCTGATGCCATGATGATCGGAGGAAAAGCGTCAACAGGTTTCACATTGATCGTAAGTTTGGCTGTTGTGAATCTTCTTTGCTCTGATTCTTCTTCTGCTTTTACTGTTATCTCGAATTGACGGTCAGTCACTGACGAATCGACAAGCTTCACTTGTCTTACTTCAGCTGTTCTCTCGTTTATCTCAAAATATTCATTGAAGTTTGTAGGGTTTCCACTAACAAACTCGTAACGAATCGAAGTCGCAATCGCGTCCAAATCGATTGCTCTGATTTTCTCAGGTAAAATGTCGAGAACTTTCTGGACAGTTCCCGGTACAATGTTCGCTGTGTATTCAGGATTAATGCAGGACCCGTCAAATGAGAGACAGTCTTGATAGATGAACGATGGATCCTGGTCATCGACGTCTTTAATGTCAACAATCAATGTTGTCGTCGCCGTTAGTCGCTCAGAGATGTTTCGCGAACGATCCTGTAAAGAGAGAAACGAGTTCATGTTAAAATCTCAATCGATAATCAAGTGACGGTAGAATGTTGAGCTGATCTTTCCTTCGGCATTGGAATCCAATTGCATGAGAAAGCGAACAGCATGTTGCGATGTCAAACATTTCAAGCGAAAGCATCTCTAATGAGATTGTAAATCGAAGATTATCCGAAAAAATGTTTTTGCAAATCGACGTTTCTCCGGTGATTTCAATTGAGTCAAAGCGCTTCGAGGGAAAACGAAGGAAAGAATTTATAGCACCCGTTCTCTCTCTCGTATGCAAAGTATTCGGCGGAAAGAAGGCAGCGCAACACGCGCAGTCCGTGCACTGAGCGAATTGAATTCGAAGCGAAACGGCAAAGAAAATATTCAAGTCACGATATTTAGATTAACAGAATCACGAATTATTCAGCATTTTCATGTGCTTAATGATCCAAAATACGGTTTCTTTCTCCTTCCTTCCCCCTTTGTTCTTTCATTGTTGAGTTAATCTCGTGAGCTGGATTCTCGCTTATATCAGCGATTAAATTGTAACAAGTTTATTTACTAATTCTGAGGCTATGACTTCAATATGTTTGACATCATGTTTTACGACAGATAGGTCGATAGAAGGAGAGAGAGAGAGAGGGACTTTTGTGTAATGAGATTGAGCGTAATCGAGCAAGCATTGCAAGCCTCATTAGTTTCAATTAAAGCGCAAACCGCTTTTGGATCGAGGCTTGGTTAAATGTTAAGCGCCACATGAGATCGTGGCCCATTCGCATGATGAAATCTTTCTCTCTTCTATTTATGGACATTTTTATTCTGTTGCGGCGATGAGTCAATGCAATGCGGGCCTCGATCTCGCGTGATTCAGTGGAATAAGTGAGCGCTAATTTATTGACATTCCAGCGGCTTTCGCTATCACTCACACGCCGATGCTCATAATCGTTCATTATCCGATGAGCATTGTTCAATCATTTGTTGATGACGAAAGAATAAGAAAAGCTTTACGACTTACCGATGCGACTATTGTCAAGTAATACCGCTGAATGCGCTCATAATCTAGAGTCTTAACAATGGTGACCTACAAGTTGAATTGTATGAGAAATCATCGCGATTAGTAAACAAAGTAACTGTGCAACTTACGTGTCCCTGATGCGGATATGAGATTGCGAACGTGCCGAAGCCGTCAGCAACTTTTCCATCGTTATCAGTGAGATTGTGGGATCCCTCGACGAGGAAGTACTCGACAGCTCCGTTGACGCCTGCATCGATGTCTGTTGCTTTAATGCTGCTATAAATAGTCGTGCCCACGGGAGTTGACTTTAAGTGATGGTTAGAGAGAAAAAAGAGAAGCAAACGAGATTTAAATTTTTAGTTAATTAATGAAGAACGCGAAAGGCAAAGAAGCAAAGTGAGTCGTGCAGCGCGAGGTGTTTATTTGGATTTGTTTCTTGCCCACCCGTTTCGACTTGTTCGTCAATGAATGCGATGAAAGTCAAGTCAAGGCAACATTTCACGGTAGTTCGCGAATTCCACTCACAATCAATTAAAGCAAAACCAATAAATTCCATCTACGCATAATTATCTCGGAATGCTCTGTCTCGATGCTATCTTTGATTTTGGTATGCTGAGATATCTTGTCGAGCTGGAAACTAGTGCACAATAACTTATCTCGTCTTGTCATCAGTTTATGTTGACTTCTAGCCATAATTAATGACGAAGTGAATAAATGTTGAAATAAATCAAATCCGCAGATTCAACGAATGTTGACTTGCAATTTGTTCATCTGAATAATTTTTCCTTCTAAACCGATTGAGAAATTCCACTTTACGACGATCCGTAGCGAGCAAGCGAGTGCACAGCTTGTGCTTTGGTTTCTTTCGCGACCCAAACATGGAATCGCCGACACATAATGCTGCCTCATCTAATTTTCATTTGATTTCATTCAACGAACGATGAAAGTTGCAGTTTGAAAGGAAAAAAGAAACGGCAAAGAATGAGGAAACTATTTTTCATGTTTATTGCTTGCGCTTGTTTCTCTGGGTCTCTAAAGTTGAAAACATATTTTCTTACATTTCCTAATGGACAACGAATGTATATGACGGCATATCGCATGAGACGACGATGGCGGAGAGCGAAACATGTTGCAGAAACACTTCATAAAACATTTTAGGACTTTGCAGGTTTTTCTTTCACGTCGCGGCTAATGAATTTCATTTCATTTCATCGGCACACATGCCTGCACACCAGCGATTCGATGCATTCGAAATTGATTGTGAATTTTTTGAATATTTGCAGAGTTTTCCTTTTACGACGTTCAAGTCTATTTGGGTCTACGAGTTGAGTTTTGCAACTTGAACAAAAAAAAATCGGATTTGTTTTGAATAATCAGTCAAGTGAGTGAGTCTCAAGAGACTTAATTAAATCGAACAATCAACAGCTTTGTCTTGAAAATTTTCAACTTTCACGCTTAAAGCAGCTGCTAATGTGTCGTCAGTTCCCAGAGGGAAAAAAGATCTTTGTCCATTTACGATCGCCAGAGTAAATTTAATCGCTCGAAGGAGAAAGAAGTTGTCTCAGCTATGGCGAAGTCTTAGCTCAATCAAAACTCGTCTTCGCTTCTTGCATCACTGAGTCTCGTGACTTTCTCTTCGCTAATTTCCGTCGATTGTCTCCTGTGCTTGGACAGTGCTCGCGCATCGTTGTCATAAAAACTCGCCCTGACAAACTCGATGAAATTAAAATCTCATTTTTGTACAATTTGACATGCAATGGCACTTAACGCGACAAAACTCTCTTTAACAATTTTATTGCTCATTGAAAGAAGCGATTACAAAAGACTTTTAGATGAAGAAGAAGAAGATTTAACATTCGAAGAAGATTATTAACATCTTAACGATTACGATGAGTTTTATCGCAAAATAGAAATTAAATGTTTTTTTGAAGTAATAAAGAGATTTGAGGGCAGTAAAAAATTTCCTTCAATGGCTTAATCGTTGACCCCCAAGTCCGAACGCATGTAACGTCTTAGAACCGTTAAATATTTATTTATTGTTTGATGAACAATTGAATTCGAGTTTGTTTTGCAGTCAGAAAGTCAGAAGAGAAATTCGTAGAGAAGGTGAACAATCTCGTTGAGGCGAGAGATCAAAATTATAACTTTACAACTCTCGACGAGGCGCGATTCAAGCACCTTAGGGCAAAGCAGAGAGAAACTTTACATCAGCTCAAGCTGCAAAATGTTAAGTAAATCGCTACTGCTGCAAGCGAAAGCCAACATGAACTAAACGGTCGAAATGCAAAAAGAGATTTGTTTACGTCGTCGATTGATTGAATAACCTTCAAGTGTTCAAAGCCATGGCGTAACTCACAGCACTTCGGAACAAAAGCGGAACACTTAAACGCGTATTTGGCTTTACATTGTTATACTTTGATTAATGCTTGATAATCAAATATTTACATTTTAATTATTGATATATTGACAGGTCGAGTTCTTAACTCTTAAGTTATCGAAAGGCTGACCAAATCGTTGATTATCGAGAAACGGATTAGCTCTTTGTGTAGTAGCCGATGTCATGATAATTCTTGAAATTCCAAAGAATTATAAAATCGTAAATTAAAAGTCGTAAATTCCAAAAATTCCCAGCTCGTCTCAAAGTATTTATTGACACCCTAAATTTGATTGAGGCGATTGCTTAATAGCGAAAGAGAAAAGCAGCTTGATTGACAATTAGACTGTTTGCTTTTTCGGCGAACTGAGAACTTCCCAATTGAACAATTTACTGTCAAATATTTGAGTTTTTTTAACGGATCTCAAGATGAATTTGGATAATGGATTAGGCTTCACTGACAAGCCGTCAGTGGAAACAAATTCGCTAACTAGGTTAAGAATTTATTGTTCTATCGACGTCGAGTGTTGGCTGTTGATCGATGAAATTATTTCGTGGCCTCACCATCGTCAAGAGATTACAATCGATCAACATTCGCTCGTCTCTTGATTGATTTCTGCTGTCGAAGGATGGAGAAGGCAAGAAAGTCATAAAAGTACTCGTCGGAAGCCTTTATTAGATTTTCAAGGATTTTTTTTCATTAAGAAACGCCGCTAAAAAAAGTTGATTGCATAAAATCTTTTTACGTCGTTCGACCTCGTAAGTAATAAAGCTTCTTACGGTCCACGGTGAGTGATTGCTTCACTTCGCTTTTTCCCTCCCCCTTTCTCGCCTTAACAATAAAGCCGTCTCTCGTTTTCAATTCTTGCACGCGCATCTTAGATAATTAACTTGACTCTTTATTTGAATAAATTTCCTTGCAAAAATATAAAGATTCGTCGTTAATTAAAAAGGTCGAGGAATGAGTGAGTCATTGCCATGTTGTTGTGAGTTTTTATGTCCAAGCCATCAATCAATCGACGTTTCTTTTCTTACTTCTCGAGACTTATTATGGAAATTAATTTAGCGAAGCATGAAACTCTTGAGGAAATCAGAAGCGCGACAATTATCCAACTCGACTCACCTCAGCAATGCTCGTTTCGTAAGGAGCATTGACGAAAACTGGCGGATTGTCATTAACATCTGACACACGAACGATTATCGGAATGTTTCGATTACGGCTTGGCGTTGATTTAATTGTGCAAGATATCTGCGAACGGAACACACAAAAAAAAAATTGAATATTAATTCACTTGCTCCAGTTGGCGACCCGCTGAGAGTCACTTAAAGCAAAAGGAGAAAAAAAAACTTACCGTGAACTGAATGTGACTCAAATTCTCTTTATCGCGATCGAGTGGATGAACCAGTTGTAGAAGTTTCCCGTTCAGCTTGAACAAATTGTTGTTCCCTTCAGGAAAATTTAAGCCGAGCGTGATCTCGTCTTCGACATCGCCGTGAATTGGCAGCTTTGGTGGATTCTCATGGGAACCGATAGCTAGATGAATAGAGAGAGCGAAGAGAAGACGTTAATTCGATTGATATTTAAATTTTAATTAACGAAAAAAACCAAACGCTGATCGTAATCTCGTTGAATGAACTCTCCAGTTCGGTCAGCAACGCGCATAAATCATTTCCTTATGATTAATAATGAATTAATTCAGATCAGTCTCTTTCTCTCTCCGTCTTCGTCTCGTCTTATTATTTGTTTTTCGTTACAGATCACTTGCTAAGCTAAGCTAAGCGGAGAGTCATAGCTCATGCCCCCATCGGCGTATTTCGTAATTAATTAAGCGACTAGAAGTTTTCTCCTTCTATCTTTTCATTGTTCTCGTTTCACAAAACACGAAGTCACCTACTGCGCGTGTATAAACAGCGACTGCTTCCACAACGATTTAGGGATTATTTATGTTATTTTGTTATGTCGGATCAGTTCGTGGAGCGACGGCGAGTATCTAATAGATTTATAATTAATTCTACTCTAATCGCGATTCAAACTCCGTCTTTGTTCGACTCCACGAGTGATTGGCTGTTGTTGTTGCTGTTTGTCTGTACATTGCGAAACTTGTAGTTGAATATGAACTCGCGACAGGTAATCATAAAAGCGAATTGTTTCCTATTTGCGCGAAGTATCTTTTCGTATGCAAGAGCAGAGTCGATGAAGTTTCGCCAACTTTCATTTTTCCCTGATTATCGCGGAGAAATGTTTTTCATTGTTTTTTATTTTACGAGATGAAATTGAGAAACTTTCGCGTAGCTCGTGTGCTTTAATCATTGACATTATAAAACTTTTACGGAGATAATCGGGAGGAGGAAGGCATCGGTTATAAAGTTTCTCACGATTTCAGAGACTCCGAACACAGAAGCGATTTGAAGCGGGCAGGTTGCGATCCCGTCGTCTCTCTCATGTCGACACAATTGTCAACTCACAAAGCTTATCAAAAAAATTATGATTTCCTTGATGTCAACTGCAATTACAGAGTCAGCCATGAAGATAAATTCAGCTTTAACCACTCGATAATTGAAAGGGAGAGAGACGGAGAGAAAATGATCTGTGAGCGCGTGGAGTCGCAAATAAACTTAATGGAATTCACATTTTCACGACACATTCCATTTATGGATGAAATTGAACTTCACAATTCCAGCGACTCACGAGCGATTGCAATTTGCAGTTTCGTAAATTTTCGTAGCTTTATTGTTAAGTTCGATCTCGCCTGTCGCAAATATCAAATGACTGGCTCGAGAGATAAAAAGCGAAACTGTTCGAAAGTGAATGCGTTGCGACATCCTTGGCGATGGGAAATTTAATTCTCATGCACGGAACGTTTTCGCTTTTATCACTTTCGAAAAGATATTACTCATAATGAATTGTCTCGCTTGTACAACTCACCGTCTCCTCGACTCTCCTCGATGTCGATGATAATGTTGTTCTGGCCAGTTTCTGTTTCGCACAGTTTCCCATAAATGCCGATCACCATCAGTTGATTGAATAACAGAAACAGCACTTTTGTCAGCAGCATTCGTCGGCTGTTGAGTTTCCAGAGCCTCATAGTCTGCGATGATTATCAAGTTGTCGGGAAGTTATGTAAAAAAAATAAAATAGAGAAATATATTAATAAATATTGTCACGAGGCTTGAAATGAGTTGTTCTTGTTTTAATTCACAATTTACAGTCATATATGAAATTAATTTAGAACGCTCAACGCTTTGATTAAATTAGTTCGTGAGAAAATTCAAAAGATTCAAATCTACTTCTTGTTTTATCTATGATCTCTCTTGCTTGGAAATCTTGTTCATGTCCCACATCTTTCAGCTTTAGATGATCTCTCGCGCTCATGAAGTGCAGGAGGTGATGAAATCATATAAAGAACAATGAGCCAACATTTTCAGTCATATCCAACTCAACCAGCCGTGAAATCATAATTGTGAGCTTTGTAAGCAAAGTCTAGCTTCGCATTAACTCTTAATTCAGGTGTTTATTACTTTACAAGCATTTATATCCATCATTTAGTGGGAAAATTTATGATCATGAATTTCCATAAAAATAATAAATTTAATTGGCTCGGTTTGCTGCTTTTCCACTACTCGCGTCTCTCGAGTGAAATAATTTCGCTATAAAACTAATTTAATATTTATTTTTCCTCCTTCTCGACAACGAGTTTCTCGATGCGATGAAATCATGTTAATTCGCAGTCGGGTTCTCATAAGCTGTCTTCATTGTTTCGGAGGGAGAGAGTTAAACTTTGGAATTCATTAGAAGGAAAGTCGAGAATTTGATAATTAATTGTGGAGGAAATTCTTTGGTGTTCCTCGAGGCGATCGAGTCTTTTGTCCGTTCTCCATCGAAAATAATTGCTGTTGAAATAATCTGCAGACGCCAACAAACCGATAAAATAAACTGTATCATTTCTCTTGATTCCACTTCTCGCGTCTTCCGTCGACTTTATCATTTCTCTGTTCGCTACATTTTATCTCTTCTTCGTTCCAGCTCTTTTTCAATAAAAACGAGATTTCTTTTATTTTAAATTCTTAATTATGAAGAATATATGGAGAATATAAAGTTCTTCGAGCGATCGGAGATGACTCTTTAATCGAGGGAATTGTTTTGTGATAAGGAAGACGACACACACGTCACTTGCGAACGCCCACAAACAGGAAAACTTTTTGGGTGTTCTGATCAGCATTAAAACGTAATAAAGTTTCGTCTCTCACTCGCTTGCTCGCTCGTCTTTAGTGGAGAAAAAAAAATTCACGAGAAATCGCTTTCTTCTTCTTAAGCATGAACTCTCCACGTACAACCCAAAAAGTCAAACGAAGAAGTAAGAAACATTCGATGGTTTGATCGTGGGCTGGCGAGTGAGTGAGAGAAGAAGAAAACAATTTTTTTTGTTTATTATTTGAGACTTTAATCGCATTTCTGGCCTAAATTTCCTTCGACGTTAAACGACGAGTTAAATGTTTCTTGTTCTCTCGAGTCGAGCAAACACACAACGCTCGATGAGATTGTTTTTTGTTTCTCGAGATGATTTTTGATCTCACGCAATCCTTAATTGCGGGCCAAAGCAATTGAACAACAATTTCAGCTCCTCCTGAGCTACTGACATTAAATTCCTAGAAACGCGGTTAAAAGCCAATTTTCCCAACGAATTAATGATAAAAATGGGATTGCTAATGATTAATTTATCTTTTCAAACATAATTGCGGCCATACGTCTTAACCGCTCTCGCCTCGATGTGGAAAATTATTAAATTTGTGCAACTTGTGTAGCTAATTTCAAATTCCACTGAGCTCGCTCATTGCCAATTCGATTGGCTCGCGTATTTATTACAAGTTCATAAAGTAAGGTGGCGGAGATTGCGGGCGGCTCGAAACTTGTTTGACGAAAAAATAAAAATAAAAACAAGCTCGAGCATAACTTTGTGTTTTTCATAATCTCGTTCACACTCTCATTCGTTATCGATGTCGATTGTAGAACGAGGCGAATAGGAAATCAATTGTATCTGCTTAGTCAAGTGAACGGAAAACAGAACTTTTTTTTGTCGGTTGTTTTAGTTAAAGTTTACCGTTGCGGAATGAAGTCGCTCCTTGTTTCTAACTTGTCGTTAAGAGTTTCATGCACTTGACGAATTAAGTGGGAAGAATGAGAGAGAAAAACGAACGTTTAGATAATCCATGATAAGACGGAACTTTAATTTCTTTACTGAGTGATTTCCTATTAAGTGCCATGACTTGATTCCGACGCATATCAACATGGCACTGATTGCACGCTGTTGATTTAAATTTCAAACTCGACCAGTGAACGAGTAGATCGAGTTGAAAGGCGCACTTAGTGGGAGAACAAGTCGACTTGATGCTACCTGGGGTAATTGTCAATTACGATTTGCTCCGAAACATTATTAATATCGAATGGAATGTGTTTTTCCTCTTCTTCATTTCTCTTCGTTTAGAGAGATTATAAGTGCACAAGCTTCAAACATGTAAGCTTCTTTAACAAACAATTCTCTAACAATCTTCTCATGTAACCTTTTTTTTCTCCTCCACTTCTGCATTTCTTTGGCTAACGAAGTGAAAGAAAAGCGAGCACGAACCGTTAGAAATTTATACAAAAAACTCTAATTCAGCGAAATCATCGAGTGAAGCATAATTTTGTTAGGTGATAGACGATCCTTTATGGTTAGAATAAGATGCCATTAAGACAACGCCACAGAGAGTAAGAGGGCGTCAAAGCTTAACCCAGTTTAACGATCAATAAAAAAAAGTGTTTCATCTTTCGCGAAAACGAGCGTGTCTGTGGAAACCCGGTCAGTAACAAGGGCACATACATCAGGATTGTTTATTGATTCATTAAAAGATATTGGCGCTTTGCATGGCATTCTCGCGGTTGGGCGTCGCAAACGAGTCGTTTGGCCTCCTCTTAAATGGCTCTCATCGGCGTGCGAGAGAGAGCAGACTGGGCATTAGAAAGATGAAATTAACTTAATTTATATGCGATATGTGATCAAGCCAACGAAGTCGGGAAGAGAATTTCGAGAAATTTGTTTTCTTTTCTTTCGTTTTTACCTGAAAACATCGCTCGATGTGAATTTTTCTCGTCTTGGTGGCAGCAAGAGCGATAGGAAATAATAAAATAATAAACTCTTTTCTCATTCACTTCGCCGTCACCTGCTGTGATGAGAGTTCGGCCCTATCTCGATGTTTAAAGTCCAGTAAACGTCTTTAAGCATTTATTCTCTTCGTCTAATGAAATATTGGATTCAAATATTTGTTCGTATTCGTATTAATCCATAATTTATCAGATTGCCGGCCCCGTACGTCTTTTTACTAATAACAGACGACCACATTGAATAGAAGAGAGAAGAAAGCTAGAAATAGCTTATTAAAGTCGATGATTTCGGTTTGAATTATAACTCAATACAGGAAATAAACTTGCGGTCGTTCACGAGAGGATCCTTTTCATGGCAATTATCATTGACGAAGATCATCTTCCAACAACGATTAAAATGATAAAAAAA
This sequence comes from Smittia aterrima, assembly GCA_033063855.1. Classification (NCBI taxonomy): domain Eukaryota; kingdom Metazoa; phylum Arthropoda; class Insecta; order Diptera; family Chironomidae; genus Smittia; species Smittia aterrima. The sequence continues at coordinate 6,975,887 of CP093830.1, forward strand.
AAATCTCAGTCGACATCAAGCGACAGCTTCAAGTCGAAGCATCCGATCGAGACCTTTTAATTAAATTCATCATCGTGCAGCATAATCAATTTGCCGCCCCATTCTCTTTGCTGTTATTAGCCGAGATCACGAAACGTGCTGTAGCCACCGAAGCAGAATGGAAGCTTATAACTCTGAGCAGAAATAAAAAAAAAGCCAAAGAGAACCGAGAGCCAATCTATAAAGATATATAAATTACATTTAATCACGAAATCAATCATTTGAAATGCGATTATTTCGCTGCGATGCAGAGCGCGTCAAAGATATGAGTCACAAACATCTTTTAAAGGCTTAACAGATCTCGCGGAGCGACACGAACAAGCCAAAAAGAGTTGCGCAAAGGAGATTGAGATCGTTTTAGGGTGTCCATTGACTTTACTCCTTTGAGCTGGAGTTTCAAAGCTGAGGAGCATGGTCAACCTTTTTGAAATCCGACACTTACCATTTTTTGTGTGTTGATGATGATTTCTCAGTGCACTGTCCCGAATGATTTCCGATCAGCGATTTTTCACTCTTTTTTTTCGCTTCCTAGCGGCTGCTAAGACCCAAACAAATGTCGAGGGTGAACGAAACTCTTTTTTTTCTGTTCGTCGTTTGCTTATAAAATTACATTTAACACAATTGATAATTTAATCTGAAAACCGCAGCAAACGATCGCGCGAAGAGGAGGATGATGAAACAAAATCATTGAACCGTGTTCTGGTTTGCAGTTTTCTTTCGATTTATGGAACAATTTTCTGCGCAAGATTCTTTTATCTTTTACAGCATAATGTTGATCGTTTCCCGTTTTCTCTCTCGCGCGAAAGGAATTTCGTGGAGCTGTTTATGGTCACTCAAAGGCCGTTCTAATAAGCCTTGCGGTTGAACTTTTCGGATTCACTTCTATTTATCAAACAAACACTTAATAGCATCAGAAGATTTATCATAAATCAGTTGAAGGCTGACTCGCCTTTACCAACAAAACACAATGCTCTTTCTTTTCTCTTTAACTTTAATCCACTTTAGCGGCCTGAATTCAATTCTTTACGACTTTGCGAATCTCTTTTTTTTCTTTCTTCGATGCTTTCTTCCTTTATTGAAATGCAACAACGTCTACGCGCAATTTGGACCGCAAATCAATTATTTTCCCCTCAGGGCTTCGTTTGACGTAAAGCCGACTTCAATCGTCGTCATTCGATCGACTAGCGAAAAAGAAGGCTGAACAGCTCGCGATGTTTATTCATCACCCAACATTGCCGTTTTGTCTGTCAATCGACTCTCTCGATGTTCGAGTATCTGGAAAGGAACAAGAATGAAAATTCAAATTAAATTTGATTTTATTTTTCAATGTGCATTTATTATGCGAGGCTGTAGGTAAATCGAGAGCGAGCTGAGAGGCGAAACATCATGCGATTCTGTCGCTTATAAGCTTTTAATGAATGAATGGACAAAAATAAATGTATTTAAACATCAATCAAAAATGCTTATTGTTGTGCTCTCGCTGGATTTGCGGCAGCTTTTGCCAAAACGTCGTCGAAGATCAAAACGTGGCAATAAAACAAGATTTTTCTTCTCTTCTCTTATTTTAATAAGACTGTGAAACCAAAACCGCAAGCAAGAGGGAAAAAAATCAGACTTTACAAGGAGTCATGAACAGCCAAGGTTACAAATTGAAGTTTTCAACTCTTTGGTAAGATTTTTTTTTTCCTTCTCTCTCTCAGCCGAGCGCTTGAGTCTTGTGGATGCTTCACGCGATAAAACCGCAAAATGTCGACAGCAATGCAGCGACTCTCAGTCTACGAGCATTCGAAGTTCTTGCATAAATTAGCGCGACCTTACAAAGTGACACAAAACTTTTCCACAACTCAAACGACTCAACTGTTAAATTATCAGCAAGAGCTTCGTCTATTGCAGAGCAAAAAAATACTTAGTCCTCGTGTAGGTGTCGTTAATCGTTTATTATACATTTTTTTGTCTTTTCTCATTCTAAACCAGATTTAATTTCCAAGAAACCTCTTTTATATGCAAATTTCTTTATGGTGTAGCTCGATGTTGAAACGAAACAGCCAAAGGAGAGAAATAATAAAAAGAAACAGCGATTGTCGAGCTTGGAGCTTGAGCCGAACGTGAACGCGAGGAGAAGAAAAATCCAAAGAAACTTAAACAGGTGCCAAGATTGAAAAATAATATTTATTATTAAAGTCATTATTAGCGAATGCGTGATTGTAGATTTAAGACAATGTGCACTAGCGATAAGTTTCATAGGCAATCGCTCAACGAGAAACGAGTTCTCTCTACGTTCCAATGAGTGTGCGAGAACTTGAGATCGGAATATTTGCCCGTCTAATACCCGACAATTGCTGAAAACACTTTTTCTTCATCCAGCAGCACGGCAAGTGTTGTTTGATATTCTCGCCTCTTGCTTTTAAAAGAAACATTGCGATTTGCATAAAATTCGCATAAATTTGTGTGTAAATAAATTTTCAACGGCGATGATTGCCAGCTTTTATGATTTACTTTGATGCAAATGAAGTTGTTAATGCGTCGATGCACTAAAAACTTATTTTTCTTTTGACTAATTTACGGTGTTAACTCTTTGAGAGCATGAGAAGTGCTCAGACGAAACATTGTGGCATTTAGTCTCGAACAACAAAGGAAATTTTCGTCGCTCTTCTTTGACTGCCCACTTTTCTGGGAAATAAATTATGGCAACAAAGAATTGTTTCTCCCAAAAACAGTCAAAGCATTCTTGTCGTGTCTCACAAATCTCTTTTCTTTCCGAGAATTGTCTGATTGAGACTTTTTAATGAAAAGGTGTCGCTGAAGCATTATCGTGATGATGTTTCGCTCAATTCTAACTCTTTTTCCAATCGCTTTTGATCTTTCACTGTCTGCTGTTGCTTTTTGTTCAGCCGCGGACATCAAATTATTGTCAATTATATCAATTGGCCCAGAAGCAGCACTCTTCGAGTATGAGAGAGAGAAAGAGAAGAAGCTGACGAAAGCGAACGGTTACGAAGAACTAACGAGAAAATTAGAAAATTGCGATCGCTTTTGTGTCCCATCATCGTCGTCGTGTCTTCCCTCCGCCAACTCCTTTCCTATTGACTCGCATTCGCAATCAAATGTCAATCAACAAATGTAACATTTCTCCGTTAGACAGCGGAACAATTTGATGTTGTGATTATTCTCAACGGAGATTGTTAGGCAGTAACAACAGCAGCAGCCAACAAAGAGACGAGAGAAAATTCCGAGCATGTTGGACGTTTAAGTCACCGCAAAGCTGAGACTAGAGTGGCATGTCGTACTCAATATTTGCTTATTCTCGAACGCCCCGAAACGACAATTGCTGGGCATTTGAAAGCAGTAATTGTTTCTTCATATCGTTGAATAGAAAATTATGCCATTAACTAACGATTTCGAGCTCGCATAACAAGCGAAAGGAGCAAAGAACGAACAAACAAAAAATTAGCGAAGGAGCTCTCGGAATTCTTCGAGTCTCGCTGCCTTGGCATCATCGCAATTACAAATTAGTTTCGTTTACCACGGCTCAAGAACATTCCCGGAACGCTTTCCTATGGGAAAATAAATTAACATTATCAGCCGCGCGTCCATAACGGTAAACGTCGCTTCATAAAAACATTTAACTAAGCTTGCTTTAGAAATGAACATCATCAGTCTAACCGAATCATAATGCGATAAAATTTATTGCAAAAAATAAATTCTCTTCTTCGCGGGATGGAGAAAAAGTTAATTATGAATGCAGCGAGAGTTTCTTTTCGTTAATTGACGATGGCTCTGGATGTTTTATAGGTGAGAACTTAACTGTGAATGCTTATCCGATGCCCTAACGAGCTTTCTTTCTGTTTTGACATTCATTCAGGTAAATAGTGATTCGAGGAAGAGTTAAGATTTCAGTTTCACAAACTCTGAGAGAGTCAGGTGCCTCCATTAGCATCGAGATTAATTAATCTGTTTCCGTGTATCAATGTTTTCGTAATGGAACCCAAATCGAGTCGATATTTCATTGAAAAAAAAACAACGATCACTTCTCTCCTTCCCTGCAGCCGAAAACGTTTTCGACTTTGAAATTCAATTTACAGTCACGCAACACAAACTTTTGATCGGTTGCTTCTTTCAATCAGATCGCCGACAGAGAGAGACACACAATTTCAATAAAAACCAAATCTAAAAACAATTAAAAACCAAATAAAAATCGATGTAAGAAACAAATGAGGGAGAGATGCGAGGCCTTAATTTGAATAGCTCAAACATACGAAAGACACAATAAAAGCTTCGTAAGAAAAACTAAAACTTTAATCGTTGTCAATAAAAGAAAAAGACGAAAGAATCTACGATATAAACTGAATTGACAAACGACTCACTCGTTGATGTTTTATTGAAGCTTGAATTGGACAAAGATTTGTTTTATGGCGATCAATAACAACGAAAGCGTCAAGAAGAGAAAGACGCGGTGATAAGCTTTTTATAGCGTAGCCGATCGAGAACATTGGCCTTTGGTCGTGAGAAGGATCTCCAAGCTCTCATCACCAACAAAATTTATTCGATCGAGATTGACTAGAAACATCTTTATCTTCGAAACGAAATCTCCCGGGCATCCTGTCGAGACTGTCGCGAAACGAAAAATTGAAACGTTAAACGCCGGTCGACGTGCCCACAGAAGAAGTATCAAATGTCTACAAGCGAAATTTTTTCGTGGCTTGAGTTATGTGATCAACTTTTATGACGAAGCGTCGTCGTCTTCTCGCGGCGCTGTCATCGGTGCGATCTGACTTATATGTTAATGATTAAGTTGTAAAGAAATCCCAGCGAAAAGTCGAAAAAAGGCTTTAACTGCTTGGTTTATTAATTAATTATGCAAATGGTATTCTTTTCTGTGAGTGACCGTGCGTTTCTCCTCTCACTCCCGGGAGAAAATCAAGATCCAACAAAACCCGTTCGATGACTGTCGACTAATGTATTTATGTAAGAAGACGTTTTGCTTCGTTTTATGTGACAGCAAAATAAATCTGCGCGGTGAGAATATCGTGGCGAGTCATAAATTCAAACGTTTTTCGTTATATTTCGCTCACTTACGAGTCGATTCGGGGCAATAATTTTCGCCACTTCCTCAGATCAAATTACCGAGCCCCATAACTTAGAAAACGGTGTAGCCTTTCACGATGAATTTATTGTGCACCTTGTCGATTTTGGCGATCAAAACTGAAGTTTTGTCTGCATCGCTCTGGGCCTGATCGTGCCTTGCTTGCGATAAAGGTAAAAATATGGTAGGAAAGAGTGTCGACCGCAAGCCTTTTCCTTTTCGACTACTTTACGACTGCAGATTTTTTTTTTAGAAAGTTTCATCAGTGAGTGAGAAATAAGAAGAAAAATGTTTATCGCTCTCGATTTCTCGTGCTGAATATTTGCATAATTTATTAATGGCAAGAGATGCTTTCGATACAAGTTGAATGCATGCGCGGATGCGAGCGAGAGAAATAGAAAACGAACAAGACAGCAAAGTGCAAGCCTCGCAAACTTTAGATGCGAGGTTTCCGCACATAACTCGAAAGGGGAGGACTGATCCTAAATGGCTAGCAATTAATAACGAAAACTAATGGTTTTGCTGAAAGCAGATTGAATTAAATCAACTACTATCTGCTGGTTGGTTCTGAAGTCATAGAACCATCACCTGAGGTTACAAAAAAACGTAAGCTGATATTAATTTTACGACATTTTTCACAGAATTCGAAGGCTGACGAAGTGAGGCAATCGCAGGTCTTAGCACGCACGGCAGGTCGATTTATTCACAATCTCCTCCTTGGGCGATGCTGCTCTCGTCGTTTGACGTAAATTATTGCAGTAAAGCCGTTTAATTGATTTGCAAAAGAATGCTGATATAGGAATTCTCCAACAAGGTTTGTGTGGGCGTACGAAACATTTTACATGTTGATGTCGAGAGAAGGAAGAAAACGAAAGAAGAAAGAACACTTTAAGTAAATATCTCGCATTTTCTTTGCTGCTTTCATTTGGCGCAACAAAAGAGCGCAGTGATTTAAAACATCTTTCGATCGAAAAGAATTTTTTCCGTTCCCCTTCCTTCAATTAAAATTTTGCTTGTTCGCCTTCGTGTGGCGAAGGAAGGGCTTTCGGGGTATGCGCCGATAAGATCAGAAATTCTATTGATTTGTCATTTCTTGGGCGATGCACAAAGAAACTTTGTTTTTGCTTCGATATCTCAAACCTCACAGGAACGATAGGCAGTGGAGATAGTCAGCGCAGCAAGACACATAGGAAGGCAGAAATTAAAATATCAACATGGAATTTATTTCATTATGAATCCATTGTGTGGTGCTCTCGAGTGTGACAATTGAATTTATTTTGGTTTCTTCCTCCTCTAACTCCCAAAGAGAATTGAAAACCGATTCTCGTGGATATTCTGAGATCATCATTAAATTCAAAAAATAAAAAAAATACTGAGATTACAAGCGAGACTGAAAACCAGTTCGAAAGTTCTATTATTTTTCTCTGTTTCGGTTTAATCGGAACGTCCGATTACAATACAGGGAATGTTAGATTCGGTGTTTGTGCTTATTGAAGCACGACGCGACAAGAAGCTCTGGACAGCAGCAGCAGCAAAGATAGAGAATTCCCGAGAAAAACAAAACATTCCGAAACGATTTCCAATACGTAATTGGATTACATTCCGAGCGGAGACGTTTCATTCTTTCCACTTCACTTACTTAATCAAACTATTAAAAGAATATTATCTTTCGCCCTATGCCCAAGACTATCGGATTCCAGGAATGTTTCATGGAGATAATAATTAAACAAATATTAACGACTCTATGATAAATGAAGCCATGCTTTCAATGAAGCCACTCAACAGAAGATGAACAATCAGCGATGATATTCTTTATTCAATTAACGAAACGAAACGACGAACAAGACAGAAAAAAAACATTCTCAGATTTTTATCCTTTCGATTCGAATCATTAATAAATGATTCGTTCATTTGAGTTTGTTCGGAAATCATTAAAATTTCGTTTGTTGGTTCTTCTCCGCAGCCAGTGGCAGAAAACAAAAAGAAACTCCGTAAGACGACGACGAAGTATTTCGGTGTGGAAAGAGGAGACGAGAATCGAACAAATCAACAAAATGATTTCATAATATCATTTCATTAACTGTTATCTGCGGCTTTAGATCGAAACAAAATGATATGTAGTGTTTGGTTCTTCTCTTCGTTCATTTCGAGTCCTCAATCTGCCAGGCTCGGCTTGATAGAAACATTTTTTTTTCTGTCGTCTTCAACGACTTCTTCGGCAAAGAGAAAAAGTTTCTCAATTGAAGTTGAAGAAAAAAGTTTATTTCGTTATGAAAAGTAAACAAAGATTAAAGTATTTTTGAAAGATTTGGAATTCTCTTTAATTTCTGATCATTATAAAGACGGTTCTCTTCTAAGTCTTTTATTCTTCTTCCCCTTGTTTATTTATTTTCTTCGCTACGATTCCTCCTCTCGCATCGAGTGAGTATGATTCAGGGCTTTTTAAATGATCATTACAAAGGAACTTCCTGTATAATCACTTCATTAAACCCATCAACGCCGCCTCGCATTTGATCATGACAAAAGCCCTGCTCGAAAGTTCATTGGGAATAAATGTGATTGTTGTGTATTATTAATTACACTCGTTCCCAAATGATGTTTCAATAAAGACGATGATCATCGAGTCGAGAGTGAGAACGAAAAATAAATTCTTGATCGTCCGAACGATGATTAAATAACAATATTTTGTACTTTTCCAAATCAAGATTCTCGATCTGTTAAGCATCTGTGATTGATCGATGGTCGAATCGAAAAACTTCTTTTTTCTGTTTTCGCAAAGTACTTGTAAATATTTAGAAATGAAATTCGACTTACCTTGTTATCAAAAAACTTAATTATCCTTTCAATGAATCTTGTTTTTCTTTTCTCGACCGCACTTCAAACTTTCACAATTCATCATTCATCTTTTCTTCTAATTTATCTTCTTTTCCAACAAATGTTTTCTTTCAATTTGCTCTTCGGCGATCTTCAAAGCAACCAATGTTTGAACAACTAATGATTGAGATTAAAATCTTCTGGTAAATATTTTATTTTAGCACTTCCTTTCAACCGTTCACCTGTTACACCACGCAACAAAATATTTCTCTTAATCTTTTATGATTTTTTTTTCTCTTCCGATTTCTATTTTTTTTTCTTTCGTTTTCGAACGATCGGGGAGGAAAGACTTCAATGCTTGCGTATCCGACGACTCGCGAACTGCAACTGATTCTGTGCGGCTCATGTTGTGTTTCTCATTCTTTCCTTCAACACTAAAGCAAATCACTTTACCACAAGTAAACAATTTTGTGAAACCTGTTAGATGTTGAATACACAGCGAGAGAGAAGTCTTACGATTTGATGTTGAATATTTTAAAGGAAAGAAATATTTTTCTTTCAGTGCTTTCAGAGCTACATGTGAGTCAATAAGATAACGAAGAGTGTAGAAAGGAAATTGACAAAAACACTGCTCGCAGCTCTCAAACTCACCACGGAAATGTGGCTTGCGGTAGTAGTCGAGCAAGCAATCGATCGAGCGACTGAAGTAGCATTTTTCTTCTTCACATTATTGCCCTCGTCTTATTCATTCTCTTGTTCATGATATTCAAAGTCGTAAAAAATTAAAAAATAAAGCAAAGAAATATAAATTATGGTTAAGCTGCTCGACTCGCTGCAGCGATCACTTGATTTCTCTCCTTGCACTAGCAGAAACAAGATTCCACCGAATTCATTAATTTAGATATCGCTTTTTGCTTGCGACCGTGTTTTCCCTTTTGAATTCTCGCTATCAGCGATTAAGATGGAGAAAAAGAGACGAAGTATTTAGCGATTTCTCGGAGTTCATTTGATATTATTGCTGCAAAAAGAAGGAAGGCAACGAGAATCATAAAAGTTTAATGATAAAATATTGGTGTAAAGGCTTTTCTCGTTCAATCTTTAATTTCTCGCCAGAAGCGTTCTGTCATCAGCTGAACAGAACCCTAATTAAATTTATTGGCGGATTTCATTTCATTCGCTCTCTTCGCTCGATTTTGTTTTTCGGCGGGCGATGATGATGAAGAAACCGATGCCAGACTGTAAACACAAGAAAAAGCTTCGTCGAATGCAACATCATAATTTATGCGAAACACAAAGAGGGTCTTTAACATGTTTGTGAAATATTTTGTTTTCTGAAATGCCTTAAAGATGATAATCAAAAGATAAGAGGCATGCAGAAGCACCAGATTGGCTCTGATATCTTCCTTCTTCATGTGTGAAATTATTTTCAATGAAATTTCGCAAATGAAAACCTTTTTCGCTAGCGGCAAACAAATTTGTTTTTTGCTGTTGCAATCCATGGCAGGTATTTGAACATGAATGGGAAAAATTTTAATTTTAACATGATCTGAAAAATACTGACTCGAATAGCTTTAACAAGAATCAAAAATTCTTCAAATTTTATCTCACCAAACGAGAGTTTGCGTAACCTGTCGGAGCCGAACAACGTCGAGAGAGAGAGTTTACGATCTAAACTAAATCGTGTGCCGAACATATGGCTGGTGATTTAATTTTAATTCATAAAGCTTGTGAGAAATTATCGAAACTTGCGCAATCAAAGCGCAACAAAAGATTCCGCAAATGGGGAAAGATTTCGATGGAATTCCTTTGAGCTCCAAAACGCGTAAATTTTATCTCTCTAGATTGCTGGAACACGTCTCACTCGAAGGGCCCATAATATTTACACACCCAATTAAACGAAATAAATCAACATGAAAATTAAGAAATTTTTTGCGCAAGACTAAAGAGATATTCGCGGCAGTTCGACAGTTGAAGATGAAAAGTGCACGAGAAGCTCAAGACAAGAAATATTAACTTTAATTAACAATCAATGGAGAGAGAAATGAGAGGCGCATGAATCTTCGATGCTGCATTCCCTTGTAATTATGATCAGCTTTTCGTAATCGGATGAGATCGTGAAGAAATTACAAGCTTTTGGCACACTCGAGACAAGAAAGAATTCAAGAAGAAATTTTTCGAGTGCATTGATTTATTGACTTTCGAAACAAAATTTAAAATAATTTTCTTCCAAAAAAAAAATATTTCGCGGCACGAAATGACGCGAGAGCTAAAGAGACACAAAACACTGACCAATGAACTTTCCAATTGTATTTTATGGACAAATTTCATTCGCGCACATTGATTTTTGGTTTTAAAAAGTAAAGAAACCTTGAACGAGCAAAGAATAAAATTTCGTGGTTTTGTGAGTGAGAGAAATGACTTTTTTTATTGCGTGAAAATTTTATTTCTTATGCTTTTCCTCGGCGTGTCGTCCATAATTCATCTCTCTTACTCGCTGAGCGAACAACGAAAAAAAATGTTTCATTTTGCGACAAAAAAAAAAGAACCAACAGTCAAATCACTGGAGAATGTTTACCAATGACGACAATTAACATCCCAACGTGAAATGCAAATGAATTAGCCGCCGCAACTCATAAATCAACAAAGCCACAAGGACATCATTGCAGCTCAACCCCGAAACGAAAAATCGTCGTCGTCGACAAAAGGCAGCAGCATCAGTGGGTTCCCGCTTGGTTTGTATTAAGATTTTTTTTTTATTTTCATTTCACTTTTTTGTCAGCGCAAAAAATGAACGCACAATATAAAAATGATTTATTTTATTTTGTGAATAAGGCAGAACCATAAGAAGCTGGAATAAATTTTTCAGTAATAAAAATCATGTTGTAGTCTTTCCACTCCCCACTTCTCTCCGCTTATTACTTCATACTCATCGAGCGCATTGTCGAAAAGGGAGGCAAGAGCATTACGTACTGACAATTCCCTTGAAGACAGTAAAAAAGACTCTGCTCAGAAATGGTTCAATTAAAATGCAGAAAAGAAAAGCGTATTGAGAGTCTTTCCATTGTAATTTTTCAATAAAAATCGGTTTCGCGTTGAGCATGCGAAGATTCCGACCGGTTCTGACGAGGCCCAAGATTAAAAGCACTTTGCAGCCTGTTTTAACACATAATACTGAACTTTCTCTCAGCACTGCTGCCGCTGTTGCTGAATGTGCATGCAAGGTGACTTAATTAATTATGAAATATTTTTTTTGTCAATGAAATCAATTTTCTCTCGCTCGAACATTTCAGTTCTCTGAATAATAATGAAGCGAATATCGCGGTTAATTAATCAGAACATTCTTAGAATGTCATTGCAGTTTCTTTTTCTTCTTTTTCTCTCTCAGCAAAGCTAAGCAGCGAGATTCACTTTCAACCTGCCTGAGATAGTAATCTGCAATTTATTACACCGTCCAGAATGACATTGGTAGCTGGAGCTCAGCAGCGATAAATTTAATTTTAATTTAATAATAGGTTTTGGTTTCTCAAAACAAATCAATGCGAGATGAAGAGCGATTGAGAGTGAGTGAGAAGGGCACCAAGAATTCATGGATTATTATCCGCTTCGCTTCTCATTCTGCTTCGTCGTCGTTGTTTCGGGATTTATTATAAGCGAAACAATGATTGAAGCAAACGAAGCCAAATAAACATAAATAAAATATGCTGTTGACATTCTTTAAGATTTTCTCCTCCTTGCCGTGTTTGTTGTTTATTTAAAATTCTTACTTCTTGTGAAATTCATTCCCAGATATATCTACACGTAAGTCAAGTCGAGAGCCGAGGGAAAGTTGATGTTTCGATGCATGTTCTAGCGTAATGCGACATGCTTCATTCCGATCATGTCTCTAGTCGATTTCACTTAATAGAAATGTGACTTCACGGAGGATGTGGCTTTGTGGAAGGAAATGGAATATTCATGATCATGCATAATAAGGTAGCTCTCTTCACAGTGATGTCAGAAGGTCGCCGTTGCCTACCTGAAGTCGTCTCTCGGCACAAACCAAAGAAAATCCCTTAAATCATCATCAACTTCTTCCGACTTACTTGCGTGCATGTTTGTGGTCATTAAGTGAAGCAGAAAGATATTTTTCGTCGGAAAACAAAACACAACATTGAAATGCAAAAGAAAAGCAAAGAAGGAGCAGAAGAATTCGCAGACCAGAAAGGTCGTCTTCGTAATTGTTTTCATTCTACCGCGAAGCCTTCGAACAAATTAATGCAATGTCATATAGAAGCATAAAATAGTTTACGATTTTAAAACTGCACACACATCAAAGGGATTATTTCTCTCCTTCTGCATAAATGAATATTTAATTCTTATTCTGTCGAGTAAGTGGACTTGAATTATTGCACAAGCCGTGTTTATTTCCCTCAGCCATTGTTCAATGATTGATGCATTTTTCGCCTTTATCTTCCAACCGCCCTGCGACTTTCCATGATTAAATTCAAGCAGCCGCGCCGCAAAACATCGAACGACGACTACCGAGATTATTTGTCAGCTTCAATCAAAGAAATGGATGCAATGTGTGTAAATTTACTGCATCGGGACTGAATCGAGAGTCATCAATTCTCTGCCTAATTGGAAATTCTAGGAGGATTAAAAGCTTTTGTCTCTTTTCGCTTGCTTGCTTCTCATGCTCTCACAACTGAATTAATAACGATGCATGCGATTACAATAAATCAAATAAATTTATGAAATCCCAATCGAATATTTGACATAATTTCCAAGATTTTACACGAGCAAGTAAATTCTAATTTGCGCCTAATGAACGAATAAATCCTTCGAATTGACGAGAGAAGACAATTAATCAGAAATACATCTCGCGCTTGAACAAAACACAACGCTAATTGCAATTAAACTTCAATAACTCGGCGTAAAATTGAAAACTGTTAGATATTAGTCGCGAGTAATTTGCCAGGGAAATATTTATCGCAATGTGCAATAAACCGAAGTCAACAGCCTTCGTCTTAACGTGTCCCGTTCTCTTGTCATAAATATTTACATTTCACATTCAATTATTGTGAATTTCCCTCTCGAGGTTTTTGATTGTCAAGTCTACGATCGTTAATTCAATTAAAGTAATCCAAAAAAAATCTTGGCGCTGTTTGTCGAACAGGAGCAGCTTAGCTAAGCGAATGCAAGTGAGATTAGATTTTCCAAAGCGACGTCGCTGTTGTCTGGCGAAGAGAGACAGTATCGCGAAAGAATATCGCAAATATTGAATTACTCGTATGAAAATATGCCCCCGAAGTGTTTTGCTCTCTCGCTTTACGGAGCCTTTAATTAAACGTGGAATTTGTACATGGCCGATTGGAGACATAAATCACCTGATCACAAGAGATACAAGTTTTTTTTCTATTCACCGCTGTTAATCACATAAATCTACACGTGCATCGACTCGTTTTATATTTTTGTGTCGAAAAAAAATAATCAGGCACAGCCGAGAGAGAGTGAGAAAGATTGGCAAGAAACCATGTCAAGCGTGACCTTTACCTGTTTATGAAACAAAAAAAATGTCGAGCCACTCAACGTCGAATATCTGACATTGTTTATCGCTAATTGACGGTGTGAAATGTGGCATGACTCTCATGCATACTTTATCGCGCCCAATGATTGAATGCTCTGAAATCTTGGATTGCTTAAAGGTGTTAAAAGCAATCCATGAGATCAGTTAAAGTAAACCGAAGATGCTGTTGTAAGTCAGTGATCTGAAGGCTTTGCGAAAGGAGGGAAATGGCGAGGTCAAGTTTACTCTCAAGTGTAGATGCGAAGATGTTAACACGTTGAAATGAATCTGAAAAGGCTGAACGAGTTGTCCAACTTTATTGTTGACTTCCTGTGCCTGTCTTCATCTCTTACAGGCGAGAAGCAATTTCTGAAATGAAGAAAACATTCAAATTCATGGCCTGCGCCTCAGATGTGAGCGGTAAAACAAATATTTTACGTTTCTGGCATTTATTTCTAGTTTGAGAAAAGATTTCCCGAAAACAATTTCACAATCTTTGAAAGCAAATGTTTTCGTCGAAAATCATCACTTTTTGGTTTTGAACTTCATCAAAGCATCGATCTTTATATATCTCGAGAGAGGAATCAAACAAGTTTTCATAAAATCTTTCTTATAATTGGAAGAATGGCTCGTAAAGCAGCTTTATTATTTATTTAAATCTTTGTTAAAACTTTAATTCAAATATCTACTTCAAATATATTTTCATCTTATAGAAAAAAAAACTTTTTTTTCTCTCTTTGTGTGCACAAGATAATTGAAAAGCTAATTATTCTAACTTCAATGCATTTTCACTCACTTTTCCTTTAGAAGTTGAAGCAGTTTTTCATGGACGCCATAAATTAAACATTAAATCACTTTAAGCTTGAATATAATTTTCTTCATTTAAAATAAATCTCAATCACATGCTCATTCCTTTTAAAGTTTCCTCTTCTTTCTGTGATATTTTTCTTCATTAGCTAAAAGTTATCAACAAATATTCTGTCTGATAAGAAGCGTTCGTCAGTGACGTCTCTAGCTATCTCTGATATATTTTTATCACAATATTTACTACTTAGTCTTCAACTTTCCTCACATTCTCATGAACATCATTGACAGACGCTTCCCTCCGCAGAACTTTTAAAGCTTCACAACTAAATCAACGGCAACTTTCTTCTTCTTTCGATATAAATCAATTAAGCGAGAGGAGGAACGTTAAACGCCGACTTCATTGAAATTAGTTTCAATCGATTATTTATTCATTTAATCAGAATGCATGCTCGCTTTGAAAAATAGAGATTATAATTTATGACGACTTTACTCGAGAATATTTTAAAGTAGAGTCGAAAACTCAGATATGAATCTTATAAATTGCTTTGAGATTTTTTAAAAAGACGCGAAAGGAGACTAACTTGCTCTCACCCATTATTAGAGTTTGTGCAAGTTTCAATTGCATTTTATGATAATTTTCTTTTAATCGTAGATCGAAGCAGTTTTAAAATTTCAATTACAAATAAGGAATCGGAATTTTTCCCTCTGCGCGGTGAATTGTCTGATTGAGAGCTGAATTAATTGAACGTCCTAGCGCGAGATTCCGCTCGTTTGATAAGAACGCATTCAACTTTCAATCAGAGCAGTTCGCACAATTGTTAAAACAACGGCTCTCGTGATAAGAAGTTTCATTTCGAATTTATTTTATTCTAATAATTAATAAACTCTTTGCGCAATTTCATTTCTAGCTAGAATATTATTTTTCTCTTCGTTTCAAAAGCTTTTTTTTTATTTGAATCTCTTTAACTTTAATTAAAAATTCATCTTACTAAGTTAATCACCAGTTTCTTTTTGTTGTAGTTGGATCGTCGGCTTAGACTTTGCGTATAACTTCTAAGTAGATTTTCTTTTTTGTGTTTAAGGCTCTCTTTCGAGTTCATCTCTTGTTTGCCTATTCTAAACTACGCTTCATGTTTTTTTTTGTTTTTTGTTGTCATTGATTTACTTTCTCGTTAACTATTCGCGAGATAGAAAGAGAGAGAGACAGAGAGTGAGTGAGAGATAAAGGGAAAGATCTCCGTCGACTGTTTAAAGAAATCAATGGTGCAGTATTTTTTTAAATCGAGAGTTCATTAATTGCATCTTCGTTTTCACAATATATTGCTATAAACTTTATCAATTTCGTCTTGACTAGTTAGTTATTATTTTTATTGTATTAAGTCATACACTTATTTAGAAACGAAGCGTTTGGAAGGGGAGGCGATCAAGTTAAGCTTTTGCGGGGGCTTATCTCAAGAAAAATAATTTTCTCGCGATATTTTAAAAAGTTTAGAAAAAGTTTCTCTTTTCTTCTTAAGTTTTATGATAAGAGAGCGTTTGTCAGACGACTCTGAAAAAATTTCATTTTCATTCGACGGAAGTTTCTTAAAATTTAATGAGCATTGCTTATACGACGTGGAGCTTGGATTCTCTTCGACGTTTCCATGTTTCGCTTTCTGACTTCCTTTAACATTTCAGCAGTTTTGTCAATCGACTTCTTATGCTTTTCCTTTTCAATTTCTTCTTTGGTCTTGCCATGTTTGACATTCGACGATGAACCGCTCATACCCGGCTGCATAACCTTCGGATGCGGGACTTGATTTGGATCGTTGATATCGGACATTGATGAGCGACGAGCGTAAACTTTTTGATTCTTGAAATAAGTTTTCGGTTTGCTCTTTACATTTTGTTGCTGTGACTGATATTCAGAGAAGTTTTGGAACTCAGCCTCGTTAGACTTTGTCACAAACTTTTTGAGGTTCTTCTCGAAGATGTCTAATTTGAAAATCGAGGAACGACGTGAGGTCTCATCAATCGTCTCTAAAGTCGATGTTGGTTCGATGCTCTCAACTGAATCATTTCGTCCGCGGTTCTTTAACATTCTTAAGCTCATGCTAAGCGATCGTAAGCTTAAGAGAGAAGATTTGCGGATATTTTCTTGTAGACTTTCAGGCTGTGGCACCGACGGCGGTGTTTTTGTGATCGTTCTGATATTTGTATGCGATAAATGAATGGACGCGTTCTTTGGCGAAGGATGGAAGTTGTGGGGGTTTTCCTCATCGATGTTGTACGACGAGCGATAGCCCAATGGTGATCTAACTTTCATTGGCGACGTCAATGGAATAATCTCCACAACATCGTCTCTCTCCTCCTCGATCTTCGTTATTGATAAGCTTAGTGGCTGTTTCGTGGACGTGTCGTCCAACCTCTCAAAATTCTTTTTACTAAACTTTCTATTATCAATAAACGGCGGTTTTTGCTGTCACTGAATCTCACACATTCCGAGCTTCCCCTCATCTTTGCCTTCAACAACTTCCTCCTCGATGTCACGCGCTAATTCGACAACACTTGCATCGAGATCTCCAGCGATGCAATCTGAAGAAGAGAAATATTTGTAAGAAACGAGAAGTGACAATTATTTTGAAGGAAATCAGAAATTGAAATTGATTGGAAAAAAAGCTTTTAAAAGAAAAAAGCTCAAAAGCTTCCCTTCTTAAAAGCTTTCAATTCCAATCAAATTCAATTTGTCTGACAAAGCTAAGCTAATTAAAAGAACAAAGGAATTGAGTCCAAGACGTCATTCAGCCGGTTAAGTTTAAATATTTTTTTTTTCAAAGAGGAAATAAGAAAAAGAAGAAAAAAATTGAAAGTTTAAGAATTACCGAAAAAAATTCGTTTTCGATTTTCGTGAGTTTTGTGGATTTCATTTTTCATATTTTTTCTAAAGATGCGTCCACAACACTACGACCAAAAAATTGAATACTGAAAAATATAACAAAAACGTGTTTTCGGTTTGTTTCGTGTGTCTCATCGGTTCGTGTTTCTTGTGTTATAAATGTCTAGTGAGTGTCATTTCGTGTGATTGTGCTGAATTTCCAGTTTTTCTTTTGGTCGATTGGATCAGATTTATCGAAGAAATTATCGTTATCGAAAAATTGAGATTTTTAAATCGGAAAGCGATTCGTTGTGCGCTGACCACACTACAACAAAGTCAGTTCTCTACGATTTCGGGCCCGACTTTAACGAAAACATCAAGTATACAAAAACATGTGGATTGTAAGAAAGAATCGTTACGACAGAGATATTGACAGAGATTCGAATGTTGAGCTCACCATGCGAGATAAGCCCGCGCATCTGAAGTGTGCTGATCATTGGTGGTCGAACGGGCTTGTTCTCGATAATCCTTTCGATCTCCAGCATCACAGCGATAGACAAACGTGGAAGCAACTGAAAGGAAATTAAATCAAACAAGTTCTAAAGACAAACTTTGTCGTCTTCTCTCTCACTTGTAAAGCTTGAAGGCTTTGTGTAAGCTGTTCAGTAGTTTTCGCACTAATTAAAAGACACTGAACGGGCTCATGTTTCAGAGTCCATGCTATCGAGAGTTGCGTAAGACTACAACCAAGCTTTTCTGCTAATAAATTTAAGTCACGAACTTTCTCCAAATGCCTTTTGGCTTCTTCAACTCGATCCTAGAAAGAAAAGAAAGATGATTAAAACTTTTAATGGCATTTTCGTGCGTCAGCGTTTCTACTTCTTTTGCCACCTCATCCTCAGTCCACGATGAGTTTTGTGTCTTAGATCTGAGTGAGTTCTTCGAGAAGAACAGTCGCTCAGAGTTTTCCGTCAAATACATGCCAAGCGGTCCCCAAGCCATCATCCCAACGCCAATTTTATTGTACATTTCCGGCAGATAAAGCTCAGCACGCTCACGACAGAACATGTGATACTCTGATTGCTCCATAATTGGCGTGACGCAGTTAAACTCACGACAATTGGTGTAAGCTTCCATTATCTCGGTTGTCGACCATTTTGAGCTTCCTGTAAAGTGTTTTTGAAGCGTGAGAACATCAAAGGGAGACGATTAACAGTCGACCTACCCCAATACATGACCCAGCCTTTATTAATGACGTAATTCATCGCCCGCACGACCTCTGCAAATTCATTTTTTTCGGTAAAGTGAACCTTGTTTAGTGAACATCTAATTTTACCTTCCATCGGGCACATCGAATCTGCTTTGTGAATTATAAGGACGTCGATGTAATCCAGTTGTAATCGTTTCAGGCTCGCCTGAACACTTTCGATTATGTGCTTTCGGGATAAACCACGTTCTTCACCTCTATAACGAGTGTGACAATCCGGACAGAGGCAGAGTGAGAAAGGAGAGAGAAAAATGAAATAAAACGAAGAAGAAGGCGTTGAGGTGACGTGAAAAGAAAGAAACTTTCTCGTTTGTGTGCATTTATGCGACAAACTTTTCTAGAGCTTCGGGGATATCAAAAACGTTCTCTCTAAAGAGCAGCATAGCATAAACGACTAAATATTTACGACGCTTGGCTATTTATAAAGCTAGACATTGAGCAGCTTCGTACACATAAATGCACACAGCAGGCGTTTTGCTCGCTTGCGGGGGCAGATAGAGAATGAACACTTTTCTCTAAACTGTTCTACTCTACTAAATCTCAGTGTCATAATAATTTACTTTATGCTCCAATAAATTTTCACTGTCACGACATAAGTCATCCGCTTCCAGTTCATTTTCTTTAGAATATTTCCCATCTCAATCTCAGCGCGTGGTCCCGAATGCAGGTCCGATAAATCGAAGAGATTTATTCCGCTCTCGTAAGCAAGCTTGATGATGGTCTCGGCCTGCTCCTCCGTGATACCATTCGCAAACACCGACCAAGTTCCCAAAGCGACGTTTGAAACACGGAGACCGCTTTTACCGATGTTTTTATAGCGCAACCCTTTTCGAAAGGGATGAAGAAAGCAATTGATATTCAAGAAGATATTTTAAGCTTTTTTTCAAGTCACCTGGGGTCGATGAAACATTTTTGAGCGATGTCTTGGATCCGAGGCTGACTGATCGTCCTTAAATCAAAACGTTAGCAAAGCCCAAAGTAATTTAAAGTTTATAGGTCGAGTCTTACTTAAATCAAGCCCCGTATTGCCACTGAACTCTTCCATGCAGTCTAGCGATGCAATTGGTGCGCACAATCTGCGTGAGAAACAAAAATTGACGCATTTAAACTCAATTCTCTCGCTCGCTTTTCATTTCGTGTTTATCGCGGAGTTTATTTCGTTATTTTTTGTTTGGGTAAGGTCAGGGGTGCAATAAATATTATAGACACTCAGTATTGCTATGGGACTTTAGGGAGCTTTATAGCCTAACTCTTCAACATGCAGTTACCTGTAAATTGTCACATCACCACCCTCGCCAGCAGCCTCCTCGTTCATTTGGCCCTGGTTATTGTTATCGTCCGTGTTTTGACATAAAGCGAGTGACATACTCCCAGCACCTGCGTCCAGTGTGTCGTGTTTCAAATGCTCCAGAAAAATTAATTAAATTGCCTCGTCTGTTCCGTGTGACTCTTTTAGATAGCCAAACAGATTTTTATATCTCCGAGTTTTCACAAAAACTTAAATTCAACGGAACGAAAATAACGAGAAGAATATTTTTCTATCTCTAATCACATGGGCTCACTGGCAGTTTTTCTTTTTTACTTGTCACTTGAAATGACGAGAAATAAACTCAGAAAAGCAACTGAAGGAACAAGAGCTCTCGTCTTTCACTACATTGAAGGCATATTGCTGCTTGGGGATTCTTCTCAGTAGTAATCACTGCACGTAACGATCGCAAACAATTTGATTTAATCGTTTCGTCTTCACACTCGTCGAATATCTCTTCGACTTAACAACTAGCTATTGCACATTAATCTACGATGTCACGGATTAATTGTAAAGTTCACAAAGCACACACATCTGGATCAAAACAAAAGATTGAAGATTAAACAAAGTTAAAGGAAATGATAGTGAAAATGTTGGGAACGGAAGTAGAAACTTTTCTTTCTTTTTCTTTTTTTTTGTTGCCCTTTCCAAGCACAAACGAGTGAGTGAAGGAGAGAAAGGAAAACTTTATTTCGCAAACCGTATGAAAGTCAGAATGAAAAATCAATGTTTTACGGAAAGGTTTCCAGTGGCGGAGCGGATGTCCACATGGGGTCGAAGTCGATCGTTAAGAAATCGTTGCGGCAACTGCTCGACTTACTGCGAAAGAGTTTTCTTTGATTAACGTTCAATGCTCTCGCCATGTCGACTTCCTTGTCAGACATTGCATGCTTCCATGCTATTGAATAGCGTTCGAAAGAAAATCGCTCGATTCATCCTTGACAAATACATAATACAGAATTGATTGCCCAAAAATTGATCTTGAATTATCGCCACTTTGCATTTCAATTCGTTGTTATTGTTTCTCGGAATGATTGGTCGAGGGTATGAGACGTTTTGGCTATTTTAGGAAACCTAATTTGCATAATTGTGTGTGGTTGTAAGTAGCTTAATGCTTTCTCAAACGCCTCCTATCACTCTCATTCTTAAATGTTCTAAGTGAAAGTTCCGTCAATCGATTATTTAATGAAAGAGCTCGCGATGTTGTCGTGGACGCATTTTGCAACGAGGCCTTCTAACGCACACTTTTATGTTTTGTTAATTTTGCGAAGCAATCAATTTTGAATTTACAATTATTTCCGCACGCTGACACCACCCGAACTTTTTTTTTCAATATTCGGTCTAAGTTCTCGCAACTCTTCAACGCTTAATCGCAAATGGTGGCAGATGAGAAAGCAATTTCGATGCAAATATATAAACAGACACGACATCGCGGTGGGGCGAAGGTGGAAAGGGGTGATTAATTGTTTTGTATGCATTGCATTGAGGAAGGAAAAAAGTTTTGGCTCTCGAGAAGAGGAAAATTTTCAAGATCTCTTCGAAGGAAGATGAAGAAGAAAATTAAGCAATTTCCAGCGCAAAACGAAAAATTTGTAGGTCACAACTTTTTTTTTGTCGAATAAAAAAAACAAGCGACAAGAAAATTCATCCGTAAAACCATTGAAAATTATGTTTTGTTAGTTTTGCTGTCACTCTAATGTTTGTCAAATTTCCGCATTTTCATTCTCTTCCTTGTTCCTGTCTCACTCTTTCACTCACTCGCGAGGTGATGGAAATCACGAAAAACTGTCATTCACTTCGTGAAATCTTCGAATATTGTTTATGATGTGCAAAGAAAAGACGACGTCCCATCATCAAATGTATACGAGAAATGATTATTTTTAGAGTGGCTTTAAAGTGGAGGAAAATCATAAAATAAATTTTCAATTTTCTCTCTTTTTTTGACGGAGGAAAACTCACAACAAACCAAAACACTAGAAATATAAATAAAAACTGAGAAGGAAAATTCTAATTCCGCGAAATTTTCCTGCTTTTACTCTTCGTATCGTCTTCTGCACATGCGTGGAAATTTCTTCGATGTTTTTGAAGCTTTCAATGTAATTTTGATGAGAATGAGTGAATTGTTAATTGAAGAATTAAATTTTATTGTTTAAAGTTTAAGTCTTCAATGGAAATAAACTATTTTTAGTAAATTAATCGAAGCTTTCTGTTGTTGGATTGAGCCGGAGCTTTTCTATTTTTAACGTACAAATTTTATTCAAAATGACTTCCACTTAGTCACATGCTCCTCGTTCGGATTAAGAACGGGCCCAGGATTTTAGCTTTGATGAAAAAAGTAAACAAACAAATCTTCGCACGTTTTTATTTGAATTAACTAAAATGATAAGAACTAAAGCTTCGATAGTGAAACAAAACTCGTCAGAGTCAAGTTTTAAAGTTACAGTGTTCGACAGTAAGAAAAGGAAACTTCCTAAAACAGCTCCACCAGGAAAAATTGCGAATAAAGACGATTCTGATTCAGAATTTGAAAGAGTTTTTGGAGATGGACCTAAGAGGAAGAAAGGCAAGAAAGAGGCGACTTTCCAATCAGCAAGACGAGAGATAATCAACTTTGGAATCGCTGGCTCGAGTCACTCAGAAAAAATTGATCTCAATCAACAATTGGCAATTCAACTTGGAGCGAAACCCGCAAAGAAGATTGCACGAAATTACAAAGAAATTCTAGAGGAAAAGCGATTGCAGAAGGAACAAGAGAAGTCAGTGAATAAACGAACGATATTCGGAACATCTGCAAGTCTTCAATACCGCAATCAAAAGCGAATACCAAGAAAAGGTGACGGACTCTTGAAGCGATACGGCAAAGTCGAGAAGGCAGATAGACCACAAGAAAACTTAGGAAAGAAACGAAAACATTAATAACTAAATTGTTTTTTATATGAAATAAATGAAATCACAATACAAAAGCAATCATTGAATTTTCAACTTTAACTTTTCGGTTTTTTGAATCAAAACATTTTATTAAATTTTCAGTAAAATGGAAAGCAATCAACCATCAACTCATTCAAAGAACTCTTCGCGAACATCTTCTGTGACACACCTTCTATCTCGGAAACCAAAAAAGTCAGAAGTTGTTCTAGCTACAGAAGCTTACGACGATTCAAACTTACACAGTCCATCGTGCAATGTAGGAAACGAGATCGCTAAGCTGATCAAACAAGTTGACGCTCTCCTTAAGAATCCTGAATGCAAAAGTCAACTTGATAAGCTGATTGAAATCAAGAAGTTTCTAATGAAGAAGAATACGCCAAGTAGAAGCTTCCTCGACAAGCTACGAGGAAAATCGAAAGGAAAGCAAGTTCAGTACAGTTCAAATGAAGTTTGGGAAGAAACACCAAATGAAGTCTCGTTTGATGCTCCTCACGAACCAGAAAAGGCAGATTCTCAAGATCTTGTGAATATAAATTTGGACGACTCGATTCTTCACTTAGCTGACGACTTGATAACAATATTCAACTGGTGTCGGAGTCTTTTAAACAGCAATTGAAACAACTCTTTATCTTTTAAATAAATTCACAAAAATAAAGATTTATTTGAAGTAATTACTGAAGCATCCACCGTAGCAGATAATTCCGTTATTAGGAAAAATTTGATCCTCGAAAAAGAGAGGCGGAGGTTTATAGTCAGTTCGGAAATTTGTAAATGCATTCGCTGTCAATCCTTGTTGCCTCAACAAATCGATCTTGTTTTTCTTGTCCATTTCTGCCATTAAAGTTCTCAGTTTCGCGTCCTAAGTAAAGTAAAATTGAATAATTTTTTTTAAAAAAGTTGATGAACTTACATTGAATATTCGATTGATATCTGAAAGATTCTGTGGCGGTTCATTGTTGAAGGGCTCAGAGATTTTCATGGTTTGCATTTGAAAAACCAGAAAAGATAGAAAAGTGTTTCGTTTTGTCATTGGAGTGTTTCCTGCTGGATCTAAGAGAGCCGCAATCCATTTGCGAACATATTTTGACACTGAAGTGAAAAAAGTTAAAGAAGAACTCAACAAGAAATTGAAATCTTACGATTAAATGGAACAGTTGGCAGCAAAGCAATTGCCATCTCAAAGTTATCAGCGAAAAATGGCTCAACATTCTCGTCAGATTGTTGCTTGAGAGCTGATGCCGTCGACTTTCGTGAATTTGTGATTTTTGAAAGAGATTTATTGACAGCGACTTGAGATCGAGCTGGAAGGACTCTCTGCCTTAGTGGACCCGCCAAACTTTCAAATAACTTTTTTTTACTTTGAACATTAGATTTAGCCATGATGACGACAAATTTTTGAAATGCAATTGAAAAGGTTGCTACACTTAAAAGTTTAATAAAAACTGCCACACGATTTCATTCACTTCAAGCATCGCAAAATTTTACGCACGTGAATCTTCAAGAAGCGATTTTCTTCTCAATTTTCCCGAAAATCTCTCGCGAGATGAGAAAAATGTTTCAGCTTCTTCGTTCAGTCGCACAAATTTTATTCGACCGATCACAACTGCGGAAAAGTCTTGAAAATTTTATTTCCTCCAACAAAGGAAAATGGTTCGTGTCAAGAGCTTCTTGGGTTGTATCTCTTTGGAGACTGGAGGCATTTGCCTTGGATGGTTCTTCTTCAGCACATTCTTCGTCATCACGAGCGTGATTTTCATTTTCGGTGGGATGTCAATCATATCAAAGCGTAAGTTTTCTTTTGGCCTCGACTCTCGCTCGTGAATCATTTTCAAGTTCAAATAGCTCATCCTCTCTACACACTTGTCTGGCTTGATATCATAATCTTCTTGATCATTGTCGTGTATTCCTCGTGGCTAATGATGCAAGGAATTAAAACGGTGAATGCAAATGAAGTTGAAAGGGAAAGATCGCGAACTAATTTTGTGAACTTTCTCGATCAACATTTTGTTAAATAAAATAATTAAAATTATTTTTGTGATTAGAAAAATCCGAGCAAGATTCAACCGTTCAGGATAATTTTTATTGTCGCGATCGTCTTGCTGTCAATCAACTTAATCCACTCCATTTATCATCTCCGGCTGAGTACATTAAAAGAAGGAAGTGGCATCTCATTCGATAAGGACATTTTCGAAATAATTGAAAACGATTTTAAGTTAACGAGGGTCGTGCTCAATATTTTCTTCATCGCCTGCTCGATTTACATTTTTATTTTCGTCGATTCGTTGCACAAAACTATTTCCGAGTTCAGACATCGCTTTTATATTGTCGCTAAGCTTTGATATTTTAAATTTAAAACTTTATTTGTAAATAAAATTTCTGGAAAACAAAACAAAATCTATTTTTAAATTGTTTACTCACAAACCAAAATTGAATTTTTAGGTTTTCCGCAATGTCAAGACTTCTCGGAACGGAACTGAAGCCACGTTTAAATAAATGAGGGCAAAGCTTCTGACGAGTCATCATCTGAGATTCAAATGCGTTCGCAAAGTTATTTTTATACAAAATTAAACGATGAGACGGAAAATTATGAGATTCGCATTCTCTCTCCTGTCTCTGCTCACATTTCTTTCACAAAACATTAAATTTCGACTTGTCAGTCAGTCGGTTAGCAGGACTCGAAGCATGAAGCAATTGCTTCACCTCTAGCAATTTAAAGTTATTTTATAACTCATTAATACGAAACAATTAATTAGAACTCAAAACAAGCGAAACTGAATAATAATCAAAATATTTTGTTGGATTAAGCGGTTGATCTAAAAATAAATCTCATTACTTTCCTGTCGCTGCTCGGTGTTTAAAATTAAATTTTCTCCTCTTCCCTCACATTCAAAAGTAATTGAGTGAAAATTTGTTCAAAAGTGACAAGATAAAAGAAATCTCGATAAGCGAAATGATTTCGGTGAATAAGTTCCTTTGCTGTTTGAAACTGGAGCTGGGAGGACTCTTCTTAGGATACGTTAACATTCTGGTCTCGGTGATCGCAGTTTATTTTGTTATCTTCAATTGTAAGTGAATGATCGATCAATTAAAAATGTTTTCTAAGAAAAGTTTATTCTTAAAGTTGGAGATGAAGTCCTTCAATTAGTTTTGTTGCTCTGCGCTGCAGTCACTTACGGATTGATGAGCTTCTTGTTGGTTCAAGGAACGAAACAGGTGAAGAACATAAAATCTCTCGTCAAGACTTTCTGAAAATTGCTAAATCTTTTCAGCGAAATCACGTCCTCACTCAACCATTTCGAATTTTGTGTTATCTCGGACTCATCGGAATAACTTTCGAAATAATTTTGATGATCATACAGCTCAAGTCGAAAACCAACGAAACGATCTTCTTTCATCACGTTCTTGCAGCAGTTTGTGGACTCTTCTTGGAATTTTACATTCTCCTCGTGGTTGATGCTTTGCATAAAAGATTTCGAGACGAGAAGTTCCATCGCGGAGGCTTCATCATCGCTCGATGAGAGAAAACAATGATTTTAGGTTTTGTAAAGATTTATTCATCATTATCCATTTATATTTCTTATTTTTTAATGACAATTTTTAAAGTTTCTCTATTGAAATTTACAAAAAAGTTTACTTTTCGAGGAAACGCGGCAAATTTATCGCAACGGAATAGAATTGAACTAATAAACTTTCACGATATGAAGCAATATGACTGAGCTTTCGACGCAATCCAAAAACTTTGTAATAATTAATTTTCCTTTTCAATAGTGCCATCCTGTCTTTAGAAAAATATTTCTGTCTATCGGGTTCTGCAGCAAAGACAATCAATTTTGTTTTATTAGGTTCTGTCTGGAGTCTGACTTGATATTCTACTCGGAAACTTTCCAAATGTTCTTGTATTTAAGAAACAAACTATCGGGAGACTAGGTAGCTTTAATCTTCTTTTCTTTCGTAGGCCGGTTCATGATTTCGCTTTGTCGTCCAGGCCTTCACCGTCAATAAACATTTCAACGAATATAATTTTTATTTCCTCAAAAGCTTTTAAATTTACTTTAAATCTATTTTATATCAATTTGAACATCGATTTTAAATCTTTTCCACTTTGAGTTTTCTCGAGGGCTTCGACGAAAGATGAAAAATATAATTTGACTAAACTCACTGGCATCGGACAACTCAAATCAATGAACTCAAGAGTCAAGATCGAAAGAATAATTTACAGAAATGATATTTTTTTGTTCTTTAACTTAACAAGCTTTCTCAAGTTTGTATTTACAAAAGAATTAAGAGATTCGAAAAGCGAAAGTAAATTCGCTTTTAAGATTAGATTCGAACGTAGTGGGCGGTAACTCGATTAAGATAAATGTGATCATCCCGTAAAAGGTTTCTTCTGTAAAATCATCGATGGCTCAGATATCAAAGAAAGGTTTTCTTTTTGGCAATGTTTAGATTCGTTTAAAATTAAATCTTTCGTGTTTCCATAAATAATTGGCACAAAAAACCTTTGAAAGTTTTGTACATTTATGCAGTGATCTAATCCCACTTAAAAACGCTTTTCTTGCTCTCATTTGCTTAACGCTATCGAATAAATATCAATTGTTATCTTCATCTGCATTTCGCATCTTGAAATATATTAAACTTTATCCATTATTTAAAAAAATGTCGTCTCAAGAGTACACACAATGGGTTTTGGGATTATTCTCATTCAATAGTTTCTACCAATTACGTTTCTTAAAATTTCTTCATTTTTCTTTTTAGTTTAAAAAATCATTCACAGTAAAGTGATCAAAAATCTTTCGATTGAATATCAAAAGTCGATTTTAAAAAAATGAGATGAAGTTGAAGTTAGATGGCTTTGATTGAACTTAAATTTGGCCGATGAAGATTTCTTTTCGCTTTGGACGTTTAAAAGTATTTTTGTGTCATATCGTTGTTCGTATTAGAGATTTGAGTGTTTTGTAAAATCAATGTCATGAATCGAAATAATAATGAAACGTTCTTTTTTGCTGCATTTTTGAGATTGCTGCGTCTTTTTGTGTTTTTGTGGTTCGAGCAGAGTTTGAAGACATTTTTTCGCTTTCATTTTCTGTAATCCTTCCTTCGATATCATTCATTTCATTTGCTTAATATTAAAAAGGAATTTAAAATCGCACACACCACGTCAACCCATCCCAACTTCTCTTTCGAGTCGAAAGTAAATAAATTAGTAACGAATCTCATCGTACAGATAATTCGGCTTCTTTAATCTGCTCTCGGCTTGATTTTAATCCTTGTAGTCATCGTCTTTGTTTCTCTTGACTGCGCAACATAGGCAAAGAACGAGAAGGATGCCGAACAATTGCACAGAGATGACGACGAGACCAGCAATGAGTGCAATGTCGATGTTCTCTTTCACTTCGCTTACGACTCGTTCCATGCAACCCTAAAAGAAAGAATGATTAGCATCAAGTTCAATGACTTGAAGACTTCATGAACTTACGATTTTATTAATGACTGGATTGATGCTGGTGGTGAGAGCTCCTTTGCGTGATGTCTCACATATTGACTTCTCGGTTCCATTTTTGCAACATGATGGAGGAACAGCATAAGCTAATTTCGATGCTGAGATAGCCAAATCCAAGATTCCAGTTTTAACATTGTTGTATTTGCTGTGAGACCAATCTGATGGACCATCAACTCCGCAACATTGGAAATGATCTTGAATGGCATCAACAATTTCCGTACGAGAATCAATAACTTTGTATTCGTTGCTGATTGTATGTTTGAAGTTGGATTTCACGAATGCTTCGAGCTTGTCTCCATTCTGATAAGCCCAGACACCTGCGGCGATCTCAGCAGTGAGGACGATCAGCATGCAGCAGAAGAACTAGAAAAGCGAAGAAGATAAAAATAATTTTTTCAAGTTCACACGCTTTGAGACTCACCGAGACGAGCATGCATTGTGACTCCTTGAAAGCCCCGCAGCATCCGCAGAAAGCGAGCAACACCATCAACACTCCAATGGCGAGAAGGATGAACAAAGCATATTGATAGTTCTGCTGTTCTTGAGCCAACGAGATCATGAATGTCGGATCAACGAGCATCCACACTGCAAGCCCAACGATTGCAATACCAGCAACCTGAAAGAAATGAAAGAGAAATCGATTAAAATGAGAGCTCGTTGACGTTTGGGAAGAGAATCATGCAGCATCACGTTTTCAATTTCTCACGGAATGACATCAAGAGATATGATCAATGATAAGTCTCGTGGAAAAAATATTCAATTTAAATATTTGAAACCGAAATAAGTTTGTTTCTCATTTGTTTATTCGAAACGTAATTTAATCGTCCACCCCTTCGAATCAAGTGAGTTACTAGTCAACGCCAATCAAACAGTAAACAAACATCGTAGATAGTTTACACAAACGGTGACGATGGAGTGGCTCTCGCGTATTCAGGTGCGCTCTTTGACATTTCACATTACTCCCCTCAAAACAAATTCGCGTTTGCTTTCGCCTTTTCTGTTTGTTTTGACATTCGTTTCCTGTTTCTTTTAATGTCTCACATCGGCGCTTCGGAAAAACTCGCTCATTTATTATTATGCAAATGCACTTCTTGTCAACACATCATTGACATGATGAAGAAGCTTTTGAGTTCGTCAAAGGGGCAGGAACGTGCCTGGCATTTTAATTAAGAGATAAGACATTAAAAATAGCTCCAACGACTCTCATAAGAAATTTTCTCTCAACTGTTATAATGTTATTCAACGACTGATAACGAGTCACACGTTCTTCGGTTCGAGGCTTTCTTAGTTAAATATTGTTGCTTGTATAATCAATTAGTAGCGAAGTGAAAATGTGGGAACAGTAAACAAGAGAAGCGATAATCGATTGGGTTGATAACAGGCGTAAAAGAAACCAATCTAGGAAGCACGAACTTGTTAATTACTAAAAAATTACTTTATGGTCATTGACCTCTCATATGGCTCACCCCACTCGGAAGAACGAGGGTGAGCTCTAATAACAGTTTATTGAAAATGTGTTTTTCTTCCCCCGCGATAGCCGAAAAAAAATAGAAAACTAAATAAATAATTGATTGGTTTCCAATGAATTCGCGGCTATTTGTTTTCACTGAAAGGGAACAGTTTATCGACCGTCTGCCCAATTGGGTCATATCTGCGATAAATCGGACCTAACGACCGAAGGTGAAGTGGAAATAGTTCGTAAACGTGTAGGAAAGAAGAAACGAACGTTGACGTCACAAGGGAATTGATTTCCCATCACTCGACGCCTTTCCCGCGGAACGTGAACGATGATGCTGCGAAAGATGAACGCTATCACTTTTCTCTCACGAAACTTTCAGCAATATTCTTCGTTCTTAGGAAACTATTGGTACTACGTGGGCGTCCCGTGGATGAGAGCGAGGGAATAATCATTTTAAGTGATTTCTATGCAAATTTAATGACACCACAGAGAGTTTAGTGTGGACGAGTGGCAGTTATAAATATTTTAGAAGTTTTTTCCCATCTCGTAGTTCAATCAGCTCTGTTGCTTACTCCACGAGCATGCCCATCGCGATCTTAAAGTTTTCGTCATAAAAGTTTCAACGACATCATGTTCAGCATCATCTCGCTCCATTGTAAATTGTTCTCGCTCGTTCTCCCAGCTTTTCCGACAATTTTTCTTTTCTATTTTTAAACAAAAGCGTTTCCTTTTGTGGTTTGTTCTTTTCTCATCGTTGTCGAGTGTTTTCAAGTTCTGCGCAGAGTTAAGAGAACTGCAAACGACTTTAACTGGAGCGTGGTTGTAATTATGCAATCCACCCCCGTTTCAAGTTTGCGCAGCGCGAAGTCTACGACATGTTGCAAGACTTGCAGCAACTTTCATTTGTAGTCAAGCCACAAGTTGAATGTAATTTAATGAAAAAATCTCAACGGAGAAATAAAAGTTTATTTGCAAATCGATTCTTTTGGTTTTCTACTGTTCGCGTGCTAATGAAAAATGTTAATTGTCGCGTGTTGTCTGTAGCAAGCGAGCGAGACGTGATGAAGCGATAATTAATTTAATGCAATTTGAAGGCAACAAATGAATGTTTATGAGTCTTCTCGCGGTTAGGTCTATCAAGAAACCAAAGAGAGCGACCGAAGAGGGGAGCGCTTACATCAACGATTCGCAAAGTGTTTGATTAATAAAGTCTGATTTGTATAACGAGGAATTATGATCATGGCGCAGTGTAATAAATCGCACATGTCTGCAAGTAATCGTGTTGATCACATCAATGATTTCAAGTCCCTACTGTCGTTCATTGAATAAACGTCGTTGACTTTGAATGTCGAGAAGAAAAAACGTTCGGAAGACATCAGTCAAACTCGTTGAGTTAAAAAGCCACTAATGAGAAGCATAAGTGTAAGAAGAACGCTTGAAGCTCTAATTCCCGGTCGTGACATGGTAATTGCTGCACATTAAAATCTGTGTGGTCGATGAACTTTGTCGCTTGATGTGAACATGTCAGCTTTGGCCTCACTCACAAATCTCTTGGTTTGCTGGCCCATTTCCTAAAATAGCTCTTCAATAAAGCGACAATCAAACTTATGAACCTTTAAAAATGACGCACTGCGGAGATTTATTGAGCAGGTGCGACTGCAAGCATGAATTGAATATCAATTCAGATGATTAAGCGATTTCTTTTCAATGCATTGAGAAGTGGAAATATGAGCGAGTCGCTTTATTTTCTCAGATCATATCGCTAACGAGTGTTTCGGCTTTCTTTAAATTGTAGGTGTCCAGTTGACAACGGCGTCTCTTAACGATGCTGACTCGTCGTTTTGCTATTGCTCTCGTCTTCCTATTTTCGCTCGCGTAGGCGAGAGACTAAAAGGCGAGAGCCCGCAACATGGAGCAATTTCTATGGAAATCTTCATGACAATCACGGCTAAGCGAGGAAAATGAACAACAATCCAGTCAGATAACGGTCAACTCTGAAGCGTGAACAAACATGACAGTGGCCGATGCTGGTTTGAATTTTTTATGAGCTTCGTGCGGTATCGTTTGCTTGATTACGTGAAACGATTGAAATGAACATTAAGCGGTTGTTTCACGAACACATCAAGAATCAAGTGACAGGTTGAATCTCTTGGAAGGATTTCTTTGGAATTCTAAACTTCATCCTCTTCAGACAGTTGTTAATAACTAGAGAGAAGCTTTCATCGCTTTAAACTGAATCATGCTTAACATCAAGAGCAATTACTCAACGGAATAAAATCTCTTTACAAATCTCTTCGCCTCGTTTTCATTCATTTTCAAGTTTTTTCTTTTTCTATTTTTAAACACCAAACAAAATTTTCCTTCCTTCATTATGAACTTTTTTTTTCGGCGGAAAACCTCGTTCCTTCATTTTTCTTTCTTTTCAATAAGTGGAACGTTCCGATTCTTCACACACAAGTCGACAGACGAAGGGGGAACCTTCAGTGTTTTCCTCGGGAAATCTTCTTCATCTACATTCGAAATCAACGACAATCAAGAGACGAGAAATGTCATAAAGTCGTCGTTAACAAGTCGCCGGTTCAACGAACCTTTTTCGACACAACCCGAATTAAGACGTCGAACGCATTTGCTTTTCATTTTCTTATCGCTTACATCAATCCATTTCCAACATGTGATATCCGATGGAATGATAATTCATATTCATTTTTAGTTCTAACATCTGAATCGACAAATGGGCTAACATCTGAATCGACAAAATAGTAAAGTCGATTTCCAGACGCATTCTTCTTCTGCCATCGACACTTTGCTTATTTACACATCATCAGCATCCAACTTAAGCGATCAATAAACGATTTTCCCCTTTCGCGCCGTCTTATTTATCGACAAGACGACGTGGAGAATGAGAAATTCGCGCCAAAAACTTGTTTACAAATGTCCAGCAGTCTCACATTACATCTTGTTTCAATCACTCATCGGAATCTCTACGAATGTTTACATGTCTAAGGAAGTTTGGCATCGTGTTTCATGTGAGAACATTTCTTTGTCCCGCTCACATGTTCAATGTATCGAACTAGATTGCATTAAGTTTTTCGGAAGCGGACGCCTTAGAGTCGGGCGAGAGAAGGAAAATTTCTGCATTCGATTTTTCCGGGTCACTCGAAAATAGGTCAAGAGGAAAAATTTTACATCATCGAGCTGGCATCTGTGCAACGAATGTGAAACTTTTAATTGCTCTCGTTAGCTCTAGCGATAAATTCCTATGATGTACTTCAAAATATGTTTTGAATAGTTCAACAAGGGATTAGCAAAAAAATGCAATCATCATTCCAAAAAAAAAAATTATTTTGATGAGAGCAAAAAGTTTTTTGTCGAAAAAGTCTCGAAACAAATTTTTCGCATCGCCCACGCAAAAAAATCGATGACGTAGTCGCTAACTATGAAGTAGCTAACAGATGTAGACGCTTAATTATTTGTAAATCAAAAATTGTTTGCGATCGCTATACGAACAGAAATTGTAATAAATCGCTAATTGATTGGTTCTCAGTCGAGCGAGAGCTCGCTCTTTGTTACAACTCTTTGAGACTTTGCGATGATAAGTATCGAACTAATTCTTGTTATTCTTTGACCTTTTCGAGCAAAAGTCGTTCATCGTCTTTGACTTGATAGCTCGATTCTCTTTAGAAGACTCATAACGAAGTAGAAAGAAGAAAAATCTGGCAACATAGCTGACTCCAGAAACCCGTAAAATTTGATGATGATAATAAGACTTTTGCGTAGAAATGTCGCTTTGAATTTCAAGGCCGTAGCTCATCATCTAAAACCAGGCTCCGAATTTAAAAAGCAAAAAGTGCGAACGATGGAGTAATCAAGATTCCGTCGTCGAAACGTGTTTTACAGCTCTAAATGTCGGCAAAGAAAGCGAGAGCACGCAGCGATAACCGCCGCTTCCTTTATTAATCACGAGAGTTAATTTTGATGCAGTCAATTTCTATTTATAAACTTTTGTTTATGAAGAGTTGAACAGCGGTTTTCGTGTGAAAGACGGGAAGGCGAGTCGTATTTATGCAATTCTTGATTACTCGCTGATTTCAGACAAACATCTCATTTGAATACTTGTCAAGACATTCGCTAATTTATTCTTTCAACACATTCCAGCTCAAATGTGTGTCAGCTTTTCAGTAGAGCACGCGGTGTCCTAACAAATTAATTTTTTCGCCGGTCGAGCACATTATTATAATTTAGCTTTGTTATCTTAAGCGTTGAATAAAAATAAACTTTTCACGCCCATTCACCTTGCCCTACACGTCGCGGCCTCTCTCCACTGTTTGATAGAAAGTTCATCCTTCCGATTTTTCATTTTTTATTTTGTTTCGTTTCCGTTTTTAGGGCTTGGAGTGAATGAGTCGTGAGCAGCGAGAGGAAATGTCATTGTTAATTGAGTTAAATGTCGGATGACTTGATTATGCAATTATAATTCATTCAATCGGGACATGTATGACTGTTGATTCCTTCCTACTCATACTCGCTTAGCAGACGCGTTACGCAAATCGCTAAATTGAAATTGATTCTCATGCAACCAAAAACCATTTAATCAAAATTAATCGAGAGAACAATTGGATATTAAATCAAAAGAATATTTAAATTTCATTGATGGATCTCCCTCATAAGATTGAATTATTCAAATTCGTGATTGCTCTTTCTTGGGCGGCTATTATTTTGTAATTAATATTTTTAACTTCATGCGCCACAGAACATTTTCAACACGAGAAGAAGAACAAGAGAGAGAAGAGGGAATTTATAATTGTATATGATTTGAAAGATTATGCTTGTAACCATAATTTGAGTGGAATCACGAGAGGAGAGCTCCATTGTGTTACGCTTTTCCGATTATGAATAATTATGTTTGCAGAGGCGGCATCGATCAGAAAGGCTAATTTGATTTTAATAGAAGACGAATCATTGATAGAAATTGGAGCTTTGCAGGGATTTTGTTTTATTACGGGTCAGCAAACGATGTCAATCGATAATTGCGACGCAAAGATTTATTTTCTTTCTCCTCTCGTTCAGGTCACGGCCACTTTTATTCGGGTCTCCCCTTCGTTATCTATTAAGCGCTTCGTGGAAAAATAAAAGCGAGATTGTCTTAACGAAAAAAATCTCTTTGCTTACATTGAACTTTCACTTCTAATTGAACGAGCACAAGCAACCAGTTTCGATGACGACGCTCTGTCCAATTCTCTATTTAAGGCAATTGACTTTTTTGAGATTCTTTTCTTGACTTTACGTTTGTTTGCTTCTTCACGACGTCTTATGTCTTTCATTTGCCATGTCGGACTTTTTTGGACTCAGTAGACCAACAAAGAGAAAACAAAAGCATAAGAAAGGAGAGAATAAGAATCAATAACATGATCTGAGGGTCTTGAGTCGTTTAATTCTTTCTTTACGTCGCTTACAATGATGATACAATAGTTGTATGAGAAATCATCGTTTACTTCTTCTTTCGACAAGCGAAAAGCGCGGAAAAAACGACATTCGAGATCACATTTCATGAATCATGAGAAACTGTAAAGTTTTTCACCCAGAAAAAATTCCCTCATCATGAAAAATCTTTTCTTTCTCTCCCGTTTCGAAGAAAATTCTGAGTTTTCATTCTCTACATTGAAATTGCGCACTGAATCTACCCATAATGACCTTCAATGAGATGAGAAGGAACGTTCTGTGCACAACACATCTTCATCCCCTACACGAAAAATATTTTCCCAACATGATGCTCAACTGCTGGCTACGAGTGTTGTTACGAACGCTCTTGTGTTGGTGTGTGCGATAAGGGTGTCGTTTATTTTTTGCGTTCTTCTCATGAGAGAAAGGAAAAAAATCTTTTCGTTGGACTTTCTCGGAAGAAAGTGAAACTATTTCTAGGTCCAGAGGATTGCATCACAAAATATGTCGTTGTCTTAACTTACCCAGAACAGCAAGTTCATCAGAACGACGAAGAATTTAACGATCGAGCAGCACGCATTCATGTTTGATTCGTTTTATTATTTTCACGCTTTTCTTTTATAAACTTTATTTCGACAGATGATTTTTCTTGCACTATCGCCCGTGACTTTCCACCTCACGATTGAATTTACTTTTCTATTTTATTTTATTTTTCCTTTTGTATTCCACTTTTATTAACACAGATCGCGTTGCCAACCGACAGATCCAAATGTTTTTAAGCGACTGAGTAGCGATTGAAAATAATTCTCAACGAAAACAGAAAACATTGATCGTCCGGAGCAACGCTCATGCGCAATGTTTCACGAAATGTTTTCTGGAAAATGAAGTTTTGACTAATGCTCAACGAATGTGTGATGAATATTGCTTATAAAAATATTTTTATTTAATCGTGATGATCCTGAAGAAACAAAGTTTAAAGAAAATGATTGACAGCGCAACAAGTGCGAAACGTTTTAAAAAAGATTAAATTAATAAGTGTTACGTTGACCGAGCAATCCACGAATGTTCTTCTTTGATCCGTCGCGATTCTTGACGTTACGGAGCATGGCTTGAGTTCGGAAATCTTGTGGCGGTTGAGCAACTTTCTTTGACTTTGTAGCACCGAAAGTAACTACGCCGAAGTTCGTGGAGCTGCCAGCGCCAACTTTGATTGGAACGTAGTCAGTTGATGTGAATTTAAACGGAGATTTTGGTTCTTCGAGAAAAACTCCAGAGGAAGACCAAACAGGCTTCGGTGGGGAAATCTCTGGCTCTGAAATGACTTTCTTGAGTCCAGACTTCTTCTTCTTTTTGCGCTTTTCGATTTGAACGTTTTCGGGAATGACTTTCTTCAACTTTTGCGAAGCCAAAGGCATTGGGAAGCTCAGCTCCTGATCATTTGAATCGCGAATAGTTGCGCGCATTTGTGAAAAGTTTCCCTTTTCTTCGATTTGTAGTAAGATTCCGAGCTTTTTCTTTGCTTGCGGTTTCTCTTGATCTTCGTGTTCAATAGCTTCGCCGAATTTTCGCTTTTTGTTTTTCTTCTTCTCAACGACAGCTTCTCCATTTGTTTCTGGTTGTTTGTGAGACTTCTTATTCTTTGGAGCCTCAACAACGGTTTCTGCTGGTTTAGTCTTCTTTGTCTTGATAACAGCAGCTTGAGTCTTTGATTCCTAAAATGATTAAAATTATTAGATTATTGATCTCCAGGAATAAAATTGATCTCACCTTTGATTTCTTTTCACCATCAGTTTCAGTATTTTCAGTTTCAGATCCCTGTGGATTTGCTTTCTTCTGTAACTTCTTAAGACGCTTCTTTTCGCGCTTTGCTTCAAGCTTCTCTTGAGCTTTTAATACTGACGTTGCCATGTTCTCCTTTTGTTCTGGTCCATCTAAAATATTTTTGAGAGAATTTATTTATTTCCTTTGAAATTCGAGGAAGTGAAGCCAACACTTACCGTCAACATGTTTTTGCTTTTTTTGATTAGGCTTCTTCTTCTTCTTGACGATATTTTCCTTATTCGAAGAACCGCCGTTTGATGAATCGAGAGTGTCGCTCTTTTGTGCAAGTGCTTCATTCTGTTTCTTCAATGCAAGCTTTTTAGCCTTCTTTTCGTATTTCAATGCCATCTTGGCTTTCTTCGATTCGAAATGCGCTGCCATAAGTTCATCGCACTTACTCAAGACATTTGACAAGTCAAAAGTCGGTGCTGCAATCTTTTTCTTGGATGCGGATTTCTTTTCAGTCTCTGGAATTTCTTCTGCATCAGCAGACTCATCTGATTCTTCTTCAACTCTGGCTCGTTTGGATTTAGAAATCATAACGCTATCGTTCAAGTAGCTTTCACGCTTGCGTTTTGATTTAGACTTAGAAGGAACTTCAGCAGCAGCTGAATCATCTTCTTCCAAACCATTTTCTTCTGTTTCCTGAGCGACGAGAGATTTTCTTGGCGTTTTAGCTTTAACAGGACTTTTCTCAGTAGTTTCATCATCGTCTGAAAACGTCTCAGACAATTTGGCTGGAGTCTTAGGAGATTTTGGAGACTTTCCTGGTGATTTAGCTGGAACAGGTTCTTCTTGTTCATCTTCGCTGCTTGATGCCGGAATGATTCGTGAAATGCGACGTTTCTTTGGAGACTCCAATTCACGTTCTTCTGAAGAATCTAACTCGTAATGATCAGCAACTTCTTCGTGTGTGATGAAAGAGTCATTCTCATCTTCCGACTCTTCTTCAAGTTCATTTGAATCTTGAGATCCAAGTGATTCTCCATCGTCATCAATTTCATTTTGCTTGAGATATTCTCTTTCACTTTCGTTCATTGAATCGTCTTCAGAACCAACTTCAGCTTCATCGTCGACAAAAGCGTTCTGTTCATAATCTTCGTCTGACTCATCGCTTGAAATACTTTTCTCCTTCAAAACTCGTGACTCAGAATGGATAACTTTAGGACTTTTCCCAGTTGCAAACTTATCAATTGAAGTATTTGCTGTCTGAGTAATCGATTGAGACCAACTTTTTCGAGGTTTCCCTTCTTCTTCGTCGCTGAAGCTTGATTTTGTGCCTTTGCTGATTCTTGGCGAAGATGCAGCTTGTTCTTCGACATACGAAATAAGAGATGGACGTTTCAGTCCAGGAGTTGTTTTGCCAAGTGATGTGCGTTTAACTGTGATTGGAGACTTCGTTGAGTCTTCAGTGATTGACTTGTTCTTTGAAAATTCATTAAGTGTAATTTCCATGTCGACTCCGTTTGAAGGATTTGCAGCTAATGTAATTTCCATTTCTGAATCGTCATCTTCATCGATTTGCATGGTGTCAGCGAAGACAGTTCTGTTTCCATTGACTGTCTTACCTTCAGAGGAACTCTTTGGAGTTTTCTTGGCACTTCCCAAAGGTGTTTTATTCCCATTTGGAGTTTTGGATGCGCTTTTCTGCAATTCAACTGACTTTGGAGTTTTTGCTACGCTCTGCGGAGTTTTGACAATAGCACATTCAGGAGATTCTTTTACTGACTTTGGAGAATCTTTGGCTGACTTTGGAGTTTTCAAGGCACTCTGCGGTGTCTTTACTTCTTTTGCAGCACTTTTAGGAGTTTTGAGAGCACTTTGTGGAGTTTTCACGACTGGAGTGGAGTCGGATACACTCTTTGCTTCATTCTTCGGTGTCTTGTTAACACTTTCCTGAGTTTTCTTAGCGCTTTTCGGAGTTTTAGGAACATTATCGACATCAGACACAAAATCTATCAATAATTCCGTTGCTTTCAAATCGTCGCTAGAGCTTCCTCCATCTCGAATTGATCGTCGCCCGTGAATTGGAGTGTTTTTCACAGAAGGTGGTGGCTGTGAGCTTTCAACGATTTCTTCTTCAGAATGGTCCAGATCTTGTTCTTCATCATCGTTCGATTTGATTCTTGATTTTGGTGAATCTTTCGGAATCTCAGCACTCTTTGTGAGTCGAACAACAACATCGCTGTAAATTGTTTTAGTTACTTGTAATGTTCGACGAACTTGACTTGCGAATTTCTTGATGGGCGATTGCTGTTGTGAATGTTCGTTAATATCGTCCTCGCTCATCACACTCTCAGCTTCACTGTTCGTTTCCTTGTTTCGATTCTTGAAAATAGTTTTCTTACTCTTTAATGTTTTCTGTGATTCATCTAAGAGAGCAAAGCCACTTTCGTTAGCATCATTTCCTGCTGATCCGTTTGACGTTTTGTTTGATTGATTTAATGATTGCTTGGGTGGCGAACTTGGCGACTTAGAAATCGAGCGTGTTCGAAGTTCAAGCTCATCATTGATTACAGTTTCATCGTTGCAGCCAATTTCTTCTTCCTTCTCTTCTTCGATCAAATGAACTGATGGAGTAACGATCATACTCTTACGTTTACGAGAACTTTTAGTCAACGCAGGAGTGGTTTCAACTGGTTGAGCTTCTTCGTTTTCGGATTCACTTGCAGTTCGACGAGTCGTGCGCTTTGGCAAAGGAGAAGCAGTCGAAGAAGTAACATTCTCTTTCTCTTGTGACATCCCACGAGTTGTACGACGGA
The DNA here is from genome assembly GCA_033063855.1 of Smittia aterrima. Taxonomy (NCBI): domain Eukaryota; kingdom Metazoa; phylum Arthropoda; class Insecta; order Diptera; family Chironomidae; genus Smittia; species Smittia aterrima. Next base: position 7,015,511 of record CP093830.1, read on the forward strand.
ATGGACTTGCAACGGATGTTTTGGCAATACGTGGTGTGTCAACAATCGAACGACCTTTTTTGCTTGGAGTTGTTGCTGAAAATTGAATAAAATTTTATAATTTGTCTCAGTCACTTTAGAAAATTAAAATTTACCATTTTCGGAAATGGAATCAAGCTTAGATCGTCCTTGAAGTACTGGTGTATCAGCTCGGGACTCTAAATCGGTTAGAGAATCGGTTGATGCTAAACGGCGTGATGATCTTCTTACAACTAAAGAAGAAGAAAATGTGAAGATTTTCCGTTAAATTTGAATATTTGAGGTTAACTAGAAATTGCGAAATTTCTTATCTTAAATAATAAAAGATAAAGTAGCTTGATTGATCTTTGACGAACTCATGAATTGAAGTCTATATGAAGATATCTAACTTCATAATTTGTCATTCAGATCAATGAAATTCAAGCACACATTTTCGTAGAATTCCGCAAAATTAAGTTTTTCATGTTTTTTGTCACTTACCTCTCTGGCTTCCATCTGACTCCTCTGCTTTCGATGACATTATAACTTTGTTAGATCTTTTATCTTGTTTTTTAATAAATTCACGCTTTAAAAACGCAGAAAACAATTTAATAAGTTTTTTTTTGTTTCTTCTCGGATTGCGTCTGTCGCTTTGAAAACGTCTTCTTCGATTCAAAATACGTTACTGCGATCACTTTGCAAAATAATTCTAATTCGCTTTTGGCAAAGTACGAAGAGATTTTGAAACAACCTCCTAGTGTAATTTCGAATTTATAAATAGAACATTATTTCTTCTGAAAATGAGTCTCCATCGGGAGCGCGTTTTATTATTGAAATTATTTTTACAATGAGAAATTAAGAAGAAAACTCGTTCACGAAAGAAAAAAGGATCCACTTGGTTTTCTTTTAGCTATTCAGCACTCCATTGCCAATGAGTTTGAGTTCTCATTGGCTGGCATAACAAGACTATTTTCATCCTGTGGCTCGTCCATTCCCAAGTCTTCAAATTCCATTCCACCTCCAACTTGATTGTTTTCAGCAGCATTCTCTCCAGCATTCTGTTCTTCTTCGGCATTGCCATTCGTGTCATCCCAGTTGATCTTGAAGCGTGTCACTCGAGGCTTTGATGCAAGAATGTTTCGTGTCATCTTATCGAACAAAGGCTTTGCTGGTGGATTTTCTCGTAATTCTTGATCTGAATAGTCATTGTTAATGAAATAACCAACGCGGACAAATTCCTGTCCTCTGTATGAGCACGTGAGGAGAACAATTGTTACTCCAAGAGCATCTTGCTCTGGGATACGACTTGTATCTGGAGGATCAGCTTGGAAGACAAAGATGTGACGACCTTCCGGGATTGGTCCAACGTATATCTAAAGATTAAAGATGACTCACGTTAAATAAGATAACAAAACTTATTATCAACTTACAGTATCTAAGACTTGATCATATTCTTCCGATTCTGCAGATCCAACGTAAATCATCTTCCATTCCAAATCTTCCTTCAACTCTTCGATACATTCGAAAGTGAGTTCAAACTGAAATGGGTTGTAAAAGCTGCTTGGATTATCGAGAACTGCAACATTTGTGATGTGAACTTTCGCCATTGCTGTTTACTGTATCTTTGAACTACTGGATCTTAGCGTTGGTTGATCCCGATGATTTTGAAATCTAAGGAAATCAAAACAAAAAAATTAATTCACATTTTGCAAGCTCAAGTTGCGTTTAAATGAATTACCTTTGTTATTGTCTTGACGCTTGTGTCTTGCTTTACGAACTTGAAGTGTTTAACTGATGATTATGTCTCTTGTAAGTTAGTAAGTTAATTTAAATGCGAACTAACAATGAAATTCCGACAAAGTTTTTAAGGCGCCTTCACATTTAGCGGGAAATTTATTTTCGGCCCTTCAGCTTAGTTTCACTCCATTCCTCAAATCAAAACAAACAATTTCTCTTTTAAAATTCGGTTTTAAATAGACTACAGAAGTCTTCATTAAAATGTCCGAGTATCAGCTACATAATAAAGGAAAACTTAAGCTCAAAGGCGAAGCTGGACCGTAAGTGAAACAAGTGAAATGTCATTTTCCTTAATTTAATCTAAATCGTTTTAGATCGAAAAAGAGAAAACATAAGAAGGAGAAGAAGGATCGCGAAGAAAAGAAACAAATTGTTGTTGATGAAGATGCTATTGCTAATGGAGGTTGGTGGAAGTGTAAAGAAGTTGCTGAAGTCACTGGATCCATTGCAATTCAATTCGGCGACCACCGTTTTGTAAAAGCTTTGGACGATGGAACTTTCACGCTCTCAGCTCCACATGCAAAAGGCGAAGGACCAGCGTTCGATGAAGAGTTCAGTGCTTTCATCGTAAACGAATCGAAAATTTACATCAAATCTGGATTCGGAAAATATTTGAGACCTGAAGCTGATAATGTGATCACAGGACGAAGTGAAGCTGCTGGACAAAAAGAAGCATTTGAACCTATCTGGGAGGATGGAAAAATGGCTCTTCAAGCTTCAAATCACTGCTTTGTATCGATAGACGAAGAAGATGATGCTCTTGTGGCAATAAGAAAAATAGCAGGAGCTAATGAAGTTTGCATTATCAGAAGTAATGCTTTCCGAGGCGAAGTCATCTCAAGCAGTGCTCCGATCGAAGAGAAGATTGAAGACCTCGATCAAGTCGAACTGAATTATGTGAAAAAGTTCCAGAAGTTTCAAGATAAAAAGATTAAATTGTGTCAGGAGGACAACAAGGATTTGAAAAAAGCAAAGGAAACAGGAAAGCTCCACGAATCGCTTTTGGACAGACGATCAAAGATGAAAGCTGATCGTTACTGCAAATAAACGAATGATTGTCTGCAGTAAACTGAATAAATAAACTTTATTTTCTCAAAAATAGCTTCACATTTACAAGACAACGGCTTTAGAATAAAATAACTTTTAAGACAAAATAATATCGACAAACACTGAACAGTCTTTGATTATTTTAATAACATTTATAAGTTGAGCTAAGTTAGTTTCTCTCACAATTGTTCAAATAGATAAAAGTTAAGTTTCCAGCTGTTTATCATAGTGAAGAGGGCTGGCTGATGATTCACAGCAGGAAACACGTCTTAACGAGACATAAAAGAGATTTCAGGCAAAAATGATTTTCTTGGTGTGCGTCTTTTGGTATTAACTTATTCTGCGTTTCCAGTCAGTAGAAGAGCGTCTTCCGGCAAAGGTTCTCTTTTGTAGCTCGGCTCAGTCACAAGATAAACGACCAGCGAACCATAAAGTGCAATCAAAAGTCCAATGCAATTAACAAGAAGAGCTTGGCTTGGGAGAGTTCCATATGCGCCTCCAGGCATTGCGAAGAAAGCTTTCTCAGTCAAGCCCATTAAACAAGCAACAATTGCCATCACGAATCCCAGCAATCCAAAGAAAATGTGAATCGGCATGTAGAAGACTCTGAGTGGCTCTTTCAACATTGGAAAGAGATAAGTCGCGAAGCCAGCAACGTATTGACAGCCAAAGATGATGACGGCAAGCAATCCAATCCATGAATGCAGCGAATAAAGATTCGGAATTGGTGGTTTGGCATAGTTGTGCGAATTGAAAGCAGCAACGAGTCCATAAACAGTAAACAAGAACGCGAAGCCGTGAATTGCAGCGTGCGTGACTTTTAAACTCTTCTTTCTTCCATAACGGAAACCGCGATAAACGAGAATTGCTAATGAAAAAATCTCAGAATTATTTAAATGTGATTGCAGATGAGAATGAGTTTACTCACAATTTCCGTACAAGAAAATCATTCCAATCACCATGCAGATTGGATGCCAGTTGAACATAACCGAGGGCTTTTCATAATCCCAAGAAAATCCATTGAGATGAATTCCGATCCATGAAGCAACGAGGATAATTAACACGACTCCTATCAGTTGCGTGACGAGGTAGAGCAAACGGAAATTAACTAAACGTCCTTGTGACTGATCCATCTCGCACCTGGAATGAAAATGAATTTTGAACCGAGGGCGAATAATAATTGAAACAAAGTTATCTCAAGTCGTAAAAGTCAATTGCACATCATTCGAAGATTCAATTTGTATTTCTTTGGAAGTAAGCTCTCAAGGTCATTATACTAGATAATCGTAATTTGTTTATGACTAAGTGAGAAGTCTAATCAAACTTTAATTAGAGTTTGAGTTCATCTTTGTTTTGACAAGATTTTCCAATGATTTCTAAGTAGATCAATGAGCAACATGTTGATAATGTTTGTAGGGTGTGCTTCCAAGTTATCGATTTTTCTTTTGTTGATCCAACAGGTAGAACCACCGAAAAGAAAACATATGGAACCTTTTTTCGACTCACCTTGTTCGTCTATAAACAGATTTTCCTATCGAACGTCTTCGACCTTTTCTTCACAACAAAGTAGATAACTGCGCTATCTCTCTTAAAAACTCACAAAAATATTTCTCTACTCGGAATTCATTTCTTCTTAACTTTGTCCAATATTTTCACACGAGTGCTTTGCTGTGTCGTTTCGATTTGTAAGAAATCTGAGAGGTTTGTCAATATCGGATTTCAAGCAATTTTCCAATCGATTCAGCAAAGAGAACACTCAAGACAATGAATTAGAAAGCGAAACTGAAAGACCTCAGTGGCGTTGCGAAAAGAAAATGTTTTTGTTGTGCGTCATAGCAGCAGGGGCCGTCGATGAGGGAAATCTTTTCGAAGTAATGCTTCTGCGCCTATGTTTAAGCTGGAAAATATTTATCAAATGATTTTAAATTGCGGTTTCTCGTTAGTTTCAGAAATACTTTAATGCATTTTAAGTCAAAATTACAATAAATTCAAAGATTCTTTTTGAGTATTTGTAAAGAAAACTTAGGAAGACTTAAAAATTAATCTTTTATGACATCGAGAGATTTTTTATCAGTTTGAATAACGATTTTCTTTCCTTCGCGTTTGAGAGTGGTTGCCGGTTTCTTTTCCTTTATTTTAAGATTGTCATGAGCTGCAGTTCTTGATGACGAAGACGCGCCTTGGAATCGCTGAAGTTGGATTCGCGAGAATAAACTTTTCATGTCATTGTGTTCATGCTCAGTTTGATGATGAAGCTCGCTGTGATATCGATGACTTGATTTTCTTGCTGGGACCACACTTAATTCATCGTAAGCAGGAAGAGCAACGACTCCATTGTGAGATCCATTGTCGTAGCTCTCGTTGACACTCGAACTTCCAGTTTCACTTCCGAGATTTGCTCGAAGAAGCAAATTGATTTTGTGCTCGTAAGTCATCTTTTGCATAACAAGATTCTTTTCGTTCTCCAATCGCAGCATATGAATAATTCTCTTTGAAGTTTTAACGTGCCATTCGTTATCTTCTCTTACTCTTTGAATTTCAATCTCCAGCTTCTTGCACGACTCTTTCATGTCAATAACTTTCATGAAATATTTGTAAAGAAGAATCCTCATTTCATCGTGTGACAGTTTATTCAACCTTTTCATTAGAAGTTTCTCTCCGAGTTCCCTTGCATGACGTTCATCAGTGTCAATTGATTGGTGTCCACAAATGAGTTCGTTCTTAGCTTCAATCACGTCGTCGATGGCGTGGATCGATTCATCGCAAATCATTAGTTGACGATTTTCGTTCTCTGTTAACATTTTTCCTCTCTTGAATCTGTCTCTGAGTCCCACAAGCTGGTCCACCAACGTATCACGAGTTCGTCTCAAATTTCTTATTTCATATTTTAGCGATTCTATAAGCTTTGAGTCTTTTTTGTGGTCGGGAGTACCTGACACTCCGAATTTCTTTAAAGCCGATTTTTTTTCCTCTAAAATTTCATCCAAATGAGAAATCCTTGCGTTGACATCGCGAATTTTGTTGTCGCTCATCTTTGAACCTGATGAGGGAGAAGGTGAAGTAGCCACGAGCTTCATGTTATCTTTGTTTCCTTCGACCACTTTCATCTGCCTTAAAATATCCTTTTCGATCGATTCCTTTTGCTTGACTTCATGCTTAAGTTCTTTAGTCAACTTAATGAGATCACTCTCAGAGTGTTTTAAAGATTTTTGCTCTTTAATGAGTTCTTGGTCTGATTTTGCGGTCAGATTTTTAATGCCATTTAAATCTTCCAGCTTCTTACGAAATTTATCCTTCATATCTCGAAGTCGTTGAATTTCCTTTGGACTCTTGCCATTGCTGAATGCTCGACTCAACTCCTTGTCATACTTTTCACACTTAGCCTGATAGTCGTTCTTCTTTTTGTTGCAATTTGAGGTCGCATTCAGTCTCGTTCTGTCGTGTTTCTTCTTCTCGTCGATAAATTTCTTCCTTAAAGCGATTGTTTCTTCAACTTCTTTGATTTGGATATTTTTCGATTCGATCGAAACCAGTGACTTTTTAAGTGATTTACGTAGCTCGTCGAGTTTTGTAATTTGTTTTTCGGCAACGTTTTCCAGAACCTTTTCATGGTCGAGCGAAGTTGTGACAGCCGCTTTTCTGATGAGATCCATTTCTTCGCTGTTCAAGACATTTACGTCGCGAACAGACCGACGACGTCCAGATTTGGCTAAGTAATCTTGTTCGCTCATGGAATTGTTTGTTGCTATTTTGAGACCACCAACAGCTTCGTCTAACAAATCGTTTGACTTCACATCTGAATGTCCGCTGCTTAAAACTTGAGGATTATTTTGGAAGTAATCTCTGCTCTTCTCTTCAACAAGTGCGTCGGTCTTTTCACGAAATTTTATCATCTTATCTGAGATTTTAGTGAAAAGATTATTCGAGTGGTCGTTGATATCAATGTAGCTGCCACAATCAGAGTCGTTGTCATTTGTTTCATCTTCATCAGGATCGTTTGTCTCATCCATTTCAATGATTGGTAGAAGAGACGATGGCGGTTGATTCTGAAGTTGTTGAGGAGGAGAGTTCATGAAAGCGTTAATGCTTCCAAAGTAAGCTGGTGGCAATTCAGGAGTTGTGCTTCCAGTTATGCTATCACACTCGGTCTTTAAGTACATCCATTCCTGAATTTCCTTTCTTTGATCATCGTTCATATCGTTGAGGTTCAACTTCGAGAATAAAACTTCTGCGTTCTTGAGTAACTTATTGCTTTGTTGCTGTGCGAGAAGAGTCGACGGATCGAAGCTATTGCGAATGTTATTGCCATTGAAGAATCCGAATTCTGGAGGGACAGGAGGCGGCGAGAAATAATTTCCATTCGCCATTGGCATCATGTAACCGTATGGAGGAAGTTGAGCAGTTGGTTGAGCGTAGAAACTCATTGGCAGTTCTCGAGGTTCGCTGATAAAATTGTTCAAAGCCGCTCGGTCTGTGTCATAATCCAAATCACAAAAATTTACGGTAGAGAGCTTTACTTGTGGTTGTCCTGACGATGGATTGATCCATTGTTGTTCAAGGACAATCGACAAAATGTTGTGGTTTGTTACAGAGTTGCGGTTATTTAGGCCAATTGTTAGAGCGTCGAGTAATTGTGGCATCGAATAACATTGAATAAGTCCGTTGCCATTGAGCAAATCAAGAAGTTGATTCCTCTCGCTGATTTCAGTCCAGCCGATGCTAAATATGTAATTTAAGTCTTTCACGCTGATGAGCTCCTCAAAGATTGTTCGAATAAATTTTTGAACAAGTCCACCATGAAGCTCTTCATCACTTTCGCTGTCATCAGAATCTTCAGATGATGTGCTTTCGTCAGTCGCTTTTGAATCTTCTTCGTAGAAAATATTTTTCTTTCCATACTTCACAATCGTCACGTCAAAGCCATTGAGAAAAAGCGTCGCAAGGTCGAGTTCCTGGACTGTGTCATTGAAAATCTTATCATTGGATTCATCTTTGTCGAACTGAAGTTGCTTATTGAAGTTCTCGAGTTTGGCATCGTTCATGAGATCAGAATATCCGTTTCGTTGATTGTCAAGAGAGACTTTGCATGTGACTTGCACTAGAATCTCGTCGTTTTTGTTATCATCCATCATCGTCGTCTGGAGATAATTTATTCAAAAATATAAATAATCTCAATATCTATTAGATAATCTTATTTACCTTTTCTATTGCAGTTCTTTCAAGGTTGAAAGGCAGACAAGCGTAGATAATGTTTGTCGGGGCTCAGTAGGAAAACAAGAAAAATATTTTTTCCAATTTTGTTATTTTACATTTTAATCAACGTGTGGCTCATTTAAGCACTAAAGCCAAACACTGTCGCATTTCACACAATAATATGAGTTGCTTTTAATATATTTAAGACTTTTAAATGGTTCGTTAAACTGATTTTTTATTCGTCGTTCTTGGGAATATTTTTTATGAGACTCGGACGGACGCTTTCAAAAGTTTTATGAAAAGTGCTCTCGGACGTGTTCAAAGTATTTGCAGAAGCGAAATCAATCGTTTATAAAAATTAATTTTGTTCTCTTCGTACGGCTAACAGAAGTGAGTCAATCTATTAAGTTACAGTGCAATCTTCTTGATCTTGAATCATTCAAGATTTTAGTGAAGCTCGAAGTTACCGCTTCAAACATTTTTATTAACCTCGATTTGTTTATTTTTCTTTCAGATCTCAAATAATTCACAATGGCGATGCCAATCAACCCAAAACCTTTCCTCAACTCGCTAACCGGTAAACCAGTCATCATTAAACTTAAATGGGGACATGAATACAAAGGATTCCTTGTCTCTGTCGATGGCTACATGAACTTCCAGCTTGCGAATGCCGAAGAGTTTGTTGATGGAGCAAAGACCGGCAGTCTCGGAGAAGTTCTCATCAGATGCAACAATGTTCTTCACATCCGAGGCATTCAGGAGGAGGACGATGAAGAAGGGGAGATGAGAGATTAAAATAAAACTCCAACAATTACACTTAAGACATTCAGTTTTATTTTTCATCAATTTTAAGATATTTGAAAATTCCTAAATGTAATGAAACATCTTTCTTACAAATTGAATTACTTAGTCATGATTGGAGAGATGTTTAAGTAACTGGCGATTAAAATGAATTCACCCGAAACATTGTGCAACGATTTTTGTGATTTTTTTCTCAGTTATTTCAAGCTGCCGGTTGTCGTTCTCGGGATGATTAAAATAATAAAGTTGTCTAAGCTTCACTTAAAAAAATCTTTACCATAAAGTTTTAAAAATTGAATGAGAGCAGAATCACGTGGAAAGCGAAGAATGAAAACTACTATGTCTCGATGGATTTGCGTATAAAAATTGATTCGTCTGACCGGCATCACTTCTGAACGAGATCGCCATAGTAAGCAGTCAATGCGATGAGCTTTCGATCAAGGAAATTCTGTTCAATTTCCACAGCGTTGCCTGGTCCAGCAAGGAAAGCTAGTTGTTTGGTATTAGAGTTCCTTGGAAGATAGAGAGCAATGCTTGAAGTGATTTTCCTGGTTGCTTCCATAAGTTTTGATGCCGGAGCTGGCTGGAGTGATTTCTCTAAGTCATAAATCTCATTTCGCATGTAGTCAGGACCGCCCCATGGAGGGCTCAGGAAAACTACGTCAGCCTTAAGTCCCTCAGCCAAATTAAAATAATCTCCGACAATAAATTCAATTTTATCCTGAACTCCGTAGATTGTTGCATTGTGACGAGCCATTTCAATCTTTTTCGGATCAATATCAATCGCGATAACTAAAACAAAAATATAAATTAAATTTTGAGTTGCTAACTCAATTGAAAAGAGATTTTACCTTTTTCACAAGTCTTCGCGAATTGAATGCTGTTGCCACCAACTCCGCAAAAAGCGTCAATGATGATATCGGATTTGCAACGCTCTGCAGTGAACGCAGCAACTTTCTCAGGTGTGACGGAGAACCAGCTCTCTGCGAAAGAAATTGAGTTAAAGAAGTTTCTTTTAAAAGAATTAAATAAACTTACCTCGATCTAATCGAATGCCCAAGTCAAACATGGAGAACAGAGAGAAACGTTTATACCAAAACTTTTTTAAAGTTTTATCGTTTGCTATCTCAATGGGAATATTCGATTGGAATTTTCCTTTGCGCTTCTTCTTTTTCTCTTTCTTTCCTTGCGGCTGACGCACTTGAACATTTTCTATTAAAACATTCTCCTCAGTGCAGTTTGGTTCGTTCTCTTGATCGATAGACAAATTGATGTTGACATTTTCTTCTTTCAATTCATTCTCCTCGCTGGGGTTTGCGTCACTAGACAGTTGGCTTGTAAATGGCAAATTGATTCGAGATGACGGCGGAATGAGAGGGCCATCTTCGTCTGATGAAGTATGCAGATGAATATCTTGTTCCTGTAGATTGCCATCATTCACTTCGTTTCCGTCTTCATCGTAAAAAGTATGTTTTGGCTTTGCTGAGCCTGCTGGCATCATTTTAAGCATTCTATTGTGCAACCGCACATGCTTTTTCCGATAAACGATTTCGCCAGCAGTGACTGAAGAGTCGCCTGGATCAGTGAACGAGTAGCCCATCAGTTCGAAATGTAATTTAATCCGATCGACGTTTGGTTCCTCGGAATCACTCTCATGGCTTCTTTTAAGTGTAGTTGGACGATCTTCTGGTGGGTCATCTTCTCCATCGTTGCCACCAATTTTACTTGATCCAGTTGGTCTACCGAATGATGTTGGTAAACCAAGGGATTCCATTATCATCGACTCTGATGGGTCGACAATGGTTGAGTCGCTATAAGCGGGGTCAGGTGGATCGCTTCCGTCGACTAACTCGTCTCCCATATGAGCGTTCTTAAGATTTAGATTTGCAACTAGGCGTTGCAGTGATTGTTGCTTCTTTTTTCGACTTGAGCGTCGACGTCTTTGCTTGCAAAATTTGCTTTCTCGCTCGCCAGGCAGAAAACCGCAATCTGACTTAAAACTGTTGCTCATGTCTTGCTGCAACAAACGATGTGCATTCATGAATTCATTGTAGTGCTTAACGTACTGCTCTTGCGCATGGCCTTGCCAACGTTTCTGCCAATAATCTTCAGGATCACTTCCACCATTCGTTTGTGGAACATGCTCTTCTTCTTTATTCTCCATAAGGAGCCTCTCGCAATCCGCTGACAGACGTGTAGTCATTGGATTTTCACTTTCTTCACTCTCAGAAAACGAGCTTACTGAATTGCTTTCGGTGGGTGTGGATGACGGAGTTGATTCGGAAGATACGCGACTGCTCAGAAAGTCGAAACTTGACATCGTCATACGTGTGACGTTTGTCATCGAATCTGATGCGCCTCCGATCGTGAATGGAATGCTTGAGTTGACAGACTCGCATCGTGGACTGAGTAACGTGTCACTTTCTTGTCTCTGTCTGATTTTGGTACTTACGCCTACTGTACTTGCCGGAGACAGTGGATTCCATCCCTCGTCCATTAAATCATCTACCGTCTGGTTGCCAGGAGGAGAGACGATGATTTCAGTGTCAACATTTTTATGCTGTTGCATGCTCAACTCCGGCACGTCAAACGAAAAAGCTCTGATGCTATCGTTAATGTCTGCAGAAGATGGTTCACCTTCGAGCGCTGGAATTCCGTTTGTGCTAAGAAATTCTGGATTAATGTAGTCGATGTACTTTTCAATCCACGACTGCCAGATGAGTCTTTCTCCATTTTTTGACCAATATTTCTCCCAGCCAGTGACATGTGCATCATCGTTGAACAGCTCGGGAAGGCTGTTGTTCCTTTCGTGATGATACTCGGTCGGCTCTTCCTCTTCCATCTGTTCCTGTCTTGAGTTTCGTCTATGATATTCATCGCTAATGCTTTCCATTCGTCTCTCAATCATGTTTTTCTCTGAGAGATCTGCTCCTGAGTCACTTGAATGAAGCTTCGTATGGTGTAGTAAATTCTCGTGTTCGTCGGTGCTACAGTAATTATCTGTATGCTCAGTGTGCGAGGCACTGTAATAACAGCTATTTGCGTCATTATCATTCTAAAAGAAAAACAACAATTATTCACATGATGCTCGTCAATGATTTTAAAAAATCGATTTTCTGGGAATTTTTCTCACCTCATTTTCATAATTTGTCTTCAGTTTTTCCCGAAAGACATGGAGCTCTGCTTTTTCGTTGAACACATCATCAGCCTCGCTGGTTTCCTCTGTACCGAGTGTAGACGCATAGACATAGAAAACGTTTCTAGAAAGAGACAGTCGAAAAAGAAAGTTAAAATTACTTTTCATTCGCCCAAGGTTTTTTTCTTTGTTACTCAGACTTTCTTTTACTCACTTGAGGAATATCCGCGTACAGATGCAGACTACTTTTTGATCCGAGACTGCTGGATGGTTTAGATGAATCTCAGCCAATATCTCACGGTCTGCAGACATCTTGAGATCACAGATCTGTGAAAATGAATCACAAATCTTTTTTTCTCTTTCGAAATTTCAACTTCAAAGCTTTGAAAGCGTCTGACGCTCGAATTGAAAACGTTCGAAAAAAAAAACAAAAAAAAATTGTGAAACTTTAATTGAATTTATTAAGGTAAGCAAGTCCTTCATAATTGATTTGCTAGGTTTAAATAACTTATTATCTTTCTGTCATTCCAGAAATCTTCGTCGTTTTTGAAGAAAGTGAAAAACCAAAACAATGGATGACAACTTTTATTTGTGTCTTGACGAAAAGTATCTCAAGTTCGATCCTGTCAGTCAAATCACAAATGTTTTCTTCGATGATACCAACAAGCAGATTTTCGTAGTGAAACCTCCATCAGTGTCCGTCAAAACGATTTCAAATGATCAGTTCTTGTCATTCACTTTCTTTATCGAAACGGGGCCTTTGATAGCAATCAAATTCAACAATAGCAACAACATATTGGCGATTCAGCGAACTGAAAACTCTCTTGAGCTTTGTGGGTTCCAGAATAACGCAATTATTCCAAACACTGCAATTCAATATGAAGCCAAGAAGACGATTATCTACGGATTCTTTTGGAGTCAACCAAATGAACTTTGTGTCGTTAGCTCTGATCACATAGAGCTCTTTCAAATCAATCCGGCGAAGAGAGCAATGAAATCATTGAAGTGCATCTCTTTATCTTGCAATTGGTATACGTGGAATCGCTCATCTTTAGCTTTGCTGTCGTCAAATAATGGATCAGTGATAACTCCGTTTTTAATACAAAAGCCTGGAGCTTTAACAAAACTTGCGAGCATCCAAATAGAAGATGAATCAGGAGTTAATGAGAGGGACGTCAACACTGGAATTTTGTACGGCAATCCAGCGATTTTAATTCTTCGGACAACAAGGAATCGCAATCTCGAAGTTTGGATTTATTTGCTTGACGGCCCAGCATTTAAAAAGTCTCACGTTTTGAAACTTGGCTTCAGTGGACGAATCGCAATATCGATTATTGATTCTATGATAGTCGTTCATCATCAAACATTAAAAATCAGTTTGATCTTTGACATTGCAGTGAATGGCGAGCCTGATTCACACAACAAATCAGTTTTGATACATTCACCGCTCATCCCAGGAAAATCAATCAAACCTTTTGCCATCAAAATGCCTTCAGCGTCTCATATCGAAAGTTCAATGAATGTTGAGTTGTACTCAGCGAATTGGGTGATTTTTCAACCGGATATTGTGATAGATGTGAAGCTGGGATATCTCTTCAAGCTATCGCTCCTGATCGATAAGATTGCGATTTCTGACAAAGTCAGACTTGTCGATTTCTTGATGCATCGGATAAGAGAAAAGTCTTTATTACTTACGGTCTTGCTGCAACTTGTCACACCTGATGAAGGAGCCGGCGATTCCGTTCATCTGCCAGTACTGGAAACTATTTTTGATCATCTGAACAAAGTCTACAAGGAAAAGCTCGACAACGATTTGTTGAAGATGCAAGCTCTACCAACGAACTCGCCTTCAGCATTCAAAACATTCTCGACTCCTGTTGCTCCAGCTTTACCGCCACCGCTCAAGCAAATTGTCATTGATCAAAATGATATTCTCTCGATAATGAACACAATCATTGATAAGAACTTACTGGAGAAAGTTCTGATGGCTTACGTCTTCTCAATCGTCAAGCATTCGATTTCTGTGGAATATGATTTGTCGAAAGTCTTGATCATGACTTTAGTTGGAAGTGAAAAGATTCAAGATCTTCAACAAATATTAAGCTACAATGTGTTGCACGAGTCAAAACCATTAGCTTGCTTCCTGTTGTCGTTGACAAATCGAGATCCTTTGATCTTTCAAATGGCACTTGACATGCTGATGCGATTAAACGCCTACGAGATCATTGTTGAAATTCTTCTCGAGCAAGGGAAAGTCGTCGACGCGATAAGACTTGCAAAGCAATATATGAGCGGTGATTCAATCCCAGCGCGGAAATTCCTCGACGCAGCTGAGAAATCTGGAGATAAAATGGTCTTTTACACCGTTTACAATTTCCTCACATCACGAAATGCAGGATCAGTGAATAATCTACGACTTCGTAGCAACAGCACTTTCTCAAAAAGCGAGCAGTGTGATACATACGAAAAGCTCTACAATGAGATTTTTCCATCATGTTGAACGGTCAAATATGAAAGTAGACGAGCCCTGCGTCAAGCTACTTGTCGTAGTTTGATGCAAGACGCTAACGAAAATAAATCACAAATTTATTGGAAAAGTATAAATAAGGAGAAATAACAAAAAATAAACCATTATACGATAATCTGTTGATAAATAAAGTCGTCTTTATTAAATAACAACAGTGAAAATATTTCTATTGACGAGTGTTTCTGCTAGTTCTGTAAAAAACACTTAAAATCGATTTCAGTTATTAAAATTTAATACAAGCCGAGAAAATGGGACGACGCAAGAGTAAGAGAAAGCCGCCACCAAGAAAACGAGCGATTCAGCCTTTAGATCAGATGTTTAACTGTCCCTTCTGCAATCACGAAAAGTCTTGCGAAGTTAAAATGTAAGTTTTATTTTGAAATCGCGCCTTTGTTTGTTTCTAAATTGAACTTTTTTGTTTGTAGGGATAAATCACGAAATTCTGCTTTGATAAGTTGCCGGGTTTGCTCTGAACGATTCCAAACAACAATCAACTTCTTGTCCGAGCCGGTTGACGTTTACAATGATTGGATTGACGCTTGTGAGACAACGAACTGAACATTGAACTAGCGACTTAAGAAAAAAATATTTCGGATTCTAAGTAAATAAAGATTTGATTTATTCAGCTAACTAATCTTCACTAGGTTTCAATGCTTCATGTTGTGGTTCATGTTTGTTCTTCACGTAACAAAGGAAAACGTTGTAGAACATTGTAATCAAGTTGATGTAGAGGACTCGATATTTCAGAGGAACCCAGAAAAAGTTGATGAACTGTGTCGGAGGCCAGACGAGCCAGTCAGCAAGATAAATGGTCAAGAATGTTTTTCCCACAAGCTCGTTAGTGTCTTGTATTGATTTTCCAGCGAGAAATAGCGCAGTGTAGAAATAGTGGACTATGAATATTGGGCTGACTATCAGCTAAAAAGAAATTGTTTGTAATCAGCAATCGAGCATGTCTTAAGAATTACAAACCTGATCTGATAGAATCTTCTTAAATACTGTTTTAGTAGCAGTGCCAGGCATTAACCTTTCCATCCACTCGTAGGTGTAATGATGTAAAGGACCTTGTGAAATACCTACAACTGTCAGTTGTTTTACCTTTTCCCAATCAGTTTTGTTGTCAATCTTCTGTGCTGCGATTTCACCAACAAACATCAGCAACCCTGAGCTTACCGTGTTGGTTAAAAGAAGATATTTCCCAAAGAGGGTTGCCTCTGATCGCCGGAGGAAATTGAAAAATATTTTCCTCATTTTCTTTTTTGTGTGTCAATTATCTAGTCGAACACCAGATGTCGCTCAATGTTTATTTACAAATTGAAATTAAATGAACTTCATCGAGAGTCATGAAACTATAAGTAATCATGCTAATTAAAGCGAGTGTGCGACTCGCTGCTGTTAAGGTCAAGCATCTTTATCAAAGAGCTTTGTATTGCAATCGTTCTAGCTCAGATTTAAAAATTTTATATTTCGGCACAGACAATTTTTCTCTTCCTTCGTTGGTTCGATTGTAAGTAAAGAAAATATCAAAGAGACTTCAATATTAACACTTCCATTTTTAGATCGAAATCAGATTTCTCAAGACTTGAGGTTGTCACATCATTCAAAGCAAAGAATAATCCTGTGAAAAATTTTGCTGAGAGGAATTCGATTAAACTCCATGATTGGATTGATTTAAGTAGTGACAGCAACTTCCACATATGCAAAGAGTTCGATCTTGGTTTAGTGGTTTCGTTTGGTCATTTAATACCAGAGAGAATCATTAACAGCTTTAAAGGGTAAAATTATTTTATTTCTTTTGATGATGAACAGAAAATAAGAAATTTCTCTTTTAGTGGAATGCTCAATGTACACGCCAGCTTACTGCCCAAGTATCGAGGAGCTTCTCCAATAATTTATGCAATTAAAAATGGAGAGAAAGAAACAGGAGTTTCAGTTATGCGAATAGAGCCGAAAAAGTTTGACATTGGAGAGGTTTATGCAACGAAATCTGTTCCGATCAGTGATGAAATGCTCATGCCAGAGCTACACGACATTCTTTCATCAGCAGGAGCCGAACTTCTAGTCGATTGTGTTACAAACTTTGATCGATATCCTCCGATCCCGCAAGATAATTCTAAAGCCACTTACGGTAAGAGTCGACTTTTTAATTCGAATTTCTTTTACCATTTTTTTTTATCCGTAGCCCCAAAAATTGATAAAGAATTTTACAAAGTGCGGTGGAGAGAAATGACAGCAGACAATGTATTCAACTTATATAGATCGATTTATTCGTTTAAGAACATCATCACCTCGTTTAACGGAGAACCATTAAAGCTTATCGAGATTGCGAAATGTGATTTGCAAGATGAAGATTTGATCGAACCCGGTCAACTCAAATTCTGCAAGAAATCCCGAAAACTTTTAGCCAAATGCTCTGACGACAAATTAATTGAGATAAGACAAGTCATGCTTGGTAAAAAGAAAGCAATGTCAGCTGCAGACTTTAATAATGGATATTTGAAGAAGCTTAAAAGTACTGAACGTCGTTTCTGTGAATAAAGTTGAAATTAGAATGAGAAAATCCTATTTTTGAAATTCCCTCGCTTTTTGAATTTTCTGGTTTGATGAAAACTTCAACCGCTTTCAAAGAAAACTTGTTTGCTTAATTCAAGCGAATTTTAATCCTAGATTTGTAATTCTCTAAAGTGATGAACTGCACGAAATAATTTCATAATCTGTTGAAAGGAGAAAATCCATTTCAGTCCGAAACAACTTTTCAAGGTAACAAAACGCGATTTCAATTATTTTTTCAGTGTCGCAAAATAGTTTTTCTCTCGTGAAATGAATGAATTCTAATGAAGAAATGACTTTTAATTCAGTGTTATCCTTGTGGCAACAGTGATTTCATCGGAATTACGTTCTAAGACGTCAAGTCTATTCTGAGAAATTAATTTTCCTTGGTTGTGCAAATTTTAAGAAAAACAGGACGAAAATAATGGATGCAAAGCAAGTAACTGTGAAGCTTGGCGCTGATACAAAGCAAACGAAGCCGACAAACACGAAAAAGAACAACAAAACTCAGCCGTCAGTCGATTTGAACAAGGAGTTCCAGCGAGCGAAGGAAGAAAATATCACAAGGTTGAATTTATCAAAGAATAATATCACAGTTGTCCCTCCCAACATCAAAGATCTTGGTCATCTCGTCGAGCTATATCTTTATGGAAATAAGATTGCAGTGCTGCCACCGGAAATTGGCTGTTTGATTCATCTTCAGACACTCGCGCTAAATGAAAACCAGGTGAGTCACGATTTGTCTGCGGGAAGAATTTTCTTCTAAGATTCCTTTACTCTCAGCTCAACACTTTGCCGGATTCACTTCAAAATTTAACTAAACTGAGAGTTCTTGATCTTCGTCATAACAAACTTGGTGAGTTGATTGATTGAACAGGTTTGAACTTTTATTAATTAATTTGTTTTTCTTTTCATAGGCGAGGACATTCCTGAATCAATTTATAAATTGCGAAACTTGACGACGCTTTATTTGCGCTTCAATCGAATCCGAAATGTGAGTGAAGAGATCAGACATTTGGAGAAGCTGACGATGCTGAGTCTTCGAGAAAACAAGATCAAAAGTCTACCGAGAGCGATAGGATGTCTCGTCAACTTGGACATTCTCGATATCAGTCACAATCACTTGGAGCATCTACCCGAGGAAATTGGATTGTGCAAGAATCTGAGCGCTCTCGACTTGCAACATAACGACTTGCTCGATATTCCAGACACAATTGGAAATCTCGTTAATCTGGCGCGACTGGGCTTGCGGTATAATCGTTTGACAGTCATTCCTCAGTCGTTGCAGAATTGTATAAACATGGAAGAATTTAACATTGAAGGAAATTCTGTGTCGGAACTGCAGGGAATTCTCGCCAACCTCACTCTCTTGTCCAGCATTACACTTTCACGAAACTCATTCACGTCCTTTCCCTCAGGAGGTAAATTTAATAATTTGGAAATCTGAATGTTGATTAACAATTTCTTCATCCAGGACCAGGAATCTTCGACTCTGGACTAACGAGTTTAAATCTGGAGCACAACCAAATTGATAAGATCCCTTACGGTATTTTGTCGCGAGCGAAAGCACTCACAAAACTAAACATGAAGGAGAATTGTCTGGTGAGATCAACTTGAAAATTATTTCTCCGAAAACAAATTAAAATTAAATCATTCACGTGTAGACGCAATTGCCGCTAGACATTGGAAACTGGACGAACATGGTTGAACTCAATCTAGGAACGAACTCAATTTCGAAACTCCCCGATGACATTCAGTGTCTTCAACAGCTCGAAATTTTAATCCTGTCAAATAATCTTTTGAAGAAAATTCCGACGACGATTGGTAACTTGCGAAAGCTTCGAGTTTTGGATTTGGAAGAGAACCGTCTCGATGGAACGTAAGTGCTTCAAGATTTTCTCAAAGATCTTTAAGTTATTATTTGAATTCTAGCATTCCTGCTGAGATTGGACTTCTACACGACTTGCAGCGATTAATTCTTCAATCGAATCAGATAACGGCTCTGCCTCGAACAATTGGTCATCTATCAAACCTCACGTATTTATCTGTTGGCGAGAACAACTTGACTTTCATTCCCGAAGAGATTGCCAACTTGGAAAGCCTCGAAAGTCTTTACATCAACGATAATCCATTGATTAAGTTGCCGTTTGGACTTGCTTTGTGTCAAAACCTCGCAATCATGTCGATCGAGAATTGTCCATTGAATTCACTTCCTCCCGATGTCGTTGCTGGTGGTCCCTCTTTAATAATACAATATTTAAAACATGTAAGTTGATAAGATAATTTTTAATCATTAAGATTACTGATTGAACCTTTTGTTTTAGCATTCACCTTATAGACAGATGTGATTTACTAACAATGCGATTATAAGCGAGAAAAATACTTTTTACAAAGCCCGTCAACAACAGCAGCAGGTAACATCGTGTTTAAACTCTCGTCCACTCTGTCAGAGCAAGTCGTTCAACGATTTTCAGGAGTTGAGCAGCTATCAAAACTATTTTCGATTTGAGATTAAGTGCGGAAGCGCTTCCTTTATTTATGAAAAGAGCAAGAGTCGAGCGTTTGGCAAGTGACTATCGCTCTTCGCATAGTTTTTCATAAATGTTTACAAAGCTGTCGTACGAAGCAAAATATTGGACTTTTCATATAAGATGATGAGGTTGAGGTTGAAGACGCTCTATGAGAAACTCAAATCAAAAGCATTCAGTCATCTTTGGCTTTAATGACACGAGATAAGCGAAAATGAAAGCATTTTAAAAGAAGAAATGATATTTAAAGAAAACTATATAGCTGTTGTTGCTTGAAATACTTTTTGGCATAAAAAGTTATCGTGAAAAGAAAACCCAAAAGAAAACTTTGCACAGCATCAAGTTTAATTGGTCAAGGTCCTTTGTCTTTTGATTGATTGTTGATGACAAAGTACATGAGACTCAACGTGTTTCGTGTGACAAACTAAGGACTTTCAATGTGTTTAAATAATTGTAGAATGCATCAACCATAAGCTAATTGTTTGTTCGATCAGAAAATGAGTTGCCTCATTCTCTAATCGAATCATTGGTCAGCTAATCTAACGAGAAAATATCAATTGATGTTTTTCACTGAAAACAAAACAAAAAATATTAAAGTAAAAGATGTTAATGAGAGATTTGCGCTATAATTTTACTTGCATTGGTCTGTTGTTATCATTAAACTAAGAAAAGAGTTTTCTTGGTATTTTGTTTGCCATATATTACGAACATGACAACGATTCTGTTTTGATTCTTTAATGACAATCGATTTTATACGCTTTAGACGAACCCTTCTTTTTTGAAAAGTATTTGTGATATTTTTTCCAATTCTACTCAGTCCCACAAAGTCCTTTGGTTTTAAACTTTATTTATAGAACATCGAAAACGAGATATTTATCTAATTTATGTATTTCCTTTCCTGCTCAAAGCCAGCGATTCAAATTAAATAAGAAAAGAAATAATGAGAACAATTATTACGAACATCCATAAATTATCAAAGTTTATGTAAAAAATAAATTCAAAATACAATTTGTATAAAAAACAAAAGATGAAGAAATAAATTAAATGTTATTCAATGTAATTGGTTCTTGAGTTTTATTGAGAAAAACAATATTTGCAGAAAATTTAGATCATCGGTTTGACTGTCAATCGATCAAGGAAGCAACTTCACCAGTTATCAAGAACGTGCAATTAAGAGATCCCGAAAAATTGATAACGAGAAGATTTAAATTTGTGCTCTCAAATTGTGTTCAGCAGTCGCGGATTTTCTTGATTCACCCCCGCGAATTGAAATTGAAGTCCACCAGATGTCGCAATTTTGTTGAAAAAGAAAACAAAGCAAAACGAATTTCATTTTGTGATAGAAAACCTGCTGAATAAGAGTGATAAAATGCGCCGATTAAAGATTACCATGGTAATGTTGTTGATTTCGCTGATAACGACGTTAGCTATCGAAGTCAAGTCTGAAACAATTGAAGTTAAGAAATGTAAGTTTAATTTTCTTTTAATTGCGTTTCTGGAAAATTAATTTTCTTTATTTACATTTTTCAAACATAGTTGAGCCCTGTAACCCGACTACTGCGACAGACGTCGTGACTAACTGTCCGAAAAACGCGAGATGCGTTGAGAATGGAACGGTCGATGGAAAGGCTCAAGGCTTCTGTGTTTGCGGCCCGTCCTTCGAAGTCAATCAGAATTTTATTGACAAGAAGTCTGAGTACTGCATCGAGAAGAAGATTGAAGTTCAAACTAACGAGACGATAACAGCGCCAACAACTTTGGCTCCTGCGGTCTCATCTTCAACTTCAACTCCGACTGTAACAACAACTACGACAACAACAGTTAAGCCCGAAGCCAAAACCACTGCAAAAGCTGAAGTTACTACATCAACAACAACTTTGAAACCTGAAGTTGTAACAACAACGAAATCTGAGACCACCGAGCAGCCTGAAGATAAGAATGCAGTTAAAGTCGCTCCTGCGCCACATCACATCGTCGGAGGAATTTTATTGCCAATCTTCATCGTTTTAGCGTTCATTGGAACAGTCTTCGCAGTTAGGAAATACGATTTAATTGAACGAGCTCACGGTTTTATTCGCCATCGTCATCAAGAAACTCGATATAACGGTTTAATGGAAAATGATTTTGATGACGATCCTTTGTTGATTTAAAGAATAAAAATCGCAAGTGATCAACATGTTTTACGTTCCTACTGGAATAACCCAAAGAATTGCCTTGCAAGCAAACAAATTATTAATTCAAACAACAACCACCTTACGCTTTTTCATCGTTGGATTATATTTTCCCTTTGTTGATTACAACTTGAGGTCATTGTCTGTTTTATTGTGATGCATTTTATCTTTTCGTTATTAATTTAGCCCAAAAACCAAATGAAAAACTATAATGAAATGTGTGCTATTTCTGTAAGAACTTTGTGAAAATCGATAATAAAAATTTGAATTAAACTCAACGCGCTCGTCAAGTAATTTACTTTTAAAGGTCTTATCGGAATAATCCGCGCATACGAACACAAACATAAATTTTACATATGAAGAAGTGGCTCGAGGAATGAGCTGACCATGCAGCAAGGTCAGTAAAATAGCCGTTGCACATTAGTTCGTGTTATCGCTCATGCAATTTCGACATAAAACTTATCTAGAACAACGAAGGATCATTTTGAGATTTCGGGGAATCTACCGTCGCATAAAAATGACCGTCAAAGATGTAAAACGTAAATTTTTATTTACTTTGAACTTGAATCATTCAAACGGTAGAACTCTGAATAAATTTAATTATGCGCGGATTTTTCACGAATAAAAATCAATTTGTTTTGGAATTTTTCTGCAGTCTCTTTTAATAGAATTGTAATTACAAAGTTACTAAATAATCTTTCTAGGAAGCATCTAAAATCATCTAACTTTGTATTTAAAAGTTCTTCTTGATCTTTTATGATCGGGTCACACTTATATTTAAACCGTGTGGCGATACCGCCAATCGAGAACATTTCCCCGGTGGTGAAACATATTCTTTTGTTGCTTCGGATCAAGTTATTTCTTATTGTTTCGTTTCTCTGGTAACCTTCATGCAATCGTGAATCATCCAAGCAGTAATTTAGAATCTCTTTTAGTTTTTTTTATTTAATTTCTAGTGCCTTAACTGAGTTTTGATCAATGAAATTAATTTATTAAACATATTTTACTTCTGATTTCATCGAAAAGAATGTTAAAGTTGCGAACTTGCGTGAGAATTAATTGAAAACAGGTTTCCGCCCAAGAAGAAACAATAGAAACTAGTTCAAGAAGTAAAATGCTGAGACTTCTGTTCTTTCTCGCTCTTATCGCTTTAATCAACGCTGGCGATAAAGGAGAACCAGTTGGTTGTTTCAAGAGATCGACACACGATGAGGCGAAAGGGTTGAACATTGTTAAAAACTGCTTTGATTATTGCGCGAATCAATTTTACAGGTGAATACACAGAACATCAATTAAATGACTTCCTGCTTTAGTTCAATGCATTTTGTCGTTTTAGATATTCCGTCATTTTCGAAGAGAAATGCAGTTGCGAGAATATTTTAAAGGAAAACATCGACGAAGCGATCAAGTGCACGAGAAAGTGTCAGAACGGAGATGAGCAAGTTGATTGCGGTGGAGATGAGACCGAGAATGTCTACGAAAGTGGAAGCAACGTTCCAGGTCCAGTTCAGAATCTTAAAATCAAGGAGATGACTGAAGACAAAATAACGATTATGTTTGATCCTCCTTTGAGAAATACAACTGAGCTGACCGGCTACGAAGTAAACGCGATGGTCTCTGAGTCGATGGTCTTCACGAAAAGTCCTTGGGTCATGCGAAATCACACTTGGAAGTTTCCAAAATCTAAAACAACAATTGAATTGACGAATCTTCCTCCTTCAACGAAATATCGAATTTCGATAGTACCAAAAAATTCAGAATTGTCAGGAGGTGAGATGATTATTGAAGCTTCCACGAAACTAGCGAAGCCTGATCCAATGCCAGACACTCCAAAGATTATTGAAAGTCAATCTCCCGATGGACATCTAAAGATTGAAATTAAACGAGCGATTAACAACAACGGCCCGATCACGAAATATCTCGTCGTCGTTAATTTCGTTGACAACGAGTTGCTACATGACTTCGACGAAAGTCTTCTTACAAGTTATCAAAAAGCTCAAGAAGATGGACTCAACTATTACATCACTGGCGAAATCGATCCATTCACCGAGGACAAGAAGATTTTCGTTGTTGGCGATGGACGAAGAATCGGGCAATATTACAACGCGCCACTTCCAAAAAGACATCTTCACATTCTAATTGGAGTTTTCAGTCGATTTAACGACGAAGAGAGAATGACATTCTCGAATAGTTCACACGATGAAGCTCATGAAACGATCAACGTCATTCAAGCTCCGATTGATGATTCAACAAGTGACATCCTCATCATCATTCTTACTTCTGCTTGCATTCTCTGTGGTCTCGTGCTACTCGGAAGTGTTCTCTTCTACGGTTACATTCGAATGATGAGAGTCAATCCGAGAATCAGCAGATTCGAACGCCACGAAATGTCATTGCAGGGACCGATCCTTGAAGTTGATAACAACGGATTCATTGCTGATGTCAGTGGAATCAATTTCAAAGAAAAACTTCAGGAAGTTTTATTGGGATTAGACGACGACCAGAAAATTGTTCGAAAAAATCTTTCTCTCGACATCGACAATATCTTAGGAATCGGATCGTTTGGTGACGTTATTCGAGGACAGATGAATGGAAGCATGACAAGTCAAGTGCACGTTGTATCCGCTGACGATATGGATCCACCAGTTCAAATGAAGTTCATTCGAGATCTCAATAATCTTTCTCAGTTTGGTTTCCATAAAAACATGCTCAGCTTCATGGGAATTTGTCAAACTCACGATTGGTTCTTTGTGGTTTTTGAAGACACTCCAGCTACGCTCAAGCAATTCCTGTTAACACAGAGAGACGATCAAAATCTTGCGAGCAGACGATTAACGAACTTCAGTGAAGATCAAGCATTGCGATTCATGTTTGAACTTTCTGAGACGATGGAGTATTTGCAATACAACAAGATCGTTCTTAAGAATCTCAACTCGCACAACGTGAGAGTCAAGCGACAGAATTCTGCATACACAATTAAGCTTTCGATATTCGGACCAACACTTTACAACATCGGCGAAGACGGATCAAAGAATTTGATTGACGAAGATCGCTGGCAAGCTCCTGAAGTCCTTCGATTCCAAAAATTCTCGCATAACAGTGATGTTTACAGTTTAGCTTTGATTTTGTGGGAAGTCTGCTGCGTTGGTGCTACGATTTATGGCTCGATAGCGACCAGCGATCTTCTCGCGAGAATCAAGAAAGGAATTCGACCCGAGAAGTTTCCTTTTATATCCGAAGATCTTTACCAGTTGTTCTTGAATTGCTGGGAACTAGAGCCAGCGGAGAGATGTGACTTTAGTGATCTTGTTGGACAAATGAAGCATCTTCAGTTGTCACCGCAGTATTATCTAAATTATAGTCTCGATGGGCCCCTTCCGTACTATTTGCCATTGCTCGAAATGAAGAATTGAAGAATCTCTAGAATTACTTTCTGATAATTGACATATTTAAGTGCTCTTAATCACACGACTAACTTAAACGCAACACATTCCGTCCAAATGCTGTTTTAATTAATTTTAATGTATTTTATATCCAAAAAGTTGTTTCTGAAATAAAACAAGAATTTTCACATAATTTCTGGTTAACACTTCATCCAGTTCAGCTCATCAGAATTTTTAGATTTCCTCTTATTCTTAAATGGCGTCGGCTCAGGTGGGACAATTGGCAAACACTTCTTTTGTTTCTTTTGGCCACACTTTTCCACGGTTACTGTCGTCTCGATAGTGAATTTTTGTTCATCAACTTTCTTCTGAAGTTTGTTATTGGCCAAAGGTTTCCTTACATCTTCTTCGCTTTCCTCGCAAGAGTCATCGTTTGATGATTGAGTGTCGTCACTGTCGCATTTCTGTGAGTCCTCTGAAGGCGAGCAATCGTCCTGGTATTGTCTTTTGCTAGATTTCTTTTCAGCAATCGATTTTCTCATTGACGATATTGAATCGACAGCAAACTTTTCGCAAAGAACGATTTTGCCGATCGGCTTGACCTAAAAAAAATTGATCAAGTTCCTTTCGTCTCCGATCATTTAAATCACTCACCAGTTTCAGTTTATCACAGATGAGCTCATATTCAGCAGCTTTCTCTGGTGCAATGACAGCGAGAGTCTTCTTCTCGCTGAATCGGTTTGTGCAGATCTCCATGCTTTGCTTTCCAGCTTTCGACAATTCAGTATTCATCAGTTTGCAAGGATCAAAGTCTTTTGGACATTGTACAATCCAAATGTCTGTGTCTGAGCCATATTCATCTTCAATATCGACGCATCCTTTAGAAGCCTTGGCGTCCTTCAACTCGGGATTGTCGTACATGTAATTTTTCATGCTTTTCTCGCAAGATTGATTTGTCGCCATCGTTGCACAACTTCCTTTATCTGAAATGGATTTCTTTTCGGAGATTCGCTTTTCTGAAAAGATATTTTTCGTTAGATGATTAGATCATGAAAGCAGAAAAGACGAGCCTTTAGAGTCAGAATCATAATTGCCGCAGCAACCTTCTTCTTCTTGACGATTAATAGACTTTCGAATGCTTCTTTGATTTTCTCGAGGTTCTGCACATGATTGCTTGATAGAAGGACACAAAGGAGGACATTTTTTGCTTGGCTTCGGTTCTTTGCAAATATCAGAACACGAAGCGGCCGGACTCTTTGAAATCGTTTTTTTCTTGAGATTTGCTACTTTCGTTGTCGTAGCGCAACATTTTTTTGGGACTTTTGTTACTCTTCGGTGTCCCGATTTACTTGGATCAGCTGGATCTTCAGAGATAGGAACGCATAAAAACATTGGAGTAATAAGATAGGATCGAATATTCTTGGACTCACAAAGTGGTTCTTGAGCAGGAACCATCGCCGCGCAGCAAGCGTAAGGATCTAAAGATTCAAGATTGTTAAAAGTCTAAATTTAAGATGACAACGAGAAAAGTTACAAGAATTCATTGTCATTTCATGTGTGAAACAACTATCGCAGTTATTGCACATGTTCCCGTAATTCATTTCTCCTCCAATTCGAAACAAAAATTATCACAAAATTTTGAAAACAGAAAATTTAACTATCCACCTCGAAAAAATCAACTTAAATGAAAGCTTTCGTCAGAAACTAAAAACAATGATCACTGCGATTCATATTTACCTTTCAAATGAATTCTTCAATGTCTGATGAAGTTTTACGCGAAATATTTTAAAATGTAAACAAAGCAGCGTGTGAGTAAGACGCGAAACTTTTGAAATAGTTTTATACCCCCAAGTTGGTTCTCCGCGCTTTAAATTGGAAATATTGAATTAAACAAAATAGAAATGGACACGTCGGATGACAGCTGCATTGAAGAAGTGGATTTCGTCAAATTTCGCAAGATCTACGAGCCGGACGAGCATTGGAAGCTGAGAGAAGTACAATTTCAGATTTCACAATAAAGTTTCCTTCGATTAATCAAATTTCTTTTTAAGAGTTTCTTAAGAGCGCATTGGGGAAAGTTTTCCGAAGACGAGTTGCTTTGTTATGCTCAAGTTTTTGTCAACGTTGAGTTCCTGGGCTGCAGATATCCTGCCGAGACAATGATTCAAGTTGCACAACTCGCTCAAGAGATTCCAGCGATTCAGAAATATCGAGCTGATCGTCGAAACAAATTGAAACGAACATTTGTAGGAGCTCAAGATGCAGTGCAAGCTAAGATACAAAAGACATCAGCTCCTCGACGTTTAGAGAATCAAGAAGAGGAAACGAAATTCCCTTCAAAACCGTCGATTCAACTTAACTCTTCCCAAAAGTCTGAAAATCTTCGAAATCTTCTTCGAGATGTAATTTATTTCGATATGTCCGAAGAAGACGTCAACGGATCACTTAACAAGACCACAGCCTTCATGCAGAAACTCGGCAGACTTGAAATGAAATTCACTGAGGATAAAAAGTTCTTTTACATTTTCAACGGGCAAATCATTGGCGAAGGGTCTGGAGAGAATAAGAAAATCGCTAAGAAGCAAGCAGACATCGAACTGATCTCGACCCTCAAATCAAATTGTTATACAATCAAGAGTAAACTTCAATTCTTCACAGCTGAAAATGTAATAAAACCAAGCGGACAGAGCGAGTCTGTTAAAGCAAACCCAACTCAACTGCAAGAAAACAATCTCGGATTCAAGATGTTGAAGATGCTTGGATGGAAAGGCGGATCGTTAGGAACGAAAGGAGAAGGAATCATCGATCCCATCAATTGTGAAATCAAAATTGGACGTGGTGGTCTCGGAGCTGATAATAGCGAGACTTTCAATCGAAATTACATCAAAAATTTACTCAAGAATTTCAAAAATAATCAAGTTGAATATGATTTGGTCTTCAGCAGTGAATTCTCGAAGGAAGAGCGAGCACTCATTCATCAGTAAGATTTAAAACTTTCTCATTTAAAATTTCATTTAATATTTTATTTCATCTAAAAGGTTGGCGCAGTCATTCGATCTACGTACAAAAAGTTATGGAAAGAACAATGAGAGACATATTGTGATATCGACGAAGTTGAGTCCACAAATGTTAAGGCAAAAGTTGCTGGAAGGCGATGAATATTTGTTAGAGAAGTATGAGATAACGCCACCGACAAATTTATGAGAAGTTTGAGTCGAGAATCTCGTCGATTCGAAGGCAAAACTCTTTGCAAGCTTCTCTGAGGGCTTCATCATCGCTTGACATCAACATCTGCAGATGCTCGTGGGAAATCTGTGAATTAATGAAGAGATAAAACTTTGCTTTGCTGATAAATAAAAAGATTAACAAACCAATATCTTGAATTTTTGACTGAGCTCTTTCGATTGAATTTCGTCGAGAAGAGATTTTGCAATTGTCAATGCCAACTGTTGAATTTCTGAGGTGTTCTCAGGGCTGAGACAACTTAGAATATTCTTAACTCCGTAGTCACATTGATTTATGATAGTTGCTCCGCTCTTGCAGATGCTGAAGTTGTGAATTACAATCAAGAACAATCGCTTAAGCAATTGTCCTCCAGGCATTGGAAGCAGAACGCAATCTTTCAAAGTTTGCTTGATGTATTTGATGCCATTTTCATTTCGTAACATGAAAGAACGTCCTCGTTCTTGTGCTGAGATATTGACGATGACTCCTTGAATGGACATTGCAAACTTAAATTCGTTTGTTTCATTAGATGGAAGCTGTTCGATGAAAGTTTCAACGAACACCTTCATGATCGCACCGGCCAAGATAATAAATTCTTGAATCATATCTTTCTCGACAAATGTAGTGATGACTTCTTCGCTTTGGGATGTCTTCCAGACCATCGTGCCAAGCATACAACCAATTAACGAAGTGATTCCTGTCTGCTCGTCACTTTCAACAGCCTTCTCGTCTTTCTTCTTTATGACTTCATCTAAATTCTTTTGAACGATTTGAAGTTTTGATTCGCAAATTTTCAATTCTTCTTCAGAGGCTTTGGCGGAAGATATGAGAGGCAATACTCTGTTAGCTACTTCGTCAACTCCTTTAGTTAGTTCACAAGTAAGTTGTAGAACTACATCCTCGTTCATTTTCTTGTCAGCTAACATTTTGTTGAGATCCGTGATGAGTCCAGCGACATTTTTCAGAAATTCAGAAACCGCGTTCTGAAAAAATAGAAATGTTTATTTAGACTTCATTTCTATGTTAAACTCACTTACCAACATCATCGATTGTTCCTGAACAACTTGGTCAAAGTCTTCAATTATATTTTCGTTTACTTCTGTCATCGTTTCCGCGTTAATTATTTATTTATTAAAATCTCGACTTTGACGATCGTAAGAAATTTTTGAAATAAAAAAATCGTCGTTAATCAGTTTTAAGAAAAAATGAGTTCAGGAAAAACTTCGATGCAAACACGCGAAATTCTTAATAAACTGATTCAAAATTGACAACATTTCCTCGAATTGATAAGAGAGCTGATACTTTCAGTAAAAGTGACGCGTCTGATGTCTCTCGCTCTCAAAATTCCATTGAAATTGCTATCTCATAAAAATTGTGTATATAACTTCAGAAATCGCCAGCCTCTCATTCAGTTTGTGTTTTAAAGTCTCCCGTGCCGGTCAAAATAATCTAAAAGTGGAAATTAATTGTAAGTGATGTCAAAGGTTTTTCGCCGTTGATAATTTGTGAAGAAATTTGTCGAGCAAAGTTGAAGTTCTCGTGGAAATTGATAAAGAATTCGTTTGAAATTCGATTGGGATTCAGTGAAACTCTCAAAGGTCAATCCTTGAAAAGTCCTTTAGCAAAACATTTCCTTGATCGTTCCCTTCAGTTTTAATGAATGAATTTGTGATAAGAATAAATTCAAGCTGTGCGCTCGCTAACTTGACCTCAACCTCATCGCAATAATCTCAATGATGAGTGACATCACAATTTCGCTGTTTACTTTTTCTTTAAATTGTTTTGTTAAGACATTGTTTAAAAAAGAAATTTCCAAACTGCTAATTGATGAAGAAATGATTTAATATTTGCACACGAAGTTAATTGAAAACGATGTTTGCTCAAGTCGAGCATAAATCTTATTCAAATCTTGAGTCATCAAAGTGCTTCTTTAAATACACGTGAAAATGAATAAACAGAAACAAACGAATTCAACTTATCAGCTGACGGCGAATACAGTCGCGAACGCAACCCACATTGCCGGCGAACTCTGTTTACATGTTGCTTCGTATTTTCTTTTTTTCTAACATTTATTTTGTCTCCACACAGTCGAACGCTGAGCAGGAGAAAATGATGAGAATGAAATCGAAACTAAGCGACTGTTTAGTCGCTCTTAGGTATTCAATCTAACAAGACATTAAGTCGCAAAAAATTATAAAAAGTTCTTTTGTAGTTTACTTTTGTTGATATCGCGAGTTGATTGTGGAACAACATCAACTGGTCCTAAAAGCAAAGTCATGAACGCAGCATTTGCAAACGCCGGTCGTGTTAAAGGCCTTGAAGTCTGGCGCATCGAGGTGAGTGAAGAAATGACGAAGAAGAATTCGTGAGCATGCAATTAAATCAAGAACTCGTTTTGTCATCTTCACAATCGAAGAAATTGTTATCCACGTGACAACTTCGTCCACAACTCAATTGGCATAATACTTTGAATTGCTTCTAATTCATCACCGAACTATAATTAACTACTCAACGCTTATCGTTCCAATGGAAAAGATAAAATGCAATGAGTTGTAGCCTTACTCGCGAGTTGAGTGCTCCGATAAGAGATAAAGCAAAACAAAACGCTTTTTTTGGCGATATTTGCTTTTACAAACAATAGTGATTCGGCAATCCAAATAAGATGAATCACATTCGCTTCGTCTACGGACCATTGTGCTCTTTATTGTAATATCGATTTTTCTTGCTTAATGCGTGTGACTCATTTCGCGGGGAACTTTATAGCTCGCTCGATGGTTTCGCTATCGATTTTTCCATAAATTTTCCTTTATCATTTAATTAAAGTGATAAGCGACTCTGAGCTGAGTTGTGAAAATTGGAATTTTCTTCTTTTTTCCCGATTTGATGGAGGCGTCGGAAAATTATAAACTCCGACGAAAAGCAGAGGATTTTCTTTACGCTGCGATTAAATTAACTGAAGAGCTCTACTCGAGAGTTGGATTCCTAAAAATTTGAAGATAAATTCCGAAGAGTGAAAATATTTCTCGCCACGTTGAACGCATTTTAGATGAAAATTGCACAAATAGCTTCGTCAAGTTTCAAACACAAGAAAATGAGCAGCTACCTAAGGTTCATTAAAACTTGCCTTTCGTCGACTCTTTTTATGATCGCAGGAATTTTTAATGAAGAGAATATGTTTGTTTTACTTTTTCCCAACACGCACCAGATCTTCTCATCTTATTTTTACAAAACGTGCAACTACTGAGGTCTCGTAATATCTACCGGCTTCGTTTTATTTTCTCCTCGTGCCCTAATGTGTTCTATTTATATCGAAAACATTTTCGTTGTCAAAAATGGCAAATGTGTCTCATCTAATGGTTTTTTTCTTGAGAATCTATCAAGACGATCTCAAATAGATTAAATGTAAATGAAGTTGTCCACGAGTAAAGATCTTGAATCAATGATTCGCGATGTATTGAAGGTCACAGATTTCCCTCGTCGACCTTCACCGATAATTAATTAAACTCGACACAACAAAAACAAGAATCTCAATAATTTTCAAACAATTAGAATGAGATGCTTGACTTAATTGGAAGCGATGGAGCATGAATCGATAATCAAAACCATAAATTAGCATTTTCACATATTTCATCGCTCTGCTTCAGCAAAAACATGGAAAATCGAGGTGAACCCTCGTGCAATTGAATTAACAAACAAAACTGATATCGCGAGTTTTCCATTTTAGAGATTTATTGTGTTTTTAAAAGCTTTCAAATGGGAATCGTTTTTATGTCAGATTCTTTGAATTTTTAGTAAAAGTCGTGACTTTACATTCGAACCATTCCCACACATCAAATCGTTTCGATTCGAATAAACATCCCGGGATAACGCAAAACATGTGTGAATCATGATGATATTGTGTGGTGTTGATTTTTCCGTTAAACATCAAATTTTCTTTCAGCTCAACATTGAAATTAAAATTTTGTTTGATTAATTGATTTGAAAGTTGATATTTCTTTGGAATTCCGCCAAATAATCTTCTTCTTAATCTTTCAGAACTTCGAGCCCGTCCCATACCCGAAGAATGACTACGGAAAGTTCTACACTGGAGATTCCTACATTGTTCTCAACGTGAGTCATTGAATTTTAATTAACGGAAATTGCGTTTCGCTCACGGCCCGTTTCCCGCACAATATTTTCAGTGTTCGCTTTTATGAGTTAATTAATTTCGTTAATTTTTTTTTCCACTTGCCACGTTTGCACATTTCCACAAGTTTATCGGGCTCATTGGCAAATATTAATTCAATTTAATGTTCTTCCGAAATGTGTGATTGCTTCTCGCGGGCATAAGTAATTAAAAAAAACTCTTTTTATTGTCGAAAATGATTGACTCATTGAGTGGAAACAGAACTCGCGAGACTCGCTTTCAATTGAATTTATTTTCACAGACTTTGGAGAGCAAGAGCAAAATTTTGTCATGGGACGTTCATTTCTGGTTGGGATTGGAAACATCTCAAGATGAAGCTGGAGCTGCTGCTATTCTCACCGTTCAACTTGATGATCAACTGAACGGAGCTCCAGTCCAACATCGCGAAGTTCAAGACCACGAAAGTCAACTTTTCTTGAACTATTTCAAGCCAGGAATTCGTTATGTCCCAGGAGGTGTTGCCAGTGGCTTCAAGCAAACCGAAATCAACGCTGCCGGTGACAAGAGATTGTTCCAAGTCAAGGGCAAGAAGAATATTCGCGTTCGTCAAGTTGATCTTACAATTGGATCAATGAACAAAGGAGATTGCTTCATTCTCGATGCTGGTCGCGACATTTACGTTTACGTTGGAAAGAAGTCGAAACGTATTGAGAAGATGAAAGCCATTAGTGCTGCAAATCAAATCAGAGATCAAGATCACAATGGTCGCGCCGCAGTTCATATCGTTGGTGAGTTTGAAAACTTTCTTGGCTTTTTCCCAAAAATCATTTTCATTTTTCTTCTCCTCAGACGAGTTCTCAAGCGAAAGTGATCAAGAGCAATTCTTTGAAATCCTCGGATCAGGTTCACCATCTCAAGTTCCCGATGAGTCGACAAGTGAAGATGACGACGTGTTCGAGAAAAATGATGCACGCGCAACAACTTTGTATCTCGTTAGCGACGCTTCTGGAACGCTCAAGATCGAAGAAATCGCACAAAAACCTTTGAAACAAGAAATGCTTAAGACGGACGATTGTTTCATTCTCGACACTGGATCAGGCATTTACGTTTGGGTTGGAAAGAAAGCAACTGACCAAGAGAAGAAGCAATCAATTTCAAGAGCTCAAGGTTTCTTATCAACCAAGAAATATCCATCGTGGACGAAAGTCAGTCGCATCGTCGAAGGCGCTGAGTCAGCTCCGTTCAAACAATATTTCTTCACATGGCGTGATCATGGAGCTACACACTCTCGTCTTATCCGTGCTGCCAATGATGACGACTCAGAAACTGCTGACGACTCTGAATTCGATGCTTCAGTTCTTCATAAATTGAAGAAATCAGGAGGTCGCGCTATTGGCTTCATGCCCGATAACGGTGAAGGCGAAGCTGAAGTCTGGCGAGTTGAAAATATGGATCTCGTTGAAGTTCCAGTTGAAAACCACGGATTCTTCTTCAGTGGCGACTCTTACGTCATCAAATACGAATACAGAAACAAACGAGGAGGACACGGTTACGTTATTTACTATTGGCAAGGATTGAACTCATCAATCGATGAGAAAGCCGCTGCTGCAATTCATTCAGTTCGTTTAGATAACGAACTCAACGGAAAAGCTGTTCAAGTTCGTGTTGTTGAAGGATTCGAGCCACGTCACTTGCTGAAGATTTTCAAAGGAAAAATGGTTGTTTTCAGCGGAGGAAAGGCATCAGGATTCAAGAATCTTCGTGATCACGACACTTATGACGTTGACGGAACTCGCTTGTTCAGAATTAGAGGAACTTGCGCTGAAGATGTTCGTGCAACTCAAATGCCTGAGGTTGCTGCTTCATTCGCTTCCGACGATGCTTTCGTTCTCGAAACTCCTGGAACAACTTACGTTTGGTACGGCAAAGGCGCAAGCGAATTCGAACGGTCAATGGCACAAAGCGTTTCAAAAACTCTTTCACCTGAACACGAACATGTTGAAGTTAATGAAGGAGATGAACCTGAAGAGTTCTGGAACGCAGTTGGAGGTCGCGGAGACTACGACACTGAAATCGATCCAGCAGGAGCTCCGTTCCTCGAGCCACGTCTCTTCCATTGCACGATTCGTACTGGCGGAAAGTTCAAGGTCGAAGAAATCGCCAACTTCGAACAAGACGATTTGGATCCTGATGACATTATGGTTCTCGATGGAGGTGACGAGGTCTACGTTTGGGTTGGAAATGGATCGACCGATGAAGAGAAAGAGAAATCAAGTGAAATGGCGAGAGTAAGTTGGAACTTTTTTAAAGCGATTTCAGTTTAAAATATCGAAATGTTTCTAGGAATATATTCGCACGGATCCAACTGACCGCTCTGAAGAAACTGTGCCTTTGATTCATGTTCCTCAAGGTAAATTTGAAATCAATCTCTTCAAGTTATTTTTAGATAAAATTTATCGTCAACAGGCGCCGAACCGAGAAGCTTCAAGCGATTGTTCCCAGCGTGGAACGACTTCTTGTGGGAGGTGAGAGGATTGGTGTAATGCTGCTATGTTCTATCCTAATAACTTTTTGAGTTTTATGTGAATTTTGAATTATTTCCGCTAACACTTTGTGAACTTTCTCGATCAAACTTTTCTTTGTTTAGTTTGTAGCTTTGATAACAAAAAATCTTTTTGACTAGAGAGCATTTCTTCGTGTGTTTACTCACTTCTGCAATGATTTAGTTTGCTTTCCTGTTTTGTGATAGCTGAGAAGCGTTGATGCATGGCTAATGACTTTGTAGAGTACTCGGCTTTGGATTTTCTGTTTTTCTTTGAAAGAGCTCGAAATTTAATTTCAATGATTTTTCTTCTCGTCGACAGAATTTGGTTTCCTACGAAGATTTCAGAAAGAAACACATCGAAGACAACAAGAACCGCAAGTTCTAAGACGTCGACGTCTTCATTTTATATTGCACAAAAATATTTCTTGCAGAGTTTGGAAGTTTATACGAAGAAAGAAAATAAATTTTATTCAAAATCGAAATTAAATTTTGTTTTTATCTAATTTAGTTTCAGAAGTCGTTGCTGCATTGAATTCTTTGTAAGTTTTAAAGTTTCTGCGTGGAAGAGATCTCTCCTCCATCTACGAGCCGACACTCAAACTCAATTCTCGATAAAGCAGAAACGATTTCCCCTCAAACTTCCCCTTCAAATCACTCTCACTCACAATTTTCTCGCTCTCTTCTTGCTCATCAACCTCCTTCCCTAAAATTATTCATTTCTGTTGAAGACAGAATCGTCTCAACCCCAATTTCTTCTCATTCCCAATAACTAATAAATAAACTACATTCGGTTAATGAATGATTCTCTGGGAGGTCGAACTCGTCTTCCCCTTAATTGAAGGAAGGAAGCAGAAATGGTTTGATTCAACGAGATATGAATTAATTTCACATTTCATTAAGCAGTAAAACGTCTGATGATAAACGATTTGAAATTAATCGGGGTGAATATTCACTGAAACGACTGAAAGAAAATTAATTAAAATTCAAAATCTATAATTTTGTATTTGATGTTCATTCTCTGTCATGCGGTGTAAGTTAGTTACAAGAAAACAGGGATCGTGTGCAGGGCCATATGGAACTTGACTCGATAGTTGTCGGAGCAATCCAATAAATTTTAATTATTTGTTTTCTCCAACAAAGAAGAGACAAGTCTTAGGCAACCGCAGTTTTATTTTTAAACATTTGATGTTTTCTTTTATTTGTATTTCCGATGGGGTCATGTGACACTGTTATTTCGGGTCTTCCAATGACAATTGACACTGACTGATATAAATTAATATGCGCGCAGCGACAAAAAAATTTATTAATAATGATGACATTTATGGTCGTTTGATTTATGGAATAATTCTCTTCACGCTTTCTCCTCTACAAGTTTGAGTCGTTGCCGATGCAAATCGAGTTCTTGAGAAATGAAGAACTGTGAATTTTAATGAGTCAGCTAGTTGCAGGTGCAGCACAATCATTGTCGTTGTGTCAACGAAACTCATGAAATCATTATCTCGTCAACTCGCTTTTGAACTTTGAATAATTGTCGTCAGCTACCAAACGAAAGAAAAAAGGAAGCCACGCGATGATTGCGGCATTTCGTGTCGTTTGTTTCGATTTTTATCTCAACTTCGTGCTTATCGAACGATGCTCTAATTACGCTTCTTGAGGGCGAGGAGAACTCAGTGAACTTCTGTATTGATTTTTAATCTCCAGGGAATTTCGATCTGTTTATTTTTGAGATTCTTCTCTAATCTTCCGCATTTCAGCTTCTAATAAGGCAAAATTAATAAGGAAATCTTGAGATTGTGGACAGAGAACGAGAAATTTAATAAATCAAAATTTGAGGTTTAATATTTCTATAAATATTTCATTGATTTCCTAAATGGAAATATCAAAATAATTTTATGCTAATGATTGAAGTTTCAAGATTCTTTTTGCTTTAAGTTTTTCTTGAGAAAGTTTCCATTTTTCGCTCTACAACGAAAACCGTCTTTTCCCACCAATTACTAAAGTTTCCCCAACAATTTCGCTAAGTATACAACTTCATTGAGAAGGAAGGAAAGAAAAGTGCTCGCGATATTTCAGTTTGACGAATTATTTTCCTGCTCATTTATCGCGACGCTTTCATAAACGACTCGAAGTAAGAAGAAAACTGGGCAAAGTTCATCAAGTTTAACTCAAATTGCTCTTTAGCTTTGAACCTTAAACATCGTTAACCAACAAACCCTAATTAGTTGTATTTAATAAATCGTAGCCTTGTTGAATGTTTAGAACAAAAAAGGAATTACGAAGCGAGCCATGGCTGAGCTTTAAATAACGCAATAGCCAATGTCATGCACAAGCATGAGTTTATTGTTTTAATCACATAATAACATTATAGAAAGGGGAGAAAATCGTTTACATGAAGGGGTCGAGGAACCGAGAGTCGTAAAGCAAAATAATTAACATATTAGGTGGAAAATAGGGAAACTACGGCAAGTGCAATAGGCGAGGAAACTTTGTATCAAGTAAGTCGAATGCTTCGTAGATAAATTTGTTTGATAATCAACGTCACTTCATCGCTAAACGAAATTATTTTGTCCACAAATAAACAAGTTTCCTTTAGCGACGTCAATTACTCGATTGCTTGAGGCGTCGGTGAGATCGCCACTGAAATATCGTCCTCGTAAATCTCGCCAAACATTTTCAAGAAAATTGATAATCTGAAATGTACTTGAGAGCGAAGTATTTTGTCACTCATGCCCCTCATCAACTTCTCTACCTTAGCCTGTCAACATTCTTGCCAACAAGAAAAATTCCTCAAACGAGCGAGTCCTATTTAGCATTTTATGGCATTTTTACCGCGTTCTCGTCATTCCGCCCACTCACACATTTTTCTAGAGGATTTTTTCCGAGCCCACATTAGCTTAGCGGACGAACGAGAGAGTATGAATGGAACAAAAGGTCGTAATAAGCGAAAAATAATTTAATCCGACAAGTGTTGCTCGAAGGCTTCGGCTTTACATGTCACCGTACGAATTTGCCTGAAAAATAAAAAAACTGAAATCCTCTTTATGCTTCAACAAACTGAAAATGTGTTCATCATCGTG
Organism: Smittia aterrima; assembly: GCA_033063855.1. Classification (NCBI taxonomy): domain Eukaryota; kingdom Metazoa; phylum Arthropoda; class Insecta; order Diptera; family Chironomidae; genus Smittia; species Smittia aterrima. The sequence continues at coordinate 7,053,614 of CP093830.1, forward strand.
CGCTCTCCTTTCGCCTCCCTCTGTGTCATATGCGCCGAGAAAATCCTCTAGCAACAACAATGGAAATGAAAATGATGATCTCGCATCTCACTGGGCTTATATTTAAAATAAACAGAGAAGAGCGGAGGGCACCCATGAGCCATTGTTTATTTAATAATTAACTAATTAGTTACAGAGAATTTATGGTTTTAAATGACTGCAGAATTATTTAACTTTGGAAGCAGATAAATAAAGATATTAAGGGTTGACAGTTGCTCGATCTTAGTTGGAGAAGTTACAGAAGTTTATCAAGTGAAAGATTGATTTGTTCATCATGATTCGAGAGGCTTGTAAAATCTATTACGACTTTCCCAACTTATTCGTTATCACATCCATCTTGAAGTTCTTGCCAAACTTCACTTTCAGTGAAACAGCGAAAACTAAAAGCAAAAGAAGAAAAGAACATGAAAAACATTTTTGTCGCCACAGCCACGAAGCCAAGTTTTTATTTCCAATCGGGACATGAGGTTTCTGTGTCCACTGTTGCTTCTCAAGGATCCGACTATCGCATGAGAACGAGTTACCCGTCGTGCTTTAATGTTCAGCCACTCACGTTATTTAATGTCCTGCGGAGATCGTCGGTCGCTGTGCTTTCAAATGAACAACATCCATGGCCTTTTAATTATAACTAACCCCCTCCCGCTCTCTCTCTCTCTCTTCGTCATCAGCAACCCGAGTCATGATTATCAAGTTAATGTGAAAGCGAGTGACAAATTTTTCCATGCACATTAATTAATTACATAAAACTTTTGTGTTCACTCAATTTTACAAGCGTGCAAAAAGTTTAAAATTGAATTAATTCGCTCATAACCAAAACTCAATTGCAATTCAATAAAACGTCGACGAGACTTTTACATTGTCACATTGAAATCAATTTGAAAACTCCCAATAATTATCACGAAATGAGCTGGAGGGAAACAAAAACAGTTTTTAATCGAATATTGAATATGACCCGTGACGAACGAACACACAAACCTCCATCGTATGAAAACAATTATCATAAATTAATTTCTCTCCCATAAAATATTGTGTTTTATGGATTGTACCGCGAACTAAATTGGATGCACACTCGTTGCTCGATGCATCAGGCGATTCAAATCGAAATATAAAAAAAAAACTTTATCAACACTTCATAATTGTAAAATGTGCTACGAACACAGAATTTCGGTGTTTGCTTGGCTATAAAAAATGTTTTTCAACTCATAATGTGAATGCGGGAGCCGCCGAGAGCGATAGTGGAGAAGCTGGAGTCATTAGTGCATGTTTGTGAGTTTGGTCACGTTGAGAAAAAAAGTTGGATTTAATTTATTACAATTACGTTTAGAGACTTTCCAGACTCGATCTATCATTGATGAACATTTCTTTAAACTTCCAGATGCCAACATATCTCTCATAACTCAATGAATCATTGCTCTGCTAAACGAAGCGCCTTGCGTCAACTTTTGATCATTTTTTATTCGGGAAAGCCAACACAAAAAGAAATGTAAACAGACGAAGAGTTTGATTTATTGCGTTTCATCTATCAGAGCTTAATGAAGATTTCATTTTTCGGCCACTCGTTGATATAAAAAAAAATCTAATTAATTAGTTTTCACATTCGAGTTAGAGTATCCGAGAAGAATTGTAAATAAATTTCACAACTTTCTATGTTGAAGTTACGTGCTTCATGTTTATAACTCCGAGACTCAACACAATCCCAGCCACTTCACTTAGTGTTTCACCTAGTAAAAGAGAAAGAGAGAGAGAGAGAGAAACGAGCGCTGTTTCCATATTTAAAAGTTCAAAAGACTGGGAAAAGTTTTATCGATTTAAGAGGGCGAGAAGCAGCGTGGAAAAGTGCAGAAAATTGCTGTTGCACAACTTTCGTTCAACGCTCTCGTGATGGCTTGGAGGTCTGTTGAAGTAATACACTTTTCACTTCATGATGATTATTAACCTTTTTATGTTCATCCCAGCGTGTACTTCGAGTGCATTGCATAATTTTTCTTAAAAGCTTCAAGGGGTCTTAACTCTCCCCGATAATTCGCATAAAAGTGTCGGGAGTTTGAAAACTCAACAACTCGCAAATGCTTTGATGAAAGTTTCATGATAAATCTGAAAGTTTCTCACTCTCTCTCCAGTTCGCAATTCGCAGTACACCCCTTCATTACTTAACTCATTTCCACGTGACTTGACTCCCTTGAAACGCCTTCCTGCCTCAGATTGAGAGTGTAGCATAACACACAAAGTTAGTTATTCCATTAAAAGCGATATAATTTTTAATTGCATGTTAGAAAGATTATTCATAATTGAATAACGAGTTAAGCGCTTGTGAGTGCAGAGTGCAAAACTTTCAAAAGCGCAGGTAGGAAAACAAGTATCAAACAGGGTCGGAGGAGATTAAACATGTCCCTGCATTATCACTTCGCGTAATTCTCTTTCGTCTCGCACGACGAGATGAACAATTTCCATCATCAAATTCACTCTCCGCCTCGCATAAAGTGATTAATACATCCCTGCTGAAAGATTAATTACGTAACGTTTTAATGAGGTTATCACATTTCCCCATGTTAAGCAAGGGAGAGAAAAAAAATGTAAGCACAGAAAATCTAATTTACATCATAAACTGTACTCAACCTCATTCACCCGATTTAAACACATTTGACTTTGGAAATCAACCTCCTACAGGAGAAAACTTTTCTACGTCTTCGATGAAAAATTAACAGCAAACACGACACGATTATCAGCCGAGTGACATCAAATGCGAGCAGACGTGCAGTTTATGAGAAGTTTGTGAACGGTTAAATGTGGAGCATAATTACAAAGCTCCCCTCTCGTGCAGTGCCATCGGCTTATTAATCATCACTTTTATAACCGACGGTCCTTTCCGCAGCAATTACCTTCGGTTGAATTTTTAATCAAAAAATGTTGACAGGTGCTTTTTATTCCATTACAATTTTTTTAAAAGGAAAATTTAGTTTTCCTTTCGCTACTCGCCGCTTTTCAACATTTTGGCAGTGCGAATAAAAAATTTCTCCTTTGAATAATCCTCGCGCAATCGTAGACGATATCTTCGAATACGATTGAAGGGAAATTCCTGGATATCGTTGACTGTTATCAAAGAATCGTAAAGAACGAGGGCCGAACATGTAACGAACAGAAATCCGAAACGAAGCGAGAATCAACTGGTGAATTTTCGAAAACTCATTCTCGTTCATTCCGTTTCGATTTCTTCTTTTCAGTTTCATGAAAACATTTGTCGTTGTCGGTCGACGTTTTTGCGTTTCAATTCGGTTCGGGTTAAAGTTGTCTCGTACATTTCTCACACATTTCACTCTGTGGAGTTGCTTAATGTTTCACGAGTGAGAGATTTATGGAATTATTTGAGTCTCCGAGATTAACGTCGAGAACAGATCAAAAAGAAAGGAAAAGGAAAAATCTTGAGGAAATTTCAAGTTCATCGAAAGGTTTCGCTATAAACTAAAAAAGAATAAAAAAAAAGTTAAGAACAATTTGAAGAAGAAAAAAATAAATAAAACAACTTTTCCCAAAGAGAGAGAGAAGGCAAAAAAATATTAGAAATTCATCTCACTTGTGGATGAAAGTGATCAATCGATGAATAAATGTCTTGAATGTGATGTAAGAGGAAATAAACTCAGAATTTGATACATCGAGAGTGTGTGGCAACATCGGTTGGAATCATCAAAAATAACAAGCATAAAAATTCATAAACTTTTCCTTAGCTTCGGATGTCGAAGCGGCGCGTAAAAATATTTTGATATATTCGTTCGATGTTTATAAATTCAACATATTACGCGTATAATAAAACTGATATGAGGAAAATGTTTCCCGGTGGTTCATGAGGAACAAAAAGAAGAAGAGTTGATAAAACAAAGAGAAGATTTCTTTCTTACGCAATCTGCTTTCAAAGTACTGGAGCGAAATAACGATAAATTTTTGTGTGTTGTGAAAAATTGTGCAAGCTTCGAGCAAAAATAAACGAGAGAAAGGGGAGAAGAGACGTATTTGTGTCGCGATAAAAGGAAGGAAAATTGGAGCTTCTTCGTTTGTCTGCTGATTTCGAAAGCGTTTCTCCTTCATCCAGACACAACGAGACATTAAATTTGTACTGCCTGCCACACAAAAATAAAGCTCCGGCAGGAAAAAAGGGCAAAGCATCTAACAGAGACAGCAAAAAAAGTTTCTCCACCGAGAATATCTCCACGGAACTTTAACGAGATAAAAAAGAGTCTGCTCTGACTGCTCTATAATTATACAGGCTCTGAGCCTTTTCATTTTGGATGTATTTGGCGTAAAGAAACGAGTGAAGGAACATTTTTATTCGGTGAAGAGGGTAGCGGATAGAAAGGAGAATAAATAAATGTTCGACAGGCGAGAAGCAGCAGAAGAAATTTGTGAAGCTCTCAACTATAATAAAATATAAAAGTCCCTCCTCGCGCTGAAGCTCTGGTGGTGGCTCCTGAACTGAAATAAAAAACGAAGAATGAGAATAAGCAAACCGTGTTTTCTAATCACGATTTAATCAAATTGAATTTTGTGCTTTGCGTTTGTTTGTTAAAAGATTTCTCGCCCTCCCCGCCAACTTTTAATTGTGAATTGAGGAAAAGTCGAGGCGCGAACAGCGAACGAATAATTTATTTGCAAAGTACACGAGGCATTTTCATTTAGATAATAAAGCAGCACATTCTTCCCTTTCTTCAGCTGTGTTACGGGCATTAAGAGCCCTCAAAGGAATACACAAGTTTCCCATCAACCCGACGCCTCATCACGTCACTTTTATCGGCCCGAAGTGGCTTTCGAAGTTGGATCCTCGACAACAGAGAAATTTATCGCCGTTCGCTTCTCTCCGTGAAATTTAATCGAAAAACATCACTTCATCAACACTGTTGAGAAATTAAAGAAATATTCAACTCGAACGAGCGAAAATAAATTTATTTGTGTTGTGAAAAATTGGAGGAACGAGCGTGAAATATTTCCGCGCTTAAAGAGTGGAATTTATTGTGTTAAAAATTAAAACGCGCCTCACCAAGTGAGAAAGAAAAACAGCCAAACTACACCCCAGTTGCAAAAATATATTGTTTTTGAGGCAACGTAAAGTGGGAAAAAGCAAAGCGGAACTTTGAGGAGAAAAAAGGTTAGTGGAGAATTATCAAAACAAGGAAACTTTTTATGTTCTTCCTTCACTCGACGCTCGATTGTTTATTTTTCTGCTTCTTGTTGAACGTGAAAACAACAAATTCTTTTTTTTCGGGTGAGAATTCTTCGTTGTACGGAAAAGAGAGAGAGAGAAAGGGTGAAAATAATTTTTATTTCCCCAGAAAAACCAACGAACGTTGAATATTCAGAAATTTTTCATTTGTTGGTTTTCAACATAATTTTCTCTCTATCATCGTACTGGGCCCAGCAAATCATATTCTGAGGGTTCTAACCAAAGGAAAAATTGGCTTCCCTTACTCCATCATTGCTGTGGCAGAGATAGAGTACCCCTTCGCTGTTTGTTGCTGTCATGGGCATCCATCCACTCGCTAAAACGTCGATTTGTTTCGTTGAAATTCTCGGGCTTTTGAAAAATGAGCAAATAACAGAAATAATTTAATTTGTTACAATGAAGAATTTTCGCTTCGCGATAATTTATAAATTGACAACTAAGGCTGAGTAGATGAGTGAGAAATTCAAAATTCAGTCAGCCTTCGAGAATCATTCGATAAATAGGAATCAACAATAAACTTGAAAAATCATTTTTAAACAAGAGAGAGAGTGAGCGATAGGCCGACAATTTCGAGCGGCGGGCGCTTGAAAATCTCGTGGAAATGGTGAACCGATAATGAGAAAAATATTTTGCTTTTCTTTTTCGTATATTTTAGCAGCGAAAAAAAAAACATTTCTTCGATATTTTCTCGATTTAAGTGCCTAGAAGGCAGCAAAACGCGCGTTGGTGAAAACTCTGGTTTCCTCTTGTAATTGGAGAGTGATGCTTGGTGGAAAGGGCAGCTAACAAAGCCAATGAGAATAAAAAAAAATACGGTCGAAAATAATGAGATTGTTAAATCTGAGGAAAGAAAAGCAGCAAAAATTCTTTTGAGAGAAAAGATCAATGACGAGTTTTTCTTTTACCTCGTAATTGACAAGTGACGGCTTGGAAAAAGTTTCTCGATGTCGACGATAACGAAGTTTCAACTTTAAAGCGAATTTCAAGAGAAAGGTTAACGAAGATCTTAAAAAAAATCTCAACAACGTAAAATGTTTTTCTTTTGGTCGCTTTAGCGATTCAACTTCAGGTCGCCGGAGCAGACTTTATTTATTGAAGAAATTCTTTTGTTCGACATTAAGTAACTTTCTGCTTTCCTTCCCCTTTTCACTCGAGCCATTACCGTAAAATGTTGTGACACAGTGATTTCACTTCCGATCGATGAACGAAGAAAGGAAACTTCATAGTGTGTTGTCGAGTAATTTTTCACTTGATAGGCTTTAAATTTTCCACAAGTTGCCTCTTGTCTCCGTCACCTTCATTCCCTTCGAACATTTCTTTTCCATCGTACGAACGATGCTTAAGGATGTTTAAAGTCTTATCGATAGAACGCCGCATCATCGCACCCATGACTCTTGTATTTTTCGCTTCGAAAATCTAGAGAAAAGAAGAAAACATCGCTCTATGATGTGGTGTCGATGCGGTTAATGGGAAAAAAATGGGAGTGACGAGGCTGTCGAGAGACTTTCGAGAGCAAACACGAAAGGGTTGATTATTATTTTCATATTTCAAGCCGCAACGATGCTTTTCGCTACTCTCACTCGAGAAGGACTTTCAACTCGAAATATATTATTTTAAGGTTCGATGTTTGTGTTTTCTTTTGAGAAATGATGGGGCCGCTTGAGTAGAAAGCCTCTAAAGAAAATATTTGCTGAGAATGCTCGCATAAAAAGCCTTATTCCGATAAGTTCAGTGAGTGACGGTGAAATGCTCGACTCTCTTTTGACGTTTTGCTATTGGACGGATTTAAAATATTTGCATATTTTCCTTCTCATCGCCTCTCAACCTTCTTCCCTCTTCATACACGGCAGTCGACTCGATAAGCTTCCATTTGTATGCGAATCCATTGAATATGTTACTCTGACGTCGATAGGTTTCAGCTTTTCGCTTTTTGCGGTTTCTCGATATTTAAATGCTTTCCCCCTTTTTACTCTTTTTTCCTTATATTTTTCGTCCTTCGTGCATCGATTGCGAGTTATTGAGATGGCAAAACGGCAAATTTCACTTGTTAATCTTATTTTTATTGAAAAATTTATTAGATTGTGGGGACTGCATAGATAGAGCTAATCCAAAGCGAAAACATTCCATTATTCTCGATGAAACCTTCCGCTGACGTCGTCACTTAATTGATCTAAGGCTTTCTTTTGTTTATATTGCAACACTGGAATGTGTTTTTCTTTATCGCTTGTGGAGAGTCGACAAGTCGAGAAAATGGGAAAATTTCTTTTCAAGCCGCCCCATGCACGATGAAAGCAAAATATATAAATTTATGATTTTGTAGGTCAAGAGGTTTGCGTGTTTCTGTAGCTTTACTCTGCTTCTCTCGGCTTTTTGCTGTATAATCTGACCATTAGTCAGGGACGAAAGGAATTCCAAAGGCTGACGATTGAGTGCCTGAAAGCAATTTTATAGCTCCCGGAATTCATTTGATTTTGCTTTTCGATTGGAACGGCGAAAGAGGTTGCAACGGTCATGAAAACTGATTGCAAAGAAAAGTTTCTAATTCTCGACGACATTTTAAAGTCGAGGGAGAAGAGACACTTCCAACACCTGGACCAGGGAGACGACGAATCAAGAAAACTGTTTAATGCAGGAAATTGTTTAAAATTTAAATTCATTTGCGTAGGCGAGGGCGGAGGTAAAAGTTTAAAATTGAATAAATTTAAATAGAATCTTTCTGAGCTTCTGTCTGCAGTCGCTGCAACGTGAATTTCCCATCCGCCTTGGTCATCGCTTGACAGATGGAATTTCGCAAGAGTTTTTAAGAATTTCATTCCGATTTCAACTGAATTTGCACTTGAACAGAAATTTGCACTTGAAGATAAATTTTGCGTATTTAAATTAGTTCGGAGACAGAAGTTAATTGAATTCCTTGAGGAATTAAAAGTTTCTTTCATTAAATTAAGAATTCGTCGAGAGTTGGAAAAAGTTCATAATTTCTAGCTTCGACGAAGAAGTTTCCTCATTTCAATGAAACTTCATCTTTTCACCTTCACGAAAATTGCCAACTGAATCACTTTATTACAGATTTTAAATTTCCCAGCATATCGCCAAAGTTCAAAGAAGAAGGAATTAAATTATTTATTCAGGATATTAAAGGAATTAATTAAAATTATAGTTCGAGCCAAAGAACCCGCAAAAATTTATTTGCCCATAATCCTTTGATATGCCAAACGAGAAAAAAGTTTTAACAGAAACATTCCAACGAAGGGTTTATTAGGATTAAATAAAATTCATAAAATTCCATATTTCGATATTGTAAAAATGTTTGAAGAGAAATTTTTTTCACATCTCTCCGAGTAAGAAGACAGAGAGACTCTGTAGATGCTAAAAGTTTTCCTTGTGGATAAAGTCAATCCGTGTCTGAAAATGACAAGCCAAAAACAAGTGAACAATGATGAAGATAAGAGCGAAGCAAGCGTCTGCCGGAAAAGCGGAGCAAGTAAAGCACTTCGTGGAAATCGATAAGAAGTGTTGAAATATCAAGACAACTCAAAGAAAAGAAAAGCATTTTTCTCGCTGAATAAATTTGTTCATAAATCTGCTGGAGGAAAATGCAATTAATTATTTTTCACCGAAACTGCTTTAGCTCTCCTCCTCACTCATCCGGACGTAAGCAGAATGAAATAATATCTCCTCAAGATGGTTATTAAAAACGATGAAATTACGTAACATGAATACATAAAACACAAAACTCTTCTCTCCCCTTTAAATCGAGTTTCAAGATGAACGGAAAAGAGATAGCACGGAGCAAGCAGCTCAACAGAAAGCAACACAAAATCCCATCACACATTCAGCCACCGACATATACATTCGATTCCCCGAGCGAGGAAAAATTTTGATGCTGAGGCGAAGGAAAAAGATGAGAAAATGAAAGAAGAGAAAAAGTTGTGGAAAAAATGAATCAGCAAAAGAATGAAGAAAATTTCAATTGCAAAAAATGAAATTAAAAAAGTCATTATTTTCAGTTCCTCCGTTGAGAATGCCAAAGTTTCATGTTTCATTGAAGCGTTCAACGAACAAGAGCGAGCGTTATCGAGAAGAACTTGAAAAGAATTGAAAAATAATTTCATCAATTGATTTTCCTGAAGGATTTTGACAAAAAAAAAAGTTAAATTCGATATTTTTCACTTTCATGTGAGATTTAATTTGGGAGAACTTTAGATGTTACGTCGTTGATGAAATATCGACGCAATCTAAAGAAGCCCATCCAGTCAATATCAATGAACAGTCAACAAGTCTGATTTCGCCCTCAAAAATGCTCTTGATTGTGCAAGGAGCGAAAGTGAAAATCGATTATCTTCAGTAAAGAATTTCAAGGGGAAATTGGCAATTTGTGAACCCTTGAAAGATCTTAAACTCTCTGAGAGCCTTTTCCCTTTATCGCCCTCGCTCTTAACCCGAAAAAGAAGCGTTTTATTGAATTTTATTTTATTTTCCATTAAAATCCATTTATTTCACTCGACAAAAAATGTCAGGAATTTATCATGAAAAACTTTGCTGCGAGAGAATTCTCACAAGAAAACTCTCATAAATAACTCTTTCCTGACCGAAACTTTCTTTTTTATTGCTGCTTAACCAATTGTTGATGAAAAACAAAGCGACATGAAAATGGTTCCTAGGGCACATTCTGTTCTCTCTTCTTAAAGTCACTTTAAGAAATAGTCGAATCTGCCCTCAGCAGGTTGGAGAATTCTGCGGAATGAAAAAGTTTCGCTAGAAGATAAAAAAAGGCAAAAATTATTCTTCTCATCTCCTATGATTTATTAATTAATCTTGGAGCATCTTTTTTTCAACATCTTTCTTGCTGTTGTTTCGACGCTGCTTCATTGCTTCGCCATTCAGGTTTTTCTTAGTAAGCATCAGCCAGATTGCGTACAAGGGTTAACTTCTTTTCTTTGCCCTTTCATTGTTTCCCGAGGATCCGTTCTCATGTCAAATTGTTTCCATTTTTCTTTCGCTGAAGGTTTTTTTTCTAAGCCGGTTGTTGAGGTTCTTGATTGCCCAGAGCTCTCGACGAAGAAGAAGAGGAATTGAATGCAAAAAGATGTGATGAAACGAGGCAGGAAATTAATTTTTCTCTTCTTCTTTCCGACCCAATCTCAACCACACGTCCACGCCGGAGGAAAACTTCCACCAGATGACTTTTCCATGTATGTGACTCGTTCATCTGCAGCTCACTAAATGATGACATAAATCACATCATCGCTGCATCCAAGGGAAAGATATTTTTGCCTTATTCCAACTTTTACGAGATTTTCCTCTCCATCTCCATCCGGTCGATGTGCAACACATTTTTCCAACCAACATCTGTTGCATTCACTTTTTATTCGTACGCCAATTCGTTCTTCCTACAATGATGATCGCCGCCACATGCTGTTTGATGTTTTAATTGAACTTTCATTTCGTGTATCAATTTTCAACACCCTTTTCACACTCTCGATGTTGGAATCAGTATGGAAATTGAATTCATTTCAATTACAGCCTCAATGGAATCCGTTTCGGAAGACAAAAAAAAAGTGAATGAAATTGCGAGCTCTCTGTTAAATTTTGAATGAGAACTTTTATTATCAATTGGCTTCTGATTGCAGAGCAATTATTCTATCAAGCGTTCGGTTGAACGTGACAAAACGTTCTTTATCAATTCAATTTCTACGACGAAGCGGAAGCCAATTATCTAATTAAAGGCATTTGATTTGATTTATTAGAATATTAATTGACAAAACATTCCTATCAAGTGCACTAAAGAGAATCTGACGTCAAAGCAATGTTGACATTGTCATTGACGCAGCGGAGGATGTCATGCCATTAAAATCATCTTCTATTACGACTGCTAGTTTGGAGAGCTAAACAAACGTAATTAAATGGCCGAAGGGAAATGTGGTTGAAGATATTCTGTTGATGAAATTGTGTGATAGACCGCAAATACTCGTCCGTCTCAACTTACTTTGAATTAAAATGAGTCTCTCGCTCGTAAAATTAATTCAGATGAGTCATATCCGCCCAGTGGACAGTTAGTGTGTGAGTGTCGACATCGGATTCAATTACATTTCGTTTCTCAGCCATTTAAAACTTTTTCAATTCTCACGCCTTTTAGTTCCTGAGCTCCGACTATTGGGATCATTTATAAATTACGTGACGCAATTAAGAGGAATCTGGAAATGGTTCTAATTCAAGCTACTTACATAAAAATCTTTCATCATTCCATAAACATTCCTTCTTGACGTTGTTTATGGATCTTTTTTGAAATTAGCTCTTAAGAATTTTAATTTGTCTTCCTCTCCTAGAAGCGAAGCGTTTGTTTGGCTCAAACAAACAGAAAAGTTTTTCCTTTCGCGAGAAATCTCAAGTCGACAGAGATTTTTAGAGTCTTCTTGTTGGAGACTCAAGTTCTTCCTCTCTCTCCCCTCCATCGTCTGTACCCGCGTGAATTTTCTTAATTATATATTTCGAGCTCTTAAAAGCTTCACAAAGAAAGAAGATTCTCGAAAGTGTCAAGTCTCGGGAAATGATATTTTGTTGCTTCAACTTTCTTTTTCGCCCTTTAAAGTCTTCCGTTGTCGTTTTCAGTTTGTTTTGAGCGTTGAAGTAAATAAATCCTTCCTCCCGATTTGTGTGGCAAACGATAAAGGCTTCTTAGGGCGTGAAAAGCCATTTTTAAAGCTTTTAACGTGGAAATTACTTTAAGCCTCACTCTCCTCTTCCTTAATTTGTTTACTTTGTTTTTATTTTGAAAGTTTAATTCGAAAAATCAATTTTCCTCCTTTATGCACAATGAAAGAAAATCACCAGATCGTTTCTCGTGTCGTTTCAACGATTTTCTCGAGATTCCTTTTCTTTCTCTGCTTTTCTACTTAAAAAGCGGGAAATTGCTTATTGATTTTCCTCGAGCAGCAGCACAATTTTCCACAATTTTAAACTCTCGTCGTTTAGTCTTTCTCAGTCGGTGACGAGTCGCTTTGTCGAGTGGCTTTCGGGGTGGAAAGAGTTCAAAAGCCCGGGAAATCACGATATCAATTTTTTAATATAAGCGGAAGAAAACACGAGAACGACGAGATAAAAGGAGCTTTGAGGGTCCTTGCGAGTGATTTTCTATTCCTCATTACCGTTTCACTCGCATACACCTCGATGAAGACAGTGAAGCATTGCTCGAAAAGCTTTGGATTTGTTTTTATTCTATTTTCTTCTTGTCTGGCTCCAGCATGACTTCAAATATTCATTCAACTCTTTACTTTTTTTATATTGCGGGTGGCGAAAAAAAGGAAAATGTGGAGCAGGAAGGGAAGAGATTTTTCCTTTCCCTGTTTCATGCATGAAGCATTCTTAAAATATGACCATGAATGAGGAGAGCGAAAAGTTTTCAGTTGTTTTCCAGTTTGCGAGCATGTTTGTGAGGGTCGACAACGACGAGAAAAACTTTTTGACTTGAACTGAAATTTGTTGTTCCGGACTTTTCTTCTGCTCCAGTCACAATCTGAAGATGAATTTGTTCTTTCGAACGAAAAGCAAGCGAAGTAAGTCTCTTTCGATAAATTTCCTGCAGAGAGTGCAACTTCAACTTTAACGAAGAACTTTATCTTTGGGTCGAACGGGAAGAATCAATAAACTGAAATTAGTTTCTCATCTGTGATTTTCCACGAAGAAAAAATTTCTTTTTCATTCTTTGAATATTTCATTTCCTTCGGTTTTCCTTCAATCTAATCCATTCGATCGAAAGGATTTCTCGAGCCAAGCTATTCCAATTTCTACCGTGCGAACAATAAATAAATGAAATGAAAAAATCGAAAAATTTACTTCACTCTTGTTGCTTGAAGTGCAATAAAATTTTCATTCGTTTCCCTCCGAAGAAATTGAAAGTCTCCTACGGCTCAGGCCAAGTGAGGACTCTTGACCAGTTTGAAGCTCAATCGAAATGCCAACAATCTGGAACTAATACCAAAGCTACTAAATGTTTCAAGTCTCGACATTTTCCTGCTAGAAATCAATTCGTACTATAATAGAAAATGCAACAGAAAAGCTCCAAAGGCAATTGTAAAATATCGATATATGAAAAAATAATGATTTCCGTTCCTCCTTCCACCACGCTCCTCGATAATTTCTATAACAGAAACCTGTGCATGTTGCCTCTAGCTCATAGTAGTTCTTTCTCCCCCTTCAACTTTTCACACCGCCGCGATGGAAAATGGAAAACTCACTGGTTCAATCGATAAAATGTCAGAGTCGAGTAATTAAAATTTAATTTCTTCTAACTCAACGTGATTTCCACGTCGTCGCTGCTGCTGCTGCTATTCTATGATGTAAGTAGAGCATCAACAACGAAGCGGGTCGCTAATGAAAATACTTGAATAATAAATGAAATTTAATTGACTTCGTCGATATTGGCTCTGATGGCTCTTGTCATGACATCATCATAATTCAATTTCAACTCCATCGAAATTGGGTTTGCGATGTAAAATTTGTCGTGAAGCAAAGAAGAATAAATTTCATTAAGTATTTAATGTCGCTAAGTTGAACTGCTTTGCGTTCAGGTGATTTTCTCGACGATGACACATTTCCTTTCCCTATCACAACATATTTTATTTTCCGATCGAATGACGAGGGGGGTCGAGGTGTCGGAAGAGGCGACAGGCGAGAGTAGGAAATAGCATATTTTTCACGTTCTTTTTGCATAAAATAAATAATTCATGTCTCTGCTCTCGCTTCCCTTACACTGACGCTGCTCTTTTCCTCCTCAGCCCAAACCTCGATCGACGATATTATCCTCGTCATTTTTCTTGTTGTTCCCGACAACTATGACATTTTCCTGTGTCATTTTAATATAAATAAACGAAATATTGGCACGGGAGAGATTGAAAATGTTTTGATTGAGAGTGAGAGCGAGGGAAAAAGTTAATAATGAAACGATGTTTTGTGGCGAACTCGCCCAACAAATGATTTTCTTCCTCCGCCGTTTCGATTATCATGCAAACATGAACAGGCGCTCGTTCATTGAATTGAACGAGAGAGGGAGAGAGAAAGGAATAATGCAAACAGGTCTGGGCTAGAGTTCGAGGAAAGCTAATAAAAGCGGAGCTTGAAAAAAATCGATAATAAATTTATTAATTCGACTTCACCGAGAGTTTTTCTTCTTCGTGATGTCGTGCATCGCCATTTGTTCTCATTTGGATTTACCTGAGCAGCCGATTCATGTTTATTTTCAATAAAAATATCCCAACGGACTTATAATCAGTTCCTCGAATTTACATTTTATTGTGAAACGCTGAGAAAATGAAGCTAGCCAAGCTTATCCGCTGTTTTTAACACATTTTCACAACTTATCCTAATGGCTGTGCATGTTTAATTTACTGCCGACGACATGTGACATTTTCATAAACATTTCAAGGAACTAACTTGTGCAATTATGGCGAGAGTTGGCTAGCTTAACCGAGCAGTCAACGTCAATCTCCTTTCCTCGTGATGCGCTGGCAAAACTCTCTTCGAGGCCGTTGCTTGATTAAATGAAGTGATTTCAACTTGAATCTCATCGTCGTTTGCCATGCAACGCGATACAGATGGTCGCTCCAGAGCTTTCTTTATTACACAACGGATTAGATGATGATGATGACATCGAACATGCGATTATACAATTTTTCCTTTTAAAAGCTCACCACAATCCATATCCATTGCGAGATTGCTCGCCATTAATGTCCTCAGAGGAGATCGTTGCCACAAACCGATTAACGTTTCAAGAGAAAAAAAAATCAATCAAAATCCAATTAAAAAATTGAGGATGACTCGAGTGGTCAAGCGCTTGAGATTGCCATCGATTTATCAGCTTTTATGACTGATTCGTGTCGCATGAGATTATTTCACTCGACACGACGAGAGGAGGAAATTGTTTACGTATGGAAGAGTTGAGTACAAAAAAATATCCGGGAAATTATGCGAATAACCCTCGGCTAGCTCTGGCTAAAAAAAGAGGAAACGGCCTGACAGACAATTAAAGCTCATCTTGAGGAGAGAACTCAGTGATGCTCCAAATATCCACTTTCGTCCTCATTCAGTCCGCAACGCGAGCAAAAAAAACTTTTCGAGTTCTGTACAACTTTGAATCGATTAGACGCCTTTTTTGCGTCAATTCCCAGAAGCGTCGAGCAAATGCCAACGAATGAGCTTTCTATTATTGGACATTGACACATGCAATGATTATTTTTTCAATCTCTCGGCGGTTGAAGCAGTCGAGCGAGTCACTGGGTCATTGAACGGACATTTCCGAGAGCGACTGCACTCACAGTTTGAAGGTTTCTCGATTGAATTAAACATCGCTCGACGACTGGAGATAATCGGAGCATCTCTTATGAAACTCGTTTTATTCTTCATCAACATAGAAAGTGTCAATTATATAAGGTCATCGTCAAATTAGAAAGAGAAGAAAAGGACGACGAGGTGTCATTTTTCAATTTCGGATGATTAGATCCATCTGACACTCTGTCGCTAGGACAGTTCATTGGTTCGTTTTATCATCTAACAGACTTGAGATCAATCTCCTTTTGTGCTCTTGCAAATTTTTCCTACGGGAAAAAGCATTATTCACATGATTGAGCGTCGTTCGCTGATGATGGACAATCTGCATTGTCAGAATTTATTCATGAAGTTGCCACCGTTCTCTGAGTTCTCCGTGTGTCTATCATCACACGCCAATATATCACAGGATTAATATAATTGCGGTGACCACTCGGAATAATTTGATTCCTGACAGCTACGCTCGCTGTGGACTACCGTTTGTCCGACATAGCAAACGATGTTGTTGAGATAAACACGAATTTCGGTCGAGACACTGGCTCGAAGCAAAATTTTGCGGCACAGAATTTATTGATTCAATTGAACAATGATAGATGACGTGAGGAATCGAATTATTAAAAGGCATTTTGTTTGTTGTTTTCCGTATTTCAACTCGAGTGATTTTGGTGTCTCGTTCTTGTTTCATGAATCGATTGACGAAACAATAAATCGAAGTTATTTTAGGAACTGCTCCTCACTGCCTCGTGAGTTCATCTGATCACATTGTACATTCATCGATAGTTTAAATCTGTCTGCAATTGAAACTCGCCAATCTCACTTGATGACGCAAACCTTCCGTTCGTTGCGAGACACGTGGGAGTGCTGATGATTATTCCAATCATAAAAGTCGTAGAGCGAAATGAAAGAAAAATCCAATAATAAAAAATATATTCACTAGTGATTTCCGGTAATAAATGAGGCTTACAGAAATAGCGACAAACTCGAGAAAGGGAAATTGAGACGAGGAGAGGAAGAAGGAGATGAACACGTATCGAAGAAAATTTTCCTCTTCACATAAAATAACTTCTCAGAGTGAAAGAACCGGCAGCAAGCAAAAAAATATTCGTTTCATCTTCCTACGCTTCTATTTGGTTTTAATTAAGAAGGTTAATCCGCTTAAACAGCATTTATGATAGTTTTTGCTTCTCTGTCTCTGCTTGATGAACTCCGAAAGCTTTCGATGGCAAAAACGAGGGTTTGATGATGTTCTTAGGGTTGGATATAAATTTGCTGGAAGATAGAAACCCAACTAGTCCTCTCCCCAGTGAAATGAATTCAATGTTCATGCAGCAACAGATATTATTATGATATTTTTTTTTGCTTCTGTGAACAGAGCGTTCGTAATTTCCTTTCTGGTACTGGTGGCTTAACACACCGTAATTCTCGGCTGTAGCTCACGATAAGAGAAAATATAACAATGCTAAAATTTTCATTCACAGTCGGCTTCATGAGTAACTTCTTTCTCCTCGCTTCAAACTTTATTTCTCGTTGCGCTCGTTAGATTACAGTTGCTTAAGTCAACAGTGCAGAGAAGAGCTCGTTTAATAAACCCGACTCGTTTCCACCACCATCGGGGAAGAAGCTCTAGCAATGGAAGGCTTGAAACACACTTTATCAGCTTCGCTGCTTTAATTTTTGTCTCGGTAGTTTCTTACTGAGACTGAGAGAGAGATGAAAGAAAAGTTTAAGGAAGATTGCGATTTCATAGAAAGTTTAAAATTCGAGCGAGAGAGAGATTGTAATTTGATAAATTTGAAAAGTCTTAATGGTAACGAAAATAAAAAGATTCTTCCACCCACGCAACATTTTAGCTTGTAATGAAAACTTATCAGATGAAATTATGATTGTTTTGGAAGCCTCTTCTTGCTGGCATGGAGGAAAAAAGAGAGCAAAGACAACACAGGAGAAACTTTTTTCATTATCAAAATGTTTTTCATTCGCTGCTGAAATGTTCAGAAACAAGGTTGAAGCTCCAAAGCGAACATCAGCAGCCCCATTAAAAATTACCAGCATCGTATTGATGATGTTTTGTTTGAGTTTAATTTTGTTGGTTGGTGTGCCGGAAAATTGCTCGAAAACTTTTCCGCACACAGCCACTCGCTTTTAGTGATGAAAAATTTAGTTGAGCATCGTGGAAAAGTCAGTCGACGAATTGTTTTGGGGTTATCAATCCTGCGTCGTCGTGTCGAAAATTAATTTATTTATTCAAACATCCTGTTCATTATGAAACCAGAGAGTAGAAACAGCAATTGGCATAATAAATAAACGTGAAATAATTCGTTTTTGGCTTGGCGTTCGCTCTTTTCACTTCATTGACACGACGGCGGCGTCAAATGAATTTTCTATTGAGTTGTGACAAAAGTTTGCTGTTTGTCACTTCCCTGTCGCTTTGACGATACTCGTGAGAGAGCGAGAGAAATGAAATTTGTGTCATTTGATTAAAAACAAATAACGCGTGTGATAATGTTTTTTGATGAAATGAAATGTTTTGGCAAATCCAACAAATGATGCTGGTGATGTTTATTGTGATGCTTTCTCCCCAACGCCCTCAACAGCCGAACATTTCCCACGAAAATTGTGACTGGATCAATATTTATCGGATAAAATAATTTTTCACTCCTTTTGTCTCGTTTCTAACGATGTTAAAGCCAGTTCTGTCGAAATGTGTTTTCGTAGTCAGCTTTCAGCTTTGAAAATATGAATATTGGCCCCAAATGATAAATAACTTCCGCATCCTCCCCAATCACGCACATCGCACATCGCCACAAGCTTTTGTTCCATTCAATTCCTTCCTCGCCCGCGAAAAAGAGCCAACCGATGCTAGAATTCATATCTGCACTGCTTCTGCTCCGTTATGACACATAATAGCGCTCTCTCTTATCATGTATCGGAAAATATTTACCGACATGTGTTATCGTCTCATATTTTTTCATATGAAAGAAGCCAGTGGAAGAAGCAGTTAGGGGAAGAGTTCATGAATCATGTTAACGAAAGAAATCTCTCACTCATTGTGACTTCAATGACGTTGCTTTCATATCAAACCCAGCAGCAGAAATTTATTTTTGATGCGAGCGTCAGATTCCAATGGAAATTTTGATGCGAGAATAACGAAGAAAAATTTCTTCAGCGCATCGTTGAAACCTCGAAAACATTTTCGGTTCTTACATATTGTTGTGAAAAGTTAAAGTTCATCAGTCTAGAAAGTTGTGTGCTAGATGTTTGTTCCTGACTGCTAATGATCATTAAAACGAAAAGTTCTTCACTCATCCGAGGGGAATGAGCGATTGGAAATCAACTTGATGACTTGTTAGAATCGTTAAAACACGTCGGAGTGAGGAAGAATGATGAACTATGATGGAATAAACGTCGATAACGATAAGAAACGAAAGTTGATTGAAGGCGCTTGAAGATGCGGAAATTCATAACAAAGTCAGGACGGCAAATGCACAACGAAAGCTCTCTTAGCCGTTTGCACTTTTGAAAATAATTGGACGAGAGATAAAGAATCTTGCTTTTGCATGCTCATGCAAACTTCATTTTTCCTCTTCCTGACAAACATAAATTTTCCGCTTGTTTGATTCTGCACACTTGCTCGCTTTTTCTTTTTCCCTCCTCTCGATGATGCTTGAATGAAAACTGATGAATCATTCGAGAAGGATTTTGAATAGCTCCCACACTTTTAGAAGAAGCTGAGTTTATTTTCGAAAAATTAAGGCTGCAGATGAAGTTAGATTTAGTTTGTAGGCCAGAGGAGAGAGGGAAGTCCGTCAAACTTTCAGTGGTTGACGTTGAAACTTCTCGTTCATCATGTGAGTGAATAATGTTTGTGCTCATTTGAGTTCACCACTGCGAAAAAGCAATTTATTTGACCGGAAATGAAATTAAAAGGCCAAAAATTCAATGGGAAATTATTTTGATCGGAAAAACGCAATCGATGTTTGTCCGATCGTTGAATTCTGCGCGAAAATTAGTGAAATAATTTAATCGAAGCGCGTGAACGAGGAAATTACATTCATTTCGCAATAAATCCCGCGCGAGAAGTTGTTTCACATGCAGAATATTTTTAGAAACGTCCACGATAATTTTAGACTTTCATGTCATTTAAGACAAACAATAAACTTGTAATTTATCTGCTAGTAAAGATTATAATTTTATTGTTAAGATTTATTATGATCACAACGTCGAGTTAATACTAAACTCCACTGAAAGGTTTGATTTTCTTGACGGGTAGAGCACAGATAAGCTGATCCGGCCATCCCGAATCTTCGCATGCTCTGAACACGTGTCTCGGATCCAAATATTTAATTGTCCAATAAATTAGCGACTCGGCAACCTGACGTGAATTCATAAATCGAATATGCAAACGATTTATTAAATTTTGCTGGTGTCGCTTCATAAAGAAAACTAGTCGTTCTAACGGCATGTGCTCCACGTGACTGTATGTTGGGAGAAGTAGCGGGAAGATATTTTCCGAACGGAACCAATTGCGCAATCCTCTTGTCGTTCTAACGGCATGTGAAGGGAAAACTTCGGTAAATTAAGCAAATCATTTGTGTAAAACTTCGAAAAAACTCGGGAAAACTTCGGAAAAAGTCGGGAAAACTTTGGAAAAAAACTCGGGAAAAGTCGGGAAATGTTCGGGAAAACTCCAAGAGATTCAACTCGACGCTAGGTAAACTAGTAAAATAGAATTTTCATAATTTTCAGAGCAAACTGTCTTACCGCTAAACTCATCAAGAACGATGATAAGTCGACTTCTTCTTGGTCCGATTACGACTCCGTTTCTTCGGCACATCTCCAGAACTTCATCGCGGATATATTGGAAAATATCGGTGGCAGTTGGTTCCTTTAGGATTCGTTTCGTCTGAATAATGTCGCCGTTGTTCAATCCTCTCAGCGTGTTCTCGAAATCTGGGAAAAGTCCTTGTCGCAGGCATAACAGCGGCTGAGTTGCAACTCCATTCAAGCAAATTGCTTGAATCACTGCAAGCCGATAAGGTGGTAAGGCAGTTCGACGGTTAGCGAGCTTGCGAAACACTATCCAATGGACATTAATAACTAAAATATTTTTATGAAATGTTATGATGTTTAAAGCGTGAATTAAAAACTTACAGAAAACTTTTGCTGGATTTTCCTTCAAAACACTCAGCAAATGTTCTCGTCTCAAATCTTCATTGATTTCTCGTGCACCAGCTCCAATGTCGCCAAAAATTAATGTTTGATCTTCCATTATCTTTTATTGATATCTTTCTTTCAACATCTTAGAACACAAATCGCATTGAACAAAAATAAACTTTTTTGGCAGTTTGAGAGAATAATCTCTCAAATCTAAATTCTTACTCTCTGAAAAACCTCAGGGCGAGGAAAGTTTGAATTGTTTTTGACTACACAACCCTGAAAAATTCCACGTTTCACAATAATTTTTCATTTAGTTGATAACTGAAGTATAAGTTTGCAATAGCTTTGCAGAAGTCACCAGGTAAGCACATTCTTAATCAAGATAACATGAAGTTTAAACAGTTCATTTATGATTTTACTATTTTTTCCTCACAGGATGATTTCTGACGCAAATTTTCCTGCAAAAGTCAATCTTGATGAGCTGCCAATGTATACCTGTTTAACAAACGTCGTAAATACTTCGATTGAGACTTTCGAGTCATCAGTTTATTCATCAGAAACTTGTACGAATTTCGCGGGTTTAATTTATCCGACAAGTTTCGCAAATAGCGATGATACAACAAATCGTAATCAAAATGAGTCTGAGATGCCTTTGATTTCTCTTTTCACCTCATCGGAAAGGACGCCAACTCTGACAAAGGCTTCTTCGAAATCAAAGAATACATCTTCATGTAATGATCTCATGGATACAGAGAAGAAACTCGATCATGTCCAAAGTAAGGTTAAAATTTCTATTGATAACATGATCCCGACTCTTGAAGACGCTCGAATTCTAAAAGCAACTTCGAGACACAAGACGATGTCATTATCAACACAACCTTCAACCGATGACTCATCTAGTCAAGAGAAAGATACTTCAGTTCTTCTCAGTGCAACAAGATATGCTCAGCTTCTTGAACAAGAAAAGGAACTCGCAAAAATCAAACAACAAACTTTCCTTGCACCAAAGCCGTTCAATGAAAACGAAAATACTTTCGATTATTCGTTTGAAAGTGATTCCGAAAATTTTTCGTTTTTTCTCGACAACCACTCGTCGTCGACACCAAAAAAAAACAAAACTGATTTCAAAGTTCCTTGTCCGATTTATCCAGCTAAACCGCGTAATCCAATCCTCGTCGCTAGAGAAGCAAAATTTTCAACAAAACCGATGATTGATCTGCGCCAACATCTCTCGATCGACAAGGAAGACTCACTGTTGTCAGAAGTTTATGACTCTCCAAAGGTTCAATGTGATTTTTGCGGCCGGATATTTTCGATTAAAAAACAATTAATTCAGCACATGAAGATACATTCATCAAAACGAGCGTCAGTGGCTTGTGATATCTTAACCTACACGTGCCTCCATTGCAATTATCAAACCAAAACATCTTCGAATTTAAATCGGCACATGAAGTTTCATTTGGCACGAGGATATCCATACTGTGATATCTTGTATTGCCGTCAAAAGTTTTCCAGTCTCGAAGAATATGAAGAACACAAGAAAATCCACATCGGAACAAAAATCTACAAATGCATTTATTGCAATTATCAATGCAATAATGCGCGGAGATCGAATACGCACATGAAGGCTCATTTGGCACGAGGATATCCATACTGTGATATCTTGTATTGCCGTCAAAAGTTTTCCAGTCTCGAAGAATATGAAGAACACAAGAAAATCCACATCGGAACAAAGATCTACAAGTGCCTCCATTGCAATTTTCAGACCAAAGTGGTGTGGAGTTTTGGAAGACATATGAAACGTCGACATCCCATCACTTAGTTCAACAAATCAAACTTTAATTTGACGTGAAAACGTTCGTCACGACCAAAGTTTCTCAAATTTCTATCCGAACCAACTAACTTGTGTGTCTTCGAACGTTCAAAGCTTATTATTAAAGATCTACTTTTAGAATTAATTGAGGCTTTACATTGTTTGCTTGTTTTATTTCCTTTGAAAAGAGTTGACGATGCTTCGCTTCTCACGAATTAATATTTAAGAATTAGTCAAAATCGTTGGGATAGAATCAGTAAAAAGTTCACTCAAAATGAGGCTATAGAGCCACGGATATCACGAGAAGTTGTTCGCGCTATAGAGAAGAACCGCAAAGGTACCTCGATAATGAGTTCGTCTTGTTTTGTTGGTTTCTCTCAGCCTTCGAGTTTTTAGCAAATTGAAGCTTTTCTTTGCTCTTCTTGTTCAGCAAAAAAAAATGTAATTTAAACTTTTCACTCCGTGATTTGGTTCGAGGGGAAAAAAAACCTAAACAAATAATGGAAAGAAGTAAACTCAATTTCTCTCAAGTGAATTATGTTCTGCTTACTGAAAACTAGCAAACATTTGATTGGAAAATAATCGCAGGTAATTTGGAGCTCCCGGGGAAAGAAAAAGGGAATTTTTTAGATCTCACCAACGGATTATTCTGTTTAACAACAATAAGTCTCGAGAAATCGCTTCGGGCTCATCAATTGCCGCTTGATGAATTATCATCCAACACTCTACCGTTAATTGCGAAGCGAGCTTCGATGCGAAAGAGCGGTGATAAACACCATCGTGTTTTCTCCAAAAACAAATGTTCAATGGGCTTTTTTTTAGGCGAAGTGAAGATGATGAGTTTACCATCGGATCATCCGAGGAAATTGTTTTTGAAATGAATGATTGGCCAGCGGGAAAGTGAGATTAACATGTTCTCTTGTGTTTCTAATTCCAAATGCTTCAAAGAGTCAGAAGCTTACAACTTCAGTTCGATGACCTTTCATCTTCAAGACCTGATTAAAAAAAAAGTTTGCGAAGCTCTGCGTCACATCTAACGCGCACCACAAATGGAAATGAAACTCAATTTGCTACTTTTAGGGCGAAAACAAAAACGTTTATTTGTTTAATCGGTAATGTAATTAATTTAACGTGAGTTCTGCACACGAACACATGAAATATCAAAAAAAAATCCCTTAAAATTATTGCCGTACATTTAATCCTTAATTAAGACACAAATTACATTTCGCTTGGTATTATCTATTAAGTAATTAAAAACATCACAGTTGTTATAGTACGAACTCATTGGATCCTGAAAAACTTTCCCTGTCGATTGAACTTCCTAGCCGTTCAATGTGAGGCGAGTTTGGGGGTTTATTTCTGTCGTTATCTATTTTTGTTTAGTGCTTACAATATCAACCTAACCTAGGCTTTTGCTTTCGAAAACCCGACCGTTCTATAATTAGAGTTTGAAGCAACAAACCTTCATGAATATTTTCGAGAATTTTTTTTGTAATTAATCAATAAACTTGTGTACACCTGCTATCGCTTTTCTTATGTCGAGAAGCATAATTTTTTGGGTTGGACGCTTATCATTCTTGATCATTACTTGAAGGTTCGTGATTAAAAATTTATAGAGAAGTTAGTGAACTTCGAGAGCATATTCATTGAGGACGACATTGGCTTATCGCTCTGAGAGTTTTAATGGATCTATCAAGTTTTTGGGGTTTATTCGAGACGTGACGTTGTCGAATAGCTTTCATCGCTCGTCATCCAAGCTCGAAGCCCAAAATATCGTCGAGATTGTAATCGAAGAGCTTGAAGTCGCTCTCATACAACTTATATAAGTTCCTAATTAACCCTAATGGCAGCTGATCGAGATAATGCTGCAGTTTCTCACCCGTGCCGGACGTTCGAGTTACCTTTGGGAATGTTACGTTGTCAGCTCCTATCATGTGTAATGCGAGTGCTGAGTCGTCATTAATTGTCTCATATTTGCCAATCACATTATACCTAATTAAGCACGGATGACACAGCCTCGATACCGACTCCCAGTGCTCGTTAAATGATGATTGATTAGATTGATAATTCATACTCAACTCGGGCGTTAGTAAGTAGCGGACAAACTCATCAAAAGTGACATCGTGACCGTTCATTAGAGACTCTTTCGATGCATGTGGTCGGAAGTTCTTGATAATCAATCGTCCAATACGTGTCTGTGGACATTGAAGTTTAATTAAATATTGCAAAAAAAGAAGAAAGGATGAAGAGGAGATGATCGCAAGAATTATTGTAATTCCATGTGAAGGACACAGAAATAGCAATCGAAGAAAGAAGGACGAATAGAAATTAAAAGGCTAGAGCATAGACAAAGCAGATTTAGAGAGCCGACGTGATTCCGGAAGGGTTTTGAGTGAGACGAAAGCAGCTTAGTTGTTAATCACGTTAGGGACGAGAGGAATGTGACGTCCATCGGGTGAAAGGAGAGAAAAGCAATAAATTAATGAACGAAGGATTACTGGAAATGGACAGAATACTAACGAACTGAGAATGCCTCATTGAATTAATGGCAGCAAAGGAGCTTTCACACGCGGACAACCAAACGAGTGCTGGCATGAAACAAATACCTGAAAATATCTGGCGCTCTCCAAACTTCCTTCAAACTTGTTTCGATAAGCTGAGAGCAGTCGCTCAAACGGGTTCCGTACTACAATAAATTTCGTATAATCTGATAGAACTTTCTCCTTCTCTTCCCTGGATAATGAACTCAATTTATCAAACCTTTTTTTTTGTTGTGCGTGGCATTCAGATGTTGAGTTCAGGTTGTGTGTTTGATATGAAAAGAGAAGAACGAGACAGAAAGAGAGAGAAAAAAATCATCAGTTGCAGATCTTCCTCGTTTCGAGTTTAAAAGGATTAAGTTGCAAAAGGGAATCCAATCAGAGGGTTTCATGAATGAAAAGCCACTTACATTCCAGTTTGGTGAGCCAACGAGCCTGATATCCTCAACGGATCTGTCTCGTTCGTTTTATCCGTCATTATCATCAATACACGTTTCCAGTTGGTGCATGCGACCTTTTAATTAAGCCACAAATTGGAACGATGAAAGGAGAGAAAGAAAAATGAAAATATTTGTCAGAGTTAGTCGAAGGATTATTACGAGAAATAATAACTTCATGTCCATCGAGAGCATAACAATGTTTCGATAAGAATTGAGCTTGTTACGAATGAGAGTCCCAGGTGGAAATTTCATCAATCCTTCAAACACATCATGCCGACATCGTACATCGACATGCTCGTGTCTGGGAGCTTCGCTTATCGAAAACGAGAAAAAGAACTTTCCCACCTGACATTCTCAGGACACTCGGAGATTATCCCTTCAATTCGGAAGAGAAGTATTGGAGACCACGAAAGGGAGATTGATTGTGGGTGAAACTACCGCTATCAATAAATGGAGACGAACGCACAAGCTTACCTTGGGCACATAACAATAAAGAAACTTGTGCTTCCGATCAATCAACAAATGCTCGAGATCCGCATCGCTCAGCGTGTGAATGGAGTTGTTCTGATAAAGCTCATTGTTATCCAAATCGTATTTATCACATTTCTGTTGCAAGAGCTCTTGTCGCTGAATGTTGTTGGATTGGATGAGTCGGAACTCAAAATTCCGGGCGTGAGTAATAGTCAACGATAACGTGATAGCAAACAATTTTATTGCATCGGTTGACAGCATTTTCTTCTTTAAGCGGTGCGAGCTGAAATTGATAGTTTGAGGTCGACAAGTCGTCGGAAACTTGGGCGCGAGTTACATTAGAAGACAACCCGAAACCGCAATACATTTAATTAAGTAACGCCGCTGCGTGAGTTTAAAGAGAAGCTCTCACATGTGGTGCGTTCATTTGCTTCCGACTGAATCTGAAATTAAAGGAGAAAACTCGATTAGAGAGAATTGCGTAGCGAAAAAAAAAGAGTCGTGAAAAGTCAGACAGCGAAGCTTCAACGTTGGCTTAGTGGCAATCAAGTTACGAGATAATTCTTTTGGGTTCAGTTCAGGAATTTGATGATGCAACTCATTAATCCCATTTCAAATCCATCAGAGTGGATCACCCTCGTCATCGACGTCGGAACTTCTTAATTCCTTTTGAAAATTTATTTATAGTCTCGACCTTCTAAGTAGCCGTCGCGACGACTTAACTTCCCGTCACTGGATTATCGAATAAAACTTTTTTATTATTGAAACATGAATTTACATAATGAATAGCCACGACTACAAAATTTATTCTATTGGCGCGCTTCGACATCATCGTCAAACATGTGAGATAAAACTTCTCCGAAACTTCTTCTTTTACACTTCTCTGATGTTTATGTTCATGTCGTCAATTAATGAAACACACAGACTCAGATGTTTGCTTTACAATTATCTCTCGGATGTTGAGGCATTTCGATATTCGTCAGTAGTTTATGTTTGAGAATATTTTAATAGTAATTACGAGAATATCCGAGAGATATTATTAGATTTACTTCTTTAAGCGACTCAGTAAGGTTGGAAACGAGTAAAAACATTGAATTTCTCATAACTCGCGATGGGAGGATTTGTAAACAGAAAACCTTTTTTTTTTTTTTTGAATCGGACTTGGATTATCAGAGCGAGGCCGAATGTAGTCAACCGTTAAGCAACTCAATTAGTTTGATTAGGCCATTCCTATTATCAAAAATGTTTCTATTGAGATTCAATAAATCCTTTCGATCTTTTTCATTAGATGATTGCTTGTTTTAATCGACTATTTGCTCTGTTCGAGGTCAGCGGAATATAAAGTAATTAATTTGCCATTTGATGGAGATTGTTCGAGATGTTTTACACAAGTTTGTAAGTTTGAGTCACTCACTACAAAGCTCATCCATTCTTCGCTATTTCTTTTGTTATTCTCGTAAATATTTATGCTCGTCGTGAACTATTTACGCGAAAACTTTCTCCAAAAAATTATTTCTCTCTTTACTTCTGACTCTCGAGACTTTTCATTAACTTCCATCACATTTCGTGCTTGAAACTTTGTTCTAACTGATAATTAATCGACTAAACACACAATTTTTCAGTGGACAGCAACGCGAAATGAATATTTTAACATCAAATCGTTTCTCGAAGCAAACGAAGACTGAGCGATGAGAATGTGAGAAAAAAAGTTTCAACGCTGAGTTACTTTATATTTCTCAATTTTTTTCTTCTTCGCGTTTCTCTTTTGCATGTGTTTACTCGACATTAACCCGTTGGGTGCGATTGAGACTTGAGCGTAGTGTTCGCGATGCTGTTTGAGTTGAGCTAAGAGTGCAAGCGAGTTCAATCACAAAGTTTGCGGTGAAAATTCATTGAACAAATTTGAACTCAATCGTTGTCTTCCGGTTGAAGCTTCGATACTTAACCACTCGACTTTTAAAGGGTTAAATTCAGTTTAAATTCAACACAGAGAAGCTGAAGCAAAGCGTGGTTCTTCCATTCTCTTCACTCATCGTATTCTTTATTTACTTTCGTTGGCTTGGAACGGGCACACAAACATTTCTTTAAGTAATCTTGGAAATCAATTTATGGCCGTTCTCTTCTTTCCGATGTTTTTCTTCTCATCTTCTCTTTATGGATTCTCAAAAATGTGAAATAACAAAAATAATTGGAACGAAGAGTCTCAAAGAAAACTGACGTCATTGACTTTTTGCGAAATTCGCGAAAGATGTTTTTTGTTCGGTTTAATGAACCAACTTGGGTGAAATAAGAAACTTTTGCTAACTGCGAAAAGTTCCCGGAAAAACTTCTTCAAAACGAGCATTAAAATTTTAAGATAATGTTGAATGAGCGATTAATAATCGTGATCCAACCTGAAAATCCTTTTACTGCCGCCTACACTAACGATACGAAGAAAAGAGCTCTTCAACAAATTGTAATAAACAAATCTCTTAAGAGCAAACTTGAGAGGAAGTCTCTTCGAAAGAAATATCGGAAAGCTCGTGTAGGAAGCGGAAGAAAGTTAAGTTGGTGATCGTCGATGAGGGTTTGGTCCTTCGATTTAACGTGTTTCGCTTAAAAACCTTCCTGGGACTGACGATTTTCGAGATTTGAGAGTTTTCTTTCGAGGCGAGGCCACATGAAGTCCTTGAACAGTTCAGCTTTCAAATCCATCCCACGATAATATCCAACAAACACTTTCCGAGAGCAACCCATAATTCTCAAACCACCCACCAGACAAATTAAGACTCCAAAAATTACGATGCTTCTTGAAGGATCTTGAAAATTGTTCCGGTTGCTCTCACGGTTGCTCTCACGAGCCAGAGAAAAATCCGAAATTCAATGCAAGCTTTGAAAGAACGTGAAAAGCACGTGAGGAATTCCAAATATGTTCACTTACCTGTGAGCTACGTACACTTTTGATATTTATTTTTAGCTGTTTCGAAGAAAAGAGCTGGAGCTTAATTTATTGCGAGCAGAAGACAACTTTCGAGATTTCTTTACATTCCAAGGCTCCTATTTCCATTCCAATTCAATGTTTAATTAATCACGAGCTTCTGCTTTCGATAAATTGATTTCAGCAAGTTCACGATGCGTGTGTTGATTTGCGGCTGTTGCTTCACAACGCTTTAAGCAGATTTCATGTCATTTCCCCCGATGAATCTCAGGAAAATATTTTGCCTTCTCTTTCCTTCATTAATCATGATAGATCGCACTCACACTCGCTCACTCCCTTCGCTTCACAAGCAAATATCGTCAGCAGAATATTTAAGAAGCTAAGGGAAGATTTCGGCAGTCAAATGACGATACAGTCGGAAATATTAAATAAAAAACATTCGTCTGTGTAGAATTTCAGCTGCGATACTGTGCCGGAGATTATGCCTTCAATATAAAATGATGACAATACACAAAAGCCGAGCTTTTTGGCAGGCAGAGTCGAACGCTCTCTCTCTCTATCACATGAAATGATATTTTTACGGGGTGGCGAAGGCAGCGACGCTTTAGCATAAATGCTGACTATTGAGATCGCAAGACAAATATTCTTGTTAGCGCTTTTTGTCTTTCGTAATGTTTCCACAGGCGAAACATTCGATGTCCAATTCATTGCCGGGAGAAGCAAAGCTCACAGTCTAGACCAAAGTTCAAGCTGAAAAGCGGCTCTGTATTGGCAGATTTATCGTGTAAGAAGATTTTTTATTGCTTCCTCCGCTATTTTCAACATCGAATGTTGGAACGCGAAAGCGTCCTCCCAGTCGATTTGTTTGTTAAATAATTGAAAGTCGTTGTGTGAAGGAGACGCTGATAAAAGTTGGTGTAATGAGAAACGTGTGAGAATGAAGTCTAATTGCACTGTCAAATCAATTCCCAGATTGAGGTTGAAAGCGCGACGGAATATTTCGAGACAACGCTCTGACAGCTGAGGATCATTACACTCGAAATTCTTGCGAAGATATCGTCTTTCTCTTGATTTCTAATCCGATTTCAAAATGTCTCGGCTGACTAAGTGTTTTGAACGAGATTTTGGGACTTTAACTTTCAAATTTTGACAGATGGGACATCACAACCAGTTGAGGAATAAGATTTCGCGACGAGACGTTGTCTGATTGTCATCTATCGATCAATTGTTATTCTCTCAATCCTTCGATGAGTTCGTTGCTAGTAAAGAATTTACGTCTCGAGCGTTGTCTTTTGTGTAACTCTATCTCCATTGAAACTGATCTGATGACTGTCCCATTAGACTTGAAGAGGTTTCTCGTTGAAGGGGTGGTCATGTTTTATTTTTACTTTCTTTTTTGGGGACTTTCGTAGGTAAAGATTGCGATGGGAATGTGCACACAAGATTAAAATTTGAGTTTATTATAGAGCAAAAGGGACATTTTCCCTTTCTTTTCTTGTTCTGTTGTTGATGTTGTCGGTCGACAGCGAACAAAACAACCCAGAGACCAGAATGGAACCCGAAATTGATTCCTTGAGCGAGCACTCGAGATTGAGAACGATGATAGATCATTGTTTGGAACACAGAACACAATTTCTAAGGCAATTGAGCAATTTGTAGACGTTTGATCCCGTCCCGACCGAACGAAGGACGACGGACGAAGACGTTCGTTGCGCAATAATAAAAATCCCATTTTTAGAAATGAAGATTGAAACGATATCGATTTGTGATGTGGACGAGACACAATTTGTCAAATCATTTTGCTCAATCGAACAAATTGCACTTAAGCATAATGGGATTTCATTTATTTAAACCGTCGCATTCTTAATGCTGACTGTTAAATAATTTACGTTCATTTGTTATTGCAGCTTCGGTGCGACAACCGAATCTCTGTCAGCCTGTTACGGTGATTTAATTAATGAATTGTGTTACACAATATTTGTTGCTGGCTCAATTTTCAAACGAGAGTTGCGGCCAATGTTTTGGTTCATGTTTCATTGGCTTAGTTTATTTGAAGCTTATCACAGTCGGCTGAGTTCTTGAATGACGTGAGCTTGGAAAGCTCTATATGAGAAGATAGGAGTTCGCTGCCAAGTTTTCGTTATAAAGTTTGGCATTAGAACAGCATTCACAATCATCAAGCCATTCATTCGTTTAACTTAATTTTGAATGCACAATCCGCCACTAATTTTCCAACCTCAACGTTCAACGCTCTTTTTAATTAAAACATTTTTCGCTTAGAGGATTAAAGTCGGTTACCTTGTGTGCGTTTATAAATTCAGGTATAAATATTAAACGAAGAGAATCGTTGCGAAATTTATGTGTCGCAAACTCCAAAATAATTCTCACGCCGCTGTCAACCCAAAATTTAATTACGAGACTTTAAGTTGCTCGCTTTGCCGCGGTACTTGAAAAAATTATCATGTTGAAGCAAATGATTTAATTTATTTGTAAATGTCGTGCAATTAGGAAAACATTTCGTATGAGTTTCAGCTCGGGGACATTTCCCGTCAACGTAGAGGGAATTAAAGCGCTTTCTGACGATGGAATTTATTTACATTTACGAACAATTAAGCGCCGTATATCAGAAAGCTTTAATGAATTGCTTGATGTCGCAATTTAGGTTTTTCGTTGCTGCTGGAAAGGTCAGAGCGGTTACGTATCGTGGTAATGATTCAGTTCTCTCCTTGTTTGCCTACTTCTGTCATATCCAATATCAATTGAGCTTTATTGGGTTTATTTATGTTGGAAGAATCTTCACAATATTATTCAATGATTCGGCCTCTCTAGGGGAGATGTCAAATATGTATATTATTCAATATTGGGTCATGATGGAGGACGAGAATCTATGTAAATGTGTTTGACGTTTCTCTCCCCTTCAAATGTTTCTTCTTTCCTAAAGATATCAAACAGAGCGAATTGGAATTCTATTTGGCATTGATGGAAGATCTCTTTCTACTTTGGGATTCAGCGTTCGGACTTTCGATTGATGAGAGTGGGGAATCTTTGCGATTTATTCAAATAACGCGAATCCTAAATATACGAAAAGCAGCTTTTGCAATCACGTCGATCGCTTTCTGTGTCACACGCACGTTCAATCGCTTTTTTTATTTCATGCTAAAGTAAACAAAGTCAACCGAAAAATCTCGGAGAGTTTGAAGAAAATTGAAAAAAAAAGTCGAGCCGGAAAAACATCAGCAGGACAAAGGGAACGACGAGGACCGTGTTCAATCGCAGTAGATTGACACAATGTCAAATTACCCCAAGAGAGAGCGAACCAAAAATCAACAAAATAACATGCGAGAGAACACGGCAAAAATGTTTGCCGAAGCGAACACAGAAAAAAATCCGGATCAAATATTCAAAATTGACATATTCAATACATCGAACTGGGCGGGCAGAAGTGGAGCACACATCACACGACGGAGACGACGAACGACGACTCGACGAAGGTCTGAATTGATAAAAAGTGCCAATAACTGTTCACTCCAATCACTTCTTGACGATCAAGGAGAAGACGCAAGAGGCAACAAATAAAGGAAATTAATTTGATTTCTGTTTATATTTATTTAGAAACGCCTTGCCGCCTTTCTCAGGGGACAGTTTGATAACGATGTAACGGAGACAAGTGCTTGAACACTGAATTAGATATCTGACAAGCCCCGAAGGAAGAATTCGAAGAACTTTTTATTTAATTCTCATTCATCTTTCAAGCTTCAACCTTCATAGCATTTACGCTTTAGTAAAGAAGTTTACACTCCTGAATTTCCGCGAAATTTTCTCCGGGTTAAGGAAAATCTATTTCAGTGAAATGTTTATTTTTATTTTCTGCTGAATCCTTTGAAGGTTCGCTTTTTTATAACGTAAACTCTTTGGTTCGGAGTAAACGCGAGTTCACAAAGTACACAAACTTTTTCTGGAGCTTTTGATGTTAGAGCTGGAGCTGTGATCACGAACTAGCTTTAAGCTCAAAGAATTTCTTATAAACTTCAGCATTTATGATAGAGAATCGTGAAGTGGTTTGGATTTTCTTTTTTCAAGAAATTCATTTCAAAAAGATGAGAAATTTTTTGACGATGTCATCGCTGTGATGAAAGACGAGGAAAAAGTCCTTTCACAACGTAATTTTCATGGAATAGCAACGAAATCGGGGGTGGAAAAATGATGAATGCACGATGAAACTCATTAAAATATGACTGAGAACGTTTATAGGAAGATGGAAGAAGACACATTTAAAATTAATGAGGTTGAGCGGGCGTAAGAGTGGGAGTTGCTGAGCGAGGATGATACGAAGATATGCTTCAAGAAGAAAGCTCTCACTCACTCGCTTTACTTGCGTATAATGGTCGTTAATGATTATGTGCTTTTCAATTATAATTTTCCTTAAAATGCCGTCTACAATTTTCCACTCAAAAGACTTACAAAATAAAATCAGTTGCCCTTAGAAAAAAATCCGCGACGACGACGATGTCGAGAAGATTTTAGCTTCAAAAGATTTCGAGTACTTGCACGATGAAGTAAACATAATTGAAGTAAGTCAAGAAGCGACGAGGACAAAGTTTTTGTCAGTGTAAACATGTCGACTCAACATTGTCGACAGCTCTCATATTTAAAGTTGATTACTTAAGTTTCTTCAAACTATAAAGTTCTTTCAAATATCTGAAGCAAATTGAGTCCTGGAAGAACTTCGTTGCAGCCTTAAAGCACTTCTGCCTAGCACATCGCCAGATTGTCATTAGACTTTAATTTCGCTATGATACTAAACTTTATGGAAAACTTTTCTTATGTGGGTATGTTGATGCCTTCAGCTCACTCTCTCTCATTCACATATGAGTTTAATTTAAACTCTCGTAAACTTTCTCTTCGTCTTCCTAGTCGCTTATCAATTCAATTAAAATAAATTAATTGGCTCCAATTTTTCAAGTTCTTCTGCCATCACATCTCAAGACCAGAGGGAAGAGACGAGGATGATATAACTTCAATAATTGAATTGGCAGACTTCGCTTCGCCTCCCTTCAGATAATTTTGACTCTTAAACTATCATGAACTTTCAAGATTGGAACTTAATTGATGTTCCTCCTTTCTTGATAACAAAATTACCTGAAAGTGATTAGTTTTCCTCAAGTTTTTGCCTTATTGTTGCCCCAAAGTTATGAGTTGAGAACTCATCAATGCCAAATGATCGCCTCATTCTCGATAGGGAGAGATTTTAAAATGATGTCAATGACTTTAAAGTTTAAAGCAAATCACAGATGAAAAAAGTTTAAATATTTACTCGGTCAACAATTTTAATTAGTCCGTGACGTCAGAAGCAAACAGAACTCTCATTAGTTTGAAGCAAAGTTCTCTTTATATTGAAGAAAACTTGCTGCATCTCTTCCGCTACAAAGCTCTTGTATACAGCTTGAGTGGTGAGAGCGAGGAAAGCAAACTTTTCATAAAAAGGGTTTCAGCTCTTCTATGAATAAAATATCAATAAAAACAGTAGCAAAAGTTTTAATTGCTTTAACTTGTTGCAACTTTCCGAGCTCACTTTTTTTTTGCTTCTTCGAAGATTCGGGATTTCTATAGAGAGCTTTTCTGCATTCATTAGAACTTAATTTGAAGTTTATTTCAGTGAATCTTTTGGTTTATTAATACATCGATTCCCCAATCAAATCGATTTTAAAATTCGATTTAAAATTTGATAAACATCGACGAGAAGAATCGTTTATTCTCTTGATAGCAAAGCTTAAACATAAATGAAAAGTTTTATTCATTTTCTCCTCGACTTCAATTCAATTTAGCGATTGCGATTCTGTTTATTGTTGCAGTGAAAGTTGTTCAATAAAAATCACGCTTAGAATACAAAATGTGCTCTGCAATGTTTGAAATTAAAACTGAAATCGAAACGATACGATCGCAAATAGCGCAGACAAAAAAAATTCTTCTCAGGGAAAAAAAATGATGTCGACGATATTTTTTCTCGATTGCGGTAAATATTGAAAACTAATAGCCAATGGCGATCCAAAAAACAATATTTAATTGTAGTTGAATGGAAATTCACTTCTCGATGTTATTGGTCTCACTTCAAATGTTCGCGAAAATCTGCTTGAACCTGCAGCGAAAAAAACTAAAATGAGAATTTCGCTTACGAAGCAGAAAACTCATTAAAAGCAAATTTTATGATTGAACTTTTTCCCCGATAGTTCTCTTCCACCTCCACAAGTGAAATTATATCAACAATGGAGCGAAAAATTAACATTTTTTAATTAATTCTGAATTAATAAGAATTAAATTTTCTTTGACATGAAGTTTAATGATAATTAATTTTTTCGCGTTTGATTCATTATGAGCGCTTGTGTTGTTTCGTTGGAGAAATCATAAATTATGTCAATTAATGTTTGCCATTAGTGGAGCTCAAAGTTATTTCCCTCAACCACGCAGTAATACAACAAAAGTTGACAATGTCTCCCGAAGTCGTCGAAGAACGTTCTTTACAAACGCTTCCCTAGATGTTCGATTAAATATTTCATCGCTGATTGCGAGCCATCACGAAAACGCGCCATAAAACTCGTCAGGATTGAAAATTCAGTTAACTAAAGTGACAGCTTGCTGCTTCCTCCATGACATCGAACATTAAAAAACGAACCTATGCTTGACTTCAAACTCACCAGCAGCGAGCGCGCTGCTTGTGCCGTCAACAAAAAAACGATTTATCATTTGATTCTATAAAAGTTTCTGTAACAGCAACAGCCATCCATCCTACCGAGAGAAAAAGGCCGAGTAATAATGAAAACTCAAACAATCAGCGTCATGTTCCCACTAATAATACATGAAAGCTCTTGGGTTCTCGCTGTGTGTGAGCAAAGCCAAAAACAGTTTGCTAAATCAAATCAACATTTCCTTCTTCCCACGAAGACGAAAAAATAAATTTAAAAATCATTTTTCATTTTCACGGAAGAGAATAAATAAACTCAGCTCGCTTGGCGTTTGATTCGATGTGAGAGGAGTAAGAACGATAAGCAAAAGGGGGAGAGCTT
Organism: Smittia aterrima; assembly: GCA_033063855.1. Lineage (NCBI taxonomy): Eukaryota > Metazoa > Arthropoda > Insecta > Diptera > Chironomidae > Smittia > Smittia aterrima. Next base: position 7,089,581 of record CP093830.1, read on the forward strand.
GAAATAACAGTCGGGAGGGAAGAGAGGAAATAGCTTTGCACCTTTTCATTGTCGGTATTAAGTGTGAAGTGAATTGAACGAGAAGTTGAGTTAATAAATACATCAAATTGATTTACATTGCAAGATGTTTCATTGAAATGGTTGGAAAGAAATCAAACGATTATCGCAATCAGCGAAGGTCTTTGATCTAAACGAGTTTATCAAAAGAAACTCGCTTCTTTTGAGATTCAAATAGATTTATAAAATGAAAATCGTTTAATCACACTCAACGTCATTTCTTCGAATCAATAACAGCAAAGATCCTTTCGACGATAAATTATTTCCTCAAAGCCGGAAGCATCGAGAAGCCATAAACAGACAATTGCAACCGAAAATTGCAGAGATGGATGATATTTCTTTCTTTCTTTTTATTGAATCGCTTCAAAATGTTTTGAGATATTTCTCTAATTCCACTCTCAATGAATTCTCAATTTTCTGTGACAATGAAAGTGCTAATCCGGATGAAAATAAATCTTTTCAATGAATAAATGTCTGTCGATTAGAGCACAGAGCATAGAGATGAGTTGATCAATGTTCGAGTGGTGTGTGAATTGTGATTCCGTTCGTTGCTGATGAATAAATATAAATAACCAGCTCAACAAACTGGCCACAGGGAGGCTGGAACAACAAAAAAAAAAATCGGGAACAAATGACGCAGGAGTGGAGAGAATAAAAATTAATCCCTCGACTTAAATGTTCAGTGGATGGATTATCGAAAAGGATTTTTATTGCGTAATGAACGACTGCTCCGATCGAATGTGAACATTTATTGAGTGCTGAGGGATACTTGCTCGCAAATAATCACTTAAATATAATTTATAATCGAATCATGTAGCGAAGCGGGCTAATGTTCCGCGTGAAAAACACAAGCGATCAGCTCATCTCCAAAGCGCCTGTTTGTTCTATTCATTCATCGAAGGGATGGAAGCAGCAAATATTGGATAATGTCATAACATAAGCCTCTCTCCCTCTCATTGGATATTTGCTCTCATTGTCTTCTTTTTTCCTTAGACCGCATGTGGAATTTATTACCAATGCAGTAAAAGTAAAATCTCATTCCTTCCTCGAGAGATTTATTTGCTGACTAATCAAACAATGAAAAATAATTCCACTTAACATTAATCGCTCTGGTGGCAGATGGTGAACTTCGAGGGACCTCCTCGCTTCAGATTTCAATTCTCAGGAAGGACCGATGACAATGAATTACGAATAATTGCTCAGTATTCATTAAACCGCATTAGAATGAGAATAAATATCAAATTATAATGAAAATTTGATCTTTAAATTGGGAAATTGTTGACACTGGATATGCACAATTCAATTCCAGTTTCAATATCAAACGAAAGGATCAGAACATTGCGAGAGAGAGAAGGACGAACACAAAGCGAAATCGGGTCACGTAATTTTAAAGGACAAAAAATATTATTTCCAACCCTGCGATGAATTACCTCAAGGCGGTTTGTGTTGTCGACAATAAACTGAACACAGAAAAGAATTGAAACTTGAGGCGAAGTCTGGTGACAAAGATATCGAGAATCTAATGATGTAAATCAATATCTTTTGTCGGTTGAATCCAATCCAAAAGGATCTCAACAGAAATTCTTTTTATGAGAACGAATTTTTTTTTATAAATTCACTTCCGCGAATGATAAGCTGACAACTCAATTATCTTAAAAGCTAATTAATCACCATCACGTCAACAAGATAAAAAAAGTTAGCTGAATGTGTCACGTTGAATGTTATTAAACAAAAATGCCAATTAAAGTATCGTGTGTTTAAATTTCCATCGCATTTTGCTTACGTACCGCGTCAGACAAATTAAAAGCTACTCGAACATATAATTTGAAATTAATTAATATTTTTATTTAATGCACAGTTCTGTCGTCTTTTGTCGATGGGGAGGGAGACAAGAGTAGAAGGAGAGAAGTCTGTAGGATGTGGAGTGTAATTAGATTTTAATTTGAAATTTTCATACAATTATAAGCAGCTCTGATGGAAAATTTGCCGCATCAAATTTCGCTATTTTATGTCACAGGAAGCACTTTTCTTGGAGAAATGCTTCCCCACAGACTCGACGTTTGCGGAAATGTGCGGGAAGGAAAATTAGGGAGAATCTCTGAGCATGATAATTATGATCAAATATTCATTATGTAAAGGTTCGATGGTGCAATGAAGAAATCTGCGCATAAAGTTCTCGGAAATATTCTAAATCTTTTCCTTCCACAAGAAATTTCCCAACTTTTCCCTCACTTCGGAATTGCAAGAGTATCAGTCGAGCAAACCCGGGAATTTTCCACAAAACTTTAATCGGATTTATAGTGCGAATAATTTATTCAAAGCCAAATAATTATGAAAATAGTTTTAATAGTTGGAGTATCATGTGTTATGCATCATTAAAAACATAATCTGTCTATTAAAACGGGCTCAGCCTCAGACTTAATCGACAATTAAATTGATTTATTTTGTCAAACGTGAAATCTACGAGGGAAACATCCATGAGCGATATCTAATCGCATCAATTTCAATTCATTCCCTCACAATCGAATGATTCCTTCGGCGACAGTTTGAGCAGCTTTCATGTTATAGCAGATTCGAGTAGATTTTGATAATCACAAGAGCAATGATTGCAATTTAATTTCATTTAAATCAAAAATCATTTTAAAAAGTTCTGGAGAATTTCCATTTACAAAAAGCAGAAGACAACACAAAGCAGCTCCTTTGTGCTTATGAAAAGTAATAACGTAATTAAAATTTTATGTTTTCCACTTTTATTTTATCTAGCAACGTTTGTAGACAGAGAAAGAGCGGCTAGAAAAGTTCTTTGCATGTCATTATATAATTTCACTTTTCACATCGGGAAAACAAAAAGTTTTCTTAAAAGGCCAGAGCAAGAGGGGAAACAAAAAGTGAGAAGCAACAAACGAACTGTTTGTACACGTCAATTAACATAAATCAAACAAACAGAAATTTTCTCTCACTTTTCCAATTATTTCACGTTTTCCTTTGAATCGTAGAAGAGAAACTATATTTTTTTTGTTGGATTTTCATGAAAAAAAAAAACGGAAACGTGAATAAATACGACGTGAACGTGAAAACGTGCGGTCAAGAGACGATCGATGGACGTTGATACGAAAGTGAAGGTCGAATAACTTAATGACATTTGGGACGTTTCGATGACAATGGCCAGCAATGGCTACTGATTTGCATTATGCAATGCTTTACGAGATTGTGATCGGACATTTAATTGTCGTCAGCAGCAGTGAGGGAATTTCCATATGGAAAAGCTTTCGATTTTCTCGCTCGACTGCCCTTGAATTAACCTTTCTCTCTCTTTCGTTCTACGTTGGACACAAAGAATTAATGGCTCTGAGCTCATGACTACAATTAATGTTTTACACGTTAGATCGAGAAGCAACAAAAAGTATCATCAACAATGTGATTTAATGTTTTTCTTTCTTTGTTTCTCATTTCAGGCTCGATAAGTTTCGGATTAAGGAAAGTGCATCGCTAAACTGGCAACAGAAACTTGTAACAATTAAGTTGAAACAAGAACGTAGTGAACAATTAAGCGAGCAATCAAGAGCAGCTGAGAAAAACTCGAAACATCGCACGAACAAAAGGAACGTTTATTCAACGAGAATTCATTGTTCATTTTATGGAAACAATCATGAGCGAATTCTAGAATGCAAGAGGAAAATTATCACTTCGTGTGAAAGGAAAATGTGGAGAAACTTTTCCATTTAAATTTCAGTGAAGAAAACTTTACCCAAAAGCGAAAATCTTCTGCGAAGCAAGAAAATAATTTCGGTTGGCTGCCAAAAAGTTTCCCAAGAATGGAAATGAAAAGGAAAAATAATTTGAGGCGCTCTCGAGAAGCCGACATCAAAAGTTTCCGTTCGGCTTTAAGGAACAGTTTCGAGTCAGTGGCTTTAGCATACACGATTGTTGTGTTTCTTACATTTGGATTAATTCAAAGTGGTGAGTCTTTAAAGTTTCCTTTTCCTTCTTTTTTTTTCTCGTCGATGTTTCATAGTTTGCCAAAGGGGAAGGAGGCAATTTATGAATAACTAAAGTGGCAATTCGTCTGGCGTCGACTACTGAAAAAAAAAACTTTTTTTTTCGAGTGGCGAGGACGAGTCGTAAAATAGAAACTAAATAACTTGATCATCAGTCGTAACTCTGCGTTTTTTGGGAAGGAGTCATACCGGATGGGAAATAAAAACAAATTTCTCCATCTCTTTGCCTGTTACTTGCGCATAAAAACTGAAAGCTTAATAATTTTTCCCCGGCAAATGAATTTTTTTTATATCTTATCATCATTTTTGTCGTGTGCGGTTTTTAAAAGCAGAATGATGAAGGAGAAGGGGGCGGCGAATGCTTTAACGAGCTTGGGAAGGATATTTCAATTTAGTTAAATAAAGTCCGTGATAAATGAACGTTAATTCTCGGCAACATGGAAAGAAATATTTACAGAAGGGACTGAAAGCATAAAAAAAGTGAAATGAAGAATTTCGCTTTTGATATTAAATGGATTCCATTTCCCTTTCAACTCAACGACGTTTGCCGTCGACTTTTCATCAACGCTCGCCTGAACTACGTCGCCGAATGAACACTTTACGACTCACTGTTGGAAGATCATAAAATTAATTAAAAATAAATTTCAAAAGCCACGAGAGAGTTATGTCAACTCATTTCTATTATTTGCAGTTATGGGTCAAAATAGAAAAGGAATTTACTTTCATTCAATGAAAGAGGAAGCAATGTAATTCAATTAAAAATTATCTCATCTTGATTTCATCTCAGAGACTTAAGTACAGGAATGTCATTAAAGGTTTGCTGACCATTTCTCGGGCCTCGCCAGTCTAGTGAATGCAATGAAAAAACGTCCGAACAATAGAAAATGAAAATTTATTGACAACATAAAAGTCTCCAACGATAATAAAGCGAAGAAAAACGAATAAATTTCTATTAAAAATGATCGCTTTCTTATTAATTTTCCTTCTTCTTCTTTGGCGTCCTCTCCCATTCAACTCGAAGGGGACTAAAGCCAAAAGGAAGAAAAAAAAAAGTGAATTCAAGTCGACTTTCAAGTCATTATCTGTCGACGTCTCGAGCTTTTGTGTCATTTGCAAGGGAAAACCTTTTCTCTCGTCGTCCATTTCGATGACGTTCGCCTCTCGTCGTCGTCTTAAAGCGGAGAAACTTTTCATCCAATTTTTTTTAATCACTCGATGAATCTCTTTCGTTTCTCCACTCCAGTGATAACAATGAAAATTGAAGTTTTTTATTTCTTTCCTCGATTTTATTGTTGCAAGTATCCGGCTCTAAAGTTTCTCCTCTTTTTCGCTTTTTATTGTTCATCGTAAAATAATTAAGTAGCGATTACTAACGATGCGATAGATCGGTTAGATGGATTGAAGCGATAGCAAGGGCGCAAACATGCCGGACATAAGTTTTTTAATGAGAAAAGTTGTGGAAATATTTAAGCAGTTGGTTGGTTTCAGGATTATCTCTCTCTCAAAGAGTTTACGATGAACTTCAATCGTTGATGCATGTTTCAGTCTCAAGTACTTGTGCTTCTCTAGACGAGCAAATCCCCATCGTGAATATCAAGTATCCTCCCCCGAAAACCTCGGTAATTTATTCAATTAACTATCACCCTTTTCACAAATTTGTTGCTCATGGGAAATCACGTTGCAGCTTCCTCTTCTCTCTCTATCTCTTTTGCGAAGTGAAATTTGGTGAAAACTGCTAATGAACTGAATTTCTTTGCTGTCGCAATCTCCTTTAATTGCCATGACGCAATCACCTACGATTTCGCACGCAAGCGGACGTGTTCAACAGTCGAAAAGGGAGGGCGAAGTAGGGCAAAAAAAAAACTAATGACGCAATTTTTCCGCTTGCATTGCTTTTGTTTGTCCCTTTTGTAATTTCCCAAAATCCGAAAATAAATTTCACTCTCAAGGCTAAACGAGACAAAGAAAGAGCAATTTGTTTTTGCTATGATAATTTAATAAAATTTCGAAAACTCAATTAATCGGAATAATTAAACGTTCTGTTCATCTGCCGCTTCCTCCCGGTTGCTCGGGTTGAGCTTATGGAAAAGTAATAAAATTCAAATTAACAGGGAAGGGCAGAGAGAGAATTCCGGGAAAAGCAAATTAAACTAGAAAAGCTTCTCGTTCTACTTTCACACAGAAAGGAACAAAAAAAAATGTAAATCGACAAAGTCTCGATTTTGCTGATTCACCGAAAAATAGTTTCAAGCACTCGTGCTTTGGCACACAATTATTTACCGGTTCGAGTCGATAAAGTTATTTCAGCACTGCAGCATTCTTTGCCAGTTTCATCTGAAATCAATTCTCGCAACTGCTCATTTAAATATATTTCAATTTTCTTTCAATGAAAATCGCTTTTTCGCAAAACTGTTAGGAACTGTTTTCATCGAGTTCACCAGTCCAGATGTCGATTGTAATAAAATTCATACAACTTACTCCTCCCCTAACTTCTCCTACTTCATTTATTCATTCGTGTTCCTCTATCCTGATAGCAAAAAGCTGTTTTGAATTCTCCGATTGAGAGGACGAGCGATCGAATTGGGGGGTTGACATGGGTGGATGGCTTTGTAGCACAGCATAAAACTTGTCAATAGAGAGAGAGAGTGAGTCTCCTGTGCATTATAGCCCGATGGCAGTGAATCTGAAGTATGCAAAGCTCAGCAAAATCTAAAAACATTTCTTTGCTTCCGTTTTACGGTTTCAAGGTTTCCAAGAAAAAGCAGATATCGAGCACGAATAACTTGAAAAGCCCCTTCTCGACGTCCATTGTCCATCTGTCTCCATAAATTCAATTTCTCAAGATCGAAAACTTTTCCTTTTTCTCGCAACGGCTTCGTCTCATCGTTGAGCGAAGTGAAAGTTGCCAAAACTATTTTGTTCATACACGAAAACTTTCCTCTCGTCACAAACTGATGTGAGAGTTGGGTTTGGTGATGATGAACTGAAGGATGCTTGATGTGAGGGCTTAGGGAAAGTCTCAACAGACAGAAAGCCTCGCAGCAGTTTTTGATTGCGTTTGCGACACATATGAGGAGAAAATTGAGTCAAATTTGCCAACTCCCGGTGGACGACGTCAATGCGGAAATGTGAGAAACCTTAATTTAATTCCCTTTGATCTTTAACAGCATCGCGGGGAGATAAAAAAAACCTTCCGGGATCTCAAGGCAATCAACATTGATTTGCTTATTACGAATGTGTTTTCAACAGTTGTGAGCTTTGAATCAACACGAGCCTCTCCGATCGAATATCTCTTCTGCTTCTACTGCTGCTCAGAATAAATTAAAATCAGCTCAAGATTATTTTTTTTGTTCCGTTCACATCTTGTTGCTCGCTTGAGTATTCTCGGAGCTTGCTTTCTTCCGATTTTTTGATTTCCTCCAAAAAATCCTTCTCCTGAATACCAAATAGAAATTAATTAAATAAAAAAGGATTTTAATTTATCTCGTTTCTGCTTTCTCTCCTCTCCTCCCATTCCCCTCCCTTACACTTCGTTTCTTATCTCATTTTGTTTCAAATTAATTTCATTATGGAATTAAAATATGTTTTTCTTTCTCTTTACCAAGTTTTCTTTGTTTCTTCTGCTCTGGTTGGGAAAGAGAGTTTTTCTTTCCGCTTCTTCGCAACTTCGAAAGCCGGCAGAACGAACGAAAAAAAAGAGGTTTTGCCTGCTGTAATTGAGCCGAAAGGGAGGTGGAAGCGTTTTTGTGCGTCGGATGAAACTTATTTGCGTGGAAATCTTTTGCTGTAATGAAATAATGAGATTCCTTCACTTCAATTCCTTTGCAAGCTCTCGAGATCATTAATATCGTTATTCTGTTGTCATTCGACAAATTAACTAAATGATATTTTTATCAACATCTGAGAACGAGGAAGCCCCTTTCCGAATCGGTAATAAAACAATTGGATTCAACGAGAAAGAAAGTTTAATTTAATCAGAATAATGGAAGGCATGGAGAGAAACTTTGTCGGCTCCTTCGAAGCAAAAGCGAAAATTCTGTGTAAGCAATGTTGTTAAACATTGGAAAGTAAAAAGTTTTTAATTGTTCAAACTACAAGCAAGCGAGCTCATCAGTTCCCGAGAAAAGATTTCAAGATTTAATCTTGTGAACTTGATCGTAAAAAAATATAATTAAAGTTTAAATTGTGTCAGAGCGAGATAAAGAGGAAAAGCACGTTTCGTTAATCAGCTGATGTTCTAATTGCTCAGCCATAAATCAAATCGAAAGCCCGTTCTGTGTCAACTTGTTCTACAAAGGCAATCAATTAATTATTATTCAGAAGGGGTAGAAGAGTTACATGGCAACTTGCGTCTTGTTAGTTTGTCCGTGCGGCTCGACTCAACTTGACTTGACGTTCTCTGCCTTCTTCCCTTCTGTCTCCTCATTAACCATAAACAACAAAAAAAAAAACGAGGCAATAAAACTTCCCTCCATTCATGATTTATTTGTTTTTGCTGTGCTGTTGTTGTTGTTCTGTTGTTTTCCTCATAAAAAAGGTCAATGAGGGGGTGTGAGTGGCGAGTGAGAGTTGGAGAGCGTTTTGCTCTTTTGCTTTCATTGAAAGGAAAAACAAAGCAAAGACGACCCGACATAATTGCTAATAACATTTTTTATTAGACTCTTCTGACTAGTTTCCTCTGGAAGTAATATTTTTGAAGCTTCCAAAGCTCTTCTTGCGCTTTTTCTGTCTCGAACAGACATGTGAGTAATTTTAAAGGTGAAGCAGACGCTTAACAAGTCATCCGAGCATTCTCTCCTTCTTCTTTCCTTTCTCAACACCAAGTGAACATTCTTGACCTTACAGTCTGACTTCTCGAGAGTTTTTCTGCCTTTAACTTTCTTTCTTTTGTGTTCTCGAAGTCTGGGCAACGTCTCGTTCGAAGAAAAATGTCGTCCAACATTCAAAATGAAAATTAATGTTCTGTCAACGTCTTTTCCATTCAGAAATGGGTAAAAGATTAATTTAAATGTCTCGTTGCATGATTATGAGAGGAAGATGTTTGTTTGACCTCTTCCACAAACTTTTTTCTATTCAACCTCAGATCCAAGCTTATATTGAGATTCCTTTTTCATTTGGCGAACTCATTCATAAAGTCATCCTGCATTCAGCCGCCCAAAACCTAATGCGATGAGATAGAAGAGGAGAGAGTTTTGTGCTTTCATCATGTTCAGTATAAAAGTCTCATTTATGAACAATTTTTCCATCTCCTTAAGTTTCTTTTAATATTGCGAAAAGTCTTCTCCGTGAAATAACTGTTTTCATTTCGTCATTGAAGATAAGCCAACGTCTCTCTAACATTTGCTCTAGAGATGAATCCTTGTGCCATTGAGGATAAAGATGTCTTATTGAAAAGACGTGAAAAGCTTCTAAGGACCCGTCAGGATGTTGAGTCACATCTGTTTCGTTATCAGACATGTGTCGAAGCGAGAATTCCATCATCGGTTAATTGCCTGAAAGCTCTGTACGTTAAAAAACAATTAATCACATCAATTAACATTCCTCCGCATCAACTCATCTCAAAAGCCGACGTTTTCCTTTACAAAAAAAAAGGAATTTAATTTTTCCATAATTTTTCAATTATCTCAATTAATCCCACAACTGTTTTAATTATCAGATGGCTGAATTTATTATGATTGTCATCATCAACGGAAAGTTTTTTTTTCCTTTCCTGTTAGACGTTGAAATGGAAGTAGCTTTCGATCCCAAATCAACGACGAACCGGATGCTGGACGATGGCAATCTCACTTTAGCTCACACGCAGAGCAGTCACTCACTCATTCGCTATGATGTGGGTCAGAAAGCGTCACCAATATAAAGTAACAATGTCAATCGTCTTTAGACAAGAGAAAAGCTTAAATCTTTCTCAGTAATTATTCATTAGACGACGCGTCGTATATTTTGAATCATGGAAATTAAAGAAGAAGAAATGGAAAACATCTGGAAAAACAAATTAGCATTCTCAAAAAAGCAAAATTTTATTTTTCTTTGCTTTCTTCTTCTGTCTATGGCACAGTTTCGCTTTTCGTTGGAATCCAATTCGAGTAATCTGAACTGAAACACATTTTGATGTTGCTCTACATTAATTGATCCCTCAACTTTCTTTTGTTCAGCTGCGAGGGGGTGAGCGAGTGGATGGCATTAAACCTTATCATAAAATTTGCCTACTTAGCTTCCTCGGGTCTCTCAAAAGATCTTAAAGAAATTTTTAATTAAGTCATGATGGGAATGAAAGAAGAAGAGAAAGCGCACAAGTTGCGACAATTTCAAGAGCTTTAATTAAAGTAGAAATTTAACTACAGCGCTCTTGTCGTTTACGAGGTACGATCGTCTCAATGTTTAAGGCTTTCCGATAAAATTTATTATTTCATCCGTACAGAAAAAGCTTTTCAAAATCTTTTATGCGCAAATATCAACATTTAAATAATTACGAAAGCTAAGCGTGAACGTTCGCCATTCTCCTCATCCCCTAAGCATCGCTCTCCACCCTTTCTCTCCAATGAAATGAACATTAAAATGAAACATTTTTATGTTTGAACTTCACTCGCCTCGTTCTCATTGTTTCGCATTTTCAAATTTGTTTAGAGAACATTTGTGTGTGTGTTTGAGTGTGCGGAATAATTTCATTTAATGTACAACATAATTCATTTTCCGAAACTGCCTTTTATCACCATAACCATTAACAGGAAAAAAATATATTTTAAGCAGACCTCATTGTTCTAGTTCGTCGAGATAAAAGTGTGCTTAAACATGAAGAGCATGCAACGACTTTAATGTGAAACGATGTGCTCACGATTCCAGAATTAAATTCCAAATGAGACTCTTCGTGGAGTCGGGCGCGGGCCGCTAGTCAAAGTCATAATCGTAAAAGCAACTCTCAAAGCCGTTTTCTTCGTCGTAGAGCGAGATAATCCAATTGCGTAACATTACCTTTGGGATATTTTATCTTGACGTTGAAACATTCTTGACTTGTTCTTGACTCAGCTTAGTTCCCAACTCACCCCAAAATTCTTCCCCAGCAGCACACACATGTAAGCGTCATGTATATTTCAAAACCACTTATTTACTTAAGGCAAATGAAAATTCCAAAAGCTCGGGTTTTGCTGAAAATTTAATAAGCTAAAAATGTTTTAATATTATAACTAAATGCTTCTGCTGCTTAATCTGGAGAGAGAAGGGAACTTTTTCCTCCGAGTAGTGGTGTTTGGACTTAGGATCAGTTCCGGGGCCCCCCGAAAATTCATTGTGTTAATGTTTTATGCAAACCGTGAAAGAAATTCTCCTCGATCCTCATAATTCTGTTCATAATCTCTTCCACCCTTTTTCTATTAATAATAGTTTTTGGATATGAGCCATGAGACGAGGCTGGCAAAAAGGGGAGGAAATTACGATATTTATCTTTTCGACGTAAACTTCAGTCCGAAACGTTGTAAAACAAAGTTTCATTGGTGAAGTGGAGCGAGATATAATTCATTCTCTCTCGTTCATGCTTCTGCTAACCTGAATTGTGTGGCTTTAAAGAGCATTTAACTTTCGGCTGAGGTGTAGAACGAGAGATGTTTTCTAAAACCCGAAAGTAATGATTTATATCCTTAGGGCGATTATAGGAGGCGAGAGGTTGAAATTTGTTAAATTATCGATTGTTTATTGGATTTACAGGAAGCGTCTAACGAGCGCCCTTGATTTGTTGACTTAGAACGCGAAAAAAAAACCGACGCAATTTAGGTTTAAATCTCACCTCTCTCATCCTTTTTTCTTGGAAGCAAATTAATCATAATTCTCTTGTTGCCGACTCTCAGAGACTGAGTGGAAACATCCTTACGTGATTTGCGGGATGCAAAAAGGGTTCCGCACCCTCGTTCAGATGTTTAAAGCTGGTGCTATTGATGCCTCAGAATCACGTGCGCACGATATTTCAAAATTTAAATCAAGAAATGGGAAAATGAGCCCAACGACTGGCGAGGGCCACACCACGCTTCGACTTTTAATAAAAATATCTTCTTTATCGGCGAACCTTTCGCACTTTTAAACATCTGCAATAAATAAAAATTCCGCTCTTCTGCTTTCTTTCCCGTTCAGGCTTTCTCGCCGCTCAGGCTTAGCCGATAAGTCAGTTAAGTGTTTAGGGGAAACGAGATCAGCAGCATGGAATGTTTATCGAATACATTTTCTTGTTCGGGCAAGCATAGAAGAAGAATTATGGATATGACACATTCGGAATATTTACGACCATTCAGGGAGCTCGGGAAATCAATTATTTAATAGAATTTTCTTCCGGTTTTTCTTTTTTCTTGCGGGAAAGAATCCAAAAAACTTTTCCCTTAAGAATGTTATAAAGTCGTAAATAAACGAGCGCAGAGGGAGAATGTGTGTTGAATGCCCTTTTTACTACGTCAAAGACGACTTTGACTCAAAGTGCTTGCCAGCATTCCAATCTACAGATTGCACTTTATCTCTTTAAACTTTCACGCTGATTCCTTCACTTTACGTTTTTTTTTTGTCATCGTCGCGTTTCTTTTGCCGTCGCAGCGACAATGAAGCACTTTTACTTCAACGATTTTCCATGTTTGTATATTTTCATTTTCTGCTATGACTCTTCAACGAGCAGTAGCACTCGCTTGTATACAGAGGCATCAAGCCACTTGTCACTTGTTGACTAGTAAAATAGAAGTTCATTAAATGAGAACGAGAAGCAGATGGAAAATGAATGTCGCATGGAGTGAGACGAACGAGGGTTTTTGTTTGAAGTTTTTCAAGTGCTCGACATCCATGTTGAGATTCCGTCGTGCGTTGGTATTTGAGCGAATAAAAGATCTTCACTACAAAGCGGCTCTTGTGATGACGACAAATACGTGAATGACATGAGAGCAGTTTTTTGAGGAGAACGAAAATCCCTCTGAAAACATGGAGGGCTTTACTCTCGCTCCTCCACTTGAACGCCGCGGGAATATTTGTTAAGATAATATACGAAGCGACAAAGAGAGAGTGAGTGGATGAATGTAATGAAAAAATAACAATACAGATTTCTACGTTTTTTTTTCGTGGGTCCGGCTTTTGACGAGAGAAGAGGAGGGGAGATGTGCTTGGATTGAAAAGCAAAACAAACAAGAGGATGTCAATGGAATGAAGGATTTTTTTATTGGCACAAAATATCAACCATTTTCTCTGTTCACTCTCTTCATTTATATTCATTTATCAAGATTTATTATTGCGAATAATAAAACAGGATTACGAACCTTTTTTTTCACAACGACTAGGACTGCAATCGTCGTTGTTCGCTCTTCGTGCTTGAAACCTCAAAGCAGTGTTTTCAAAAGAGATTTATTCTCTCGGCTATCTGCATTGAATTCCCAATCAGCCGTCTGCCTATAAAGCGATCGGCAAATATTTGATTCGATAGGAATCTCCTGTCATTGCCTTAAATTCATTTTAAGTTCTATGGAGACAGTTGATCCCAACAAGAGAAAGTTTCTGTTATTTTAAATGAAAGAATAACTTGCATGAGATTTCTTAGAAGTTCTGATGTTTGTTAATTAAAACTTGAGGAACTTGGAGATAATATAAGTTTTGTTTCTCACGAGAATGGAGCTTCCTATTTTAGTTTCAGCTTATTCTCTAACAGACGAGTTACTTTCTTGAAGAAATCTCAAGTTTTGAATTAAGCAAACTCAGCCCGTGAGTCGTTCAAGGGAAAACATTAACCAAACAATTTTGTTTTCCTACGAAAAATTCACATTTCCATTTGATTATTCGAGTCGTAATCGCACTCCTTTAATAACATTCATTTGCGCCTTCCTTTCTCTTTTAATAGCTCGATTGGTCGTAATAATTATGTTTTATTTGCTTCTCAATCGACTCGACCCCACTTGAGCCAACCAAATGAATAGTTTCATTTCGTCCGACCGTTCTTTTGATTTGAAATTACAATCTAAAGGCATTTGTCGAGACGCACCCTTTGCGAGAGGGTTCGAAGCAACAAATCGAGAAATTACTTCGCAAAATCGAAATTTGTTAAATTTGCGCACTCACTCTGTGACTTGTTTACTAAATGGCTTTCATGAAATGTGTACCGACGAGAATTTAATAGCAAGCGGTTGAAGGGGAACGTAAGTTCACAAGCAAACACTCGATATAAATATTTGACAGCAACACCCTTCAAGTTAATAATGAAATTGGAATCATCAAAGGCTCTCGATGCTTAAAAATTTAGTGGAAATTCTAGAAGACTCCCTTAACGTCCATTGAACGTAATGTTAATGAACTTGGAAAGAAGCTTCGAGCTGTTCACCGCAATGAACGTTCACCGATGGGGAGCTGCAGAACACTCAACAGTTCTCAAATTCCAAATCGTCTTCTAAAATAAACTTCAGAGAAATATTGATCATCGACGAGAGGTTGTCATTGTTGTTTCAATTTCAAAAGCAGCAATCGACATTTCGAATGAACAGTTTCCTTCAACTGAAAGGCGCACATGATAGCTCTTACTCGGTATCGATATTTATCGACAGATCTCGCCATTTCGAGAGTCTTTTCTTTCGTAAGTGCACACACGAAAAATATCTCCAATGACAATGGCAAGAATTGTCGAACGAAAATAACATCGGGGATTGAAAACGTTTTGTTCGCAACATTCGAGGGAGTGCACTGCAGTTTCAATTTCCTGAATCATACACCGCCACTCGAATTCTATCGACAACTCGACAATTGTCTTCCTTAAACTAACGAAGTTCTTTTTCTGGTCGAGTGGAGATAAAATAATCTCAGATCTCGATCGAGGGTTTTTTTCAAAAGGAAAGGTTTTGATTGTAGCTAAGCTCAGGACTGCTCAACCTTTTGAATGTGACTCTCGAGAGATAAAATAATCCGATCCACAAACAAAAAGTTCTCCATCGCACTCCCAAGAGGAAAGATCAGTATCAGCAAAAAATCGAAATAATTTCATTTGAAACACCCTCCGATCTAATTATTTCACGTTTGCTGATTTATTCGCAATTTGCGTTAATGTTTTTCATAAATTCAAAAAGCGCAAATTAAATATCTGGACAGCAGTGTCTGAAGCCACGACCGAGAGAGAGGGATTAAATGGTGAAAAATTAAACAATTTTGTGGGTTTTCAGCTTCATTTTCGGCCGCAGCATAATTTTTGTGTGGCTCGCTCGAAATTAAACAACAAAAGGGACTTCAAATGAAAAGCGGATAAATTTCGCAAATTGAAATTCAATTTAAACTTCAAAGAGATTTTTTTTGCGTTATTATTTAAACTTCTGCCAGTCGCGCACACAAAGTCTTCCCTCGTTACCAGTACGACACGTTAATAACGTGTTAATTCCACATTTTTGGGGCGGTAAATATGAGACATGCGATGTTGAATGATTTATTAGCGTGACGATGTGTGCGATACTTAATTAACCTTTTGAAGCGTTTGCTGAATAGGCCGAGAGCTCATTAGATTTCTGCCATTAAACACAATTGTAAATATTTTTCTGTTAAATCATTGACACAAAATCGTCGTAAAATATCAAGTGACTCCCTCATAATTTGGTTTTATAGCTTTCGCTGTCGTCAAACATCAACTTCTTGACTTTTATTTCCGCTCGTTTCGCTTCATATGACGACGATGTCTCACTCGACAGTCAAAAGATTTATTAAAGCGTGTTGATACTCGAGAAGCTTAAAATCTCAGTTTAATAGTTGGCAATGTTTATTTAGTAGTTAAAATAACTTAATTTCATATTAACACTGACGACATGGAAACTTTTCGACGTCGGAACGGAACGCATGACGAGGAAAGGTTTATCAAAACGAGTTGCGGGCGAGGGATAATTTTATAATTTTTGCGGCCTCCTCGAGTGGCTTTCGAGTGGAACAAAATAATTCGTTCGATGGTTTTTAGTTTGGTTAGCTTTGCTCTTCCCGTCCACAAACGACCACAGAGAGTTCCAGAGCTTCGAGAACGCTCCTCAAGTTCGAAGTTTAACAAATACAGAGATTTGTTCTTTCCACTCGATAAAGTAAACTGTGGAAAACGAATCGAGGAAACTATTCCGACAATAAAGTCTATAGAAAATTATTCATTCCGGCCCCCGGAAAAAAAGAGAAAGCGACTCAAAGTTTTTCATTTTATTCCACCCCGGAACACATAAAAATACACATAATCTGAAATCATTAAACAAACATTCTCTGGTTGCATCATTAAAATTCCAATTGAACGCATAAAATAAACATAATCCCTTCGTCGTCCGCCCGCCTTGCCATCAGCTTTATGGCCGAAATGCTGAAAATGTGACGCGTCCCTCGAATGAATAATGCACATTCTCCTATCATGACATCATCATCAATTCTCAGAGCCGACTGTGAAATTATCCACAGCTCATTATTAACTTTGTCGCATTAAATGTGAATGGCGATAAACAAATTTCACAGTTTTCTGGGGGAAGGAACGAGTTGAGATGGGTGAAGATGAAAAGTCTGTTTACATTCAAAACATTATAGGGAGAGTTAAGTTTTCATAAGAAAACTGCTGTCGGATTCAATAAACATTGACTGATTTATTTTGAGACTGAACAATCCTTTCGAAAATGAAATCGATCTGGCCAACCGAGAAGACTCAAATTATCGTTAAACTAAAGTAAACATCTTAATCAAAATAGCGAGGAAGGAAAAGAAAAGTTCAAACGACGCTCTGGCGCTTGCTGGCAACTCGCAATCTCTTCCGCAAATAAATCCTCGTCAATTTCAAAAGGGAGCGGGACGCATGACGTAATTTTCCTCTTCGAGAAGTTGAACAAACATCTTTTATGGTAATTTTATTCTGCCTCCCGGCCAAAACCTAATATATTAATGATATGAAAGTAAAAATATATTTTTATGTGTTGCGAGCTGCGGAGGAGAAAGCGAAAACTTATCGGAAAGAAAGTGAAAAGTTTTTTTTCATCTCTTTAATGTCACATACATTAGAGGGGTTACCCCCAATTCACTCGACAGCCTCCTCACATTTATCATGTCATTATTACGTAAAAGAGACTTTTTAATGTAAAATATATTTTTATTATTGGATAATGGCTGTTTGAGCAGCTCCACCCACGCTCGTAATTTCCATTTCTCGTCGCCCGATAGTTTGTCATTTCCGATGAAGATTTCTCAAACTTTTCTTTGTCCCTACTTGTTCGAGATGTGACATAATAGTGTCGCATCCTCCCTTAGCTTTGTAATAATAAATTTGCACATAAATAAATAACTAAACGAAGCTCATAAATTTCATTTTTATTGTCACATTTTCTGTGATTTTCGTCTCATTTTTCCATGTTTGCGAAATGTTTTCCGCTCCTCGGTTCGTCCTTCTTCTTCTCGTCCTCGTTCGGGGTCTATAAATTGCACATTTGTCTCTTCGTCTCTTGAACCACTGATGGCAAATTACGATCTTGACGGAGCCCTTTCAACATAAAAATCACTACATGATGATTCCGATTCTCGCATGAGGGGTTACACACATCAAATGACGTGTATCAAATTACGATCTCCGAGCATTTTTCTCGAGCTTGACTTCAGACTTTATTAAATATTCAACAGCATCATTATTGAGTGAACAAGCAGCACTTGCAAATCGACCTCAGATTTTATTGTGTGCAAAGCATTGTCGATGATTGAGTTAAGTTGCGAAAGAATTTTCCTTCGTCGCAACGTCAAGGGCTTCTCTCGTTGATTTCCTTGATTGACTTGAAGTGAGCAAATTGGATTGTTGAGCAAAACGATAACTAGAGCGAGTCGTCTTCGTGTTTCTCGTACCGCAAACTTTATCGACTGCAAAGAATTGAATTACTGCAGAAATCTTCAAACTTTTTGCCTTACAAAAGAAATCGTAACATTTGCAACCTTCACGAGATTATTTTTATCCATAATAGGAACACATAAAAGCAATAAATTCTCATTCGATCAGAATTGAAAGTTATTATTGTGTTGAGAGCGTCAGCCACATATCGATCGATCGAGGGATTCGCAGGAGGAGAAAATCTTTTCACTCGAGCCATTAAACTCTCGCACACAATTCTCTTTACACATTAGCAATGAACTCTCTACCGAGTGCGCCAATAACCATTAAACACTGAAGCCTTCCCAAGCAGAAGATGGGGCATTAAAATGGAAATTGAAACATGATTGTCTTTGCTTCCAACTCATAAGTTACAAAAGAGTGAAAATAGTTATGGACGAGTGGAAAATTATTCGATGTCTCGAGAGAGATAAAAAGCAAAAGGAGAACGAAATCGAAAACTCTAAAAATCCATTTTCCTTTCATTAAACATTTAAGAGCTTTGAATTGAAAATTGAAGTGCGAATGGATATCGAGAGTGAGAGAGATGTCGGGGGCGAGAAGGAATTTCCGAACGATGATTGCGAAAATGAAAATCAATGCTTAGCAAATACGTTTCATGATCCTTTTCTCTCGTCATTCAGTTCGGTCGTTAGTTGAGAAGAAAGAATCAAAATGGAATTTCTGAACGCAGATGCATAAAAATATTTTCTTAAACTTCAAGGGGGTTAACAAACACAAAGTTATTCGGTTGAGTCTTCAAGAGATGAGATTGAATAAACCTGAGTAAACTTTATGGAAATAGAGTTTAGCCAAGTTAGAGGTTCGAGTTGAAAGTTACACGATCTCCAGAGATTCTTTGGATTCTTTTTAATCTTCTTTTCTCGAAATCATATTCAACACGACGACACCACAATAAACGAAAAATTTAATAAAGAAAAACTTTTTAAATTTGTATGAAACAATTTCTTTTCGTTCTCAGCTTGTGGAAGATTTAAATTGCTCCCTCTCTTTATTTAGAAAGGTGACTTCATTACGAATTTGCTTTACGGAGTCGAAAACAATTATGCAAATATCTTATTGACTTTTACGACGACGGAAAGAAATGAATAAAATTAAATTTAAATTTGAAAGTTTTACTTTGTCGTTTCGCAGGGATTTGCTTCTTTTACATAAGAGAGACAGAGAGAGAGGGCCAGTCAGGAATTCTCTGCTCGACAGGCGACAGAGGGAGAATTCCATTCTCAGCCCTAAAATGGTTTAACATTTTTTATATAATCTTTCAATTTAAAAGGCATTAGGCGATGCCCTTCTCATGTCACATTCCCGATATCTCTCAAGCTGAAGTGCATAAATGTCAAACGAGCACTTTCCTGGTGGCAGAAACATTTTCCCTCATAAATGTAAAACTAGTTGGAAAGTCACTGCCAAAGGCGATTTTCTCTCCTCCGACAAACGATTCCTGAGTGCACTTGCAAATTGCAAACTCAATCGTTCGGTTTACGGTGAATTGATCTCGAGTTTTCGATTTGGGAATGAACGTCAAGTCTTGTAGCAATTACTTTTCCTTTCATGAAGAATCCACGTCTCGGTGAGAGTTTATTAGCCACACATGTGCCAAGTTGATCCGAAAAAGGATTGGAAACATAGACACAATGATAAATTAACTGCTGGGATGTGGCAAGATGAGTCTCAAAGGCAAATTCAATTTGCAGCAGTAAATTGTTGAGCATGCGGGACATTGCAATCACATTCTCCAAACGTCAAAGAGTTAAAGAACTTGCAATTGGCAACGAAACGAGAATCTCGTTTACTCTGAACGACTAACGTCGTCCATTAGAATAATTAAAATCTTTGTCATTTGTGTCGTCTCTTGACATGAAATGTTTTTCATGCTCGTTTGCTTTTGTTCTCGAAGAATCTTCATGTGTCGTTTCTATGTCTCCCAGGCACTTCAGCACAGTGGAAAGTCAAACAAATTGATTCCATATTGATAGCATGACCCGACCATCATAATTAACATTGCTATCGCATGTCCGAATGCAATAACAGTCGTCGAAATGCTAAACGAGATGGGAGAGAGAATCATAAAAGATGATTTCGATTCTGTCTCTGTCCGCACAATCGGGGCACTTACATTCTCATCAATTCAATTGCTTCTCATTAAATTGCTAGTTCCTTCTTCGCGCGAGCTTCTTTTTTATGTATGCAATTTTGAAACGAATGTTTGCCTTTATTCGTTGTACATGCTTCGCTATTTTAATGGACAACTTGCTGCATTTACCCGTCAGAGTGAGTGATTGACTAGAAAATTCCTCCTGTTTCGAAATGACGATAAGACACGCATCTTGCGAATTACGAGTAGTTGTTCCCTTCAATCGTTACGGGCCGTGCTTCATCAAAATTGATGTTTTGTTGATAACAAAAAATAAAAGAAAGAGATTCACTTTGCTACCCTCCCCTCGTCTCATATCAATTCGATGAAACAACATTGACATCAACAGAAAAGCAAACAAGACAAGATATAAATTCGTAAAATGAAATTGTTCGAAAAAGTAATGAATATATGATGGAGATGGATTTTTTATCGAAGGAAGGGTCGATGCGCATCGTTTCACTTGCCAAAGCAACATCGTCGTCATCTTCCAATTTGTTTTAATTATTACATCGAATGAAAGTCTTTCCTCGAAAGGAGGAGTTCAGGGATTACGTGACGGGAAAAGTAAAGGAATTTAGAATTCTCTTGTGACTCTTCATTAAACTTCAAACACGTCATCATCGAACGATCCCTAGTCAGCTTTTTATGGATCAACGACTGCAGACTTGCCGCTCGATATCGCAAGCCGGCAATGTAATTATTTAAAGCGAGTATTTATTTTCCTTCTCGTCTACTCGTTCTCCCTAATCGTTGATTCATAACATCACTGTTGTTAAATTATCCTTTTGGGAAATAAAATATATTCTCGATGCAATCGAGGAACGAACAAAAAAACCTTTATCGACGTTTTATTGTATTTGATTGTGATTTACTTTCACAAATTTCTCGTTTGCATGATTTCTTTACTCTTTTCCAAAGGGACGACCCTTTCAGACGAGATCTTTCATTAGAAACGGATGATTCACAAAATGAAAAGTTTTCCGTGAATGGATTGACAAATTGAGGATTAAAATAATTTTCTGGTGGATCCGAGATTGGATAAGTTTCTAAACTCCATTCAAAGTTCTCTTCGAATTTGAATGCAAATTAAGTCGCAATGAAACCTTTCATTTTGTTTCTCATGTAACTCTCATTGTTCGATTCGGATGCGAAGCCATAAAAAAGAAGTTTCCATGTTGAATGAGAATTGAAAAAAAATAAAATAAAAGAAACCTAAACAAATGACGACGCGTTTATTCATCGCTCAAACACTTTGAGCTGTTGAAACCAAAGACCTTTTCAAATGACACGTTTTAATGAAAGCAAACATTAAGCAGCCGGCAAAGAAAGGCGTGGTCTCCGGTAGATGGGCTCGAGGCTTCATTATTAAATAATTTATCCGTTTTCCACGTCGACAACGCTTTAAAACGCTTTAGCTTCCCAACGAGCAGCTTTAATTCCTCTCACAATACAAAAGTATTAGCTAGCGTAATTTCCTATTGATTACACAATTTTCCATATCGATATAAGCGATAGAAATAAATATTTACGATATCATTATTAGATTCTAATATATGTTGTTAAAGGCATACAATTGAAGCCATTCCGGGTGCGGTGGTAAGAGAGACAGAGACAGAGAAAGAGAATAAAAGCCTTCGTAATAATAACAAAGCACAAAATTGATAATACGAAACCAATTCATTTTCACGCCCAATAATAAGGAACATAGAAAGTCTCTCTCTCTCTACACATTGTATTGCTGTGATCGGCGAGCAAATTTATTCGACATCCGAGGGAGGATAACATGGAAGTAATTGAATTAATTGAACATGTTGTAAATTTGGTTGGAAATTCAATGGCGCCAGAGCTGAAAGTCTCTTTCTCCTGCGTGGCCGGACTTAATTTTCCATTTGTTCGTTTCTGTGTCCTCGAGTCGAGACTTTTGATTTTACAATTGTAAAATTTCCTTGTCAAATGAAATATTTGAAAACAATTCCAGCTTTTCATTTCAAAGGGAAACGCTTGAGAAAGTTTTAATTTTCGGTTAGAAACATTCGTCATGTTGTTAATTTTCTGGTGAATTCAAACGTCAATTGCTACTGCTATGCAGATGAACAGACGATTTGTAAGGATTCATAGCCCTGACGACGACCATGAAATGACAAAGGAAAACTTTTAGATTTTTTTTTGTTGTGCTTAGTCGATGTCATGCTGTTCAATCGGAGAATTTTTCGCTCTATGAGCAATTCTCGAGCTGAGCCTGCTTTGTGTTTATTAAAACTTCCTGTAACGAATACCCCCAGGAACTTCCAGCAACAATGGCACTCAATCCTCTTTTAATAGGACAAAAATTTTACGAGGACATTTTTTTTTGTTCGTTTTAGCTGCAAAATGTTAGAGAGGGCAAAGGCTTTTTTTTGCTGGCGTTGATCGACATCCCGCTGCGTTTATTTATTCAATGCCAATAATTGCAGCTATTTGAATGTCGATTCTCCGAATAAAAAGTAAAATGCTTCGTCGTTATTTCATTCGATGATGTGAGTTCGTTTGAGTTAGTAAATTGGTAAACGAAAAATCGAAATTAAGAAATTCTTCAAGTTTACTTAACGAGAAACAGAAACTTCTTCAAAGAAAACAAAAAGGCTTTCAATCGAATTCCAGACGAATTGATAGGAAAGCTCAAGAGCGTCGTAGAAGAAGTTGAAGCAATCTTCTTTCAAATTTACGGAAAAGTCTTTCGAAATCTTTTAAAGCCTAGGAACGTTGACAACGCTTGGGGATTTTACTTTAAGCTAAAGCTCTCTCTCAAAGTTGAAACGAGCATCGTTCGTATTAATGTGAAATTTTGGCTTCTGTTGGCCTCAGTCAGCGATAAACAATTTTGAGAAGCTTCATGGATCAATCGCGTGAATCGATAGAAAATAAATTGACGTGTAATCTTCTCCGCTGTTTCTCTCTAATCCCCAACTCGTTCAAGGTTCTCCGTCGCCGCTTCCCAATCCGAAATTAAAATACTTTTATGTGATATGAAAAATGTCATAACAATTTTCGCTGATCGTAAATTTAACAATCATCATTTTACTTCCCGCTCGCTGAGTGAAAGAACGTCAGATGGAAACACATATCCGCTCGAGTAGATCTAAAAATAAGTCTTCGTTTTGATGTTTGTCAGATGCTTAGGATATTTTCACTCGTATATGTGTTTTTCAATTAAATTTTATGACAATTTTTCCTCATCTCTTGCCATATATGTTGTGATACATAAACACAGTGCACAGTAAATGTTATCAGAGGCGACCGTTTTATGCTCGGTAAGGGAAACGCGCGCTTGAGTTTCTATTGTTTAACAGCGAAGAAGAATCGAATAAAAAGCTTTTTTAAACCCATTTCTCGTTCTCTATCTTCGCTCGTTGTTGAGGGAGAGAAAAATAACATTGCAACGAAATAAAATTCGATTTCGGCGAAGAAAAATAAAAATTGTTGTTAAACTTCATCGGTATTTGAAACGAATAAAAGAAAGAGCGAGCAATGGAGTGGGAGAATAAGAAAACTCATAACCTAAAAAAATGTGAAAAGCAGCGGAAATAAAAAGTTTAGCCATAAAAATCTCCTCGAAAAGAATTCTTTATTCGCCTCACTCGCACTTGTGAGGCTTTAAACAAAGCTTTATCGGTTGAAATATCCTTCGAAAGAAATAGAAAATAAAATTGCGTGTGTGTGTGAAGTTTATGAACCTCTGAACATCCGATTACGTGAAGTGTGCGGTCTTCAATGGTTTTCCTTGTTCAACATAACCAGCAGCAGCCGGAATAGTTCTGCCTATTGTGAATGTGTTGAAAAGGGAAATAATAATCCAAGGGAAAAGTAATCGGCTCACAGAATCTGAGTTTTGAAACACTTCGGCCATTGCTCGTAAAAGGTTCGACATGGCTTTAAGTTATCGCGAGTTTCAG